>OX411884.1:12741525-13130404 GCA_948293265.1 Cheilosia impressa | reverse complement strand
ATATAGCAGAAAGATGAGTGAGCGCCAAGTACTGACAAAAGTATTCCCTAAAGATCGAATTTTTAAACTCGACTGTTTTTGAATTTCCGCGAAAGCCTTTATTACCTACCCCAGCTTGGAGCTGCCAATGATTTCGATAATATCTGTATAGGGATATGCGAAAAATAATCGCTATAAAAAGAGCTAAAAGAAGTCGACCCAAGTCCTAGTTGGCCTTTATTTATTTTGTTAGACTATCGGACTTTGAACCTTTCCGCACCAAAAATATAGTCAGACTCGATGAACACCCCTTAGATTATATAAATTATTATAACTCTTATGGTCGATTTGATTCTTGGTTGGACCGTCTTGAGCCAGGTTAGTACGTATGGATCGGCAGCTTAGGAAACCTTGGTACTACTATTAGTCGGCTGATCTAGTAACAGTTACGCGACTTAAGCGTTGAAGTCCTCGAGTACAATCCGGCATCTTACTCCAAACAGCCTCCTTCCAGAAGGTCATCAACATCCTTCTAGCGTTGTAGTTTCTTAAGTAGTAGTATGTGCCCACCAAAGGTTAAAAACAAATTCCAAGCCTATATCCCACGACCAATCAACTTCTTTATGGCAGCCTTAAAGGATATTGCAATTTAGTCTTTTCTTCCTTGTGCTGCTAACACGAAGACTCCTATACGATTTTTCGCATTACCTTGGATGTAGTTAAATCTACTCTATTCCCAGACACTATCAGCAAGATATTATAACCGGCGTGAGACCTCCCTTGCAAGCGGAGTTTCACGGACGTTCCTAAATTTGAACGACATTTTTAATGAACATCTCTCTCAGACTGTGAAATGGGCACACTCATGTACCTACATAAAAATTTGTTTTATTCCCAACGTATACTGTGTAGTTATTTTAAATCCCACCTCAGTCATAATCCTATTGATTTGAATTGGTCAATAAAAATTTGTGCAGTGCTATGGCGACAATGGCATAAAGTTTACGCATCGGGTTTTACGAGGATACCGCGCCAGAAAGTCTGATTAAATCTCCGAAGTGTGCTCGTAAACAAGGGCCCTTGTGTAATTTGTTTAAATTTCCTGCTCTCAAAGGTAGTGACTGAATTCACGCGGCCTAATCTCAATGGTTCACAGCAAGATATGTCACAAAACGGGGATATTTTGAAATAATTCCAGGGACTTACATAACGAATAAAATGAGACATTTAGTGATGTACCCAGTGCGAGGGTCCTCAGTGTTTCCTAAAAATGGTGTGTAATGGTCGCTTCTTACTTGAACGCAAATAAATTAAAGAGATATTGGTTCAAAGTTATTTTGGTAATACCTACGAGTACTTGTTATGAAAATAAGGCCAACCCTCAGAGCCTTCTCTGAATGATTAAGGATAAACTTTACAAATGGGAGTAGATATTTTCCAATACTCAACAGCGAAATGCCCAAGAGCACCCTTATTATATCATTTTCCCTTCGACGGTCCTTCGCCGTGGAAGCGATAATATGTATAGATTTTTTTTTGTTAACTTTCAAACTGTTTCGTTAGTTAACCAGGATGAGGTAAATTGTCCTTGCCGCAAAACTTGACAGCTTTAAAAAAGGGACTGCGGAGGAAAAAAGTTTTTAAGAACTTTCCACACCGAATTCCTTCACGTCCGATTTTGGATTCATCTTGGATATAGTCTTGTAAGGATTAACTCTTATATTGCTGGCCGGTTGTGATACTGGAAATGGAATGTCATCTAATTTAAATGAATAACTAATTCTTTTTGTCCCGGGTTTGCTTGTTTCACATCGTTCTACGAGTGAATTTAAATTTCAAATGAATTTGAAATTTTTATCATGCTAATTTTGCTAAAAGGATACCAAGATGGGTATACAACAAGCTGAATACTAATCGATCTCATGAAACGGATGTAGTGATGTTTACACTTGGGCACGATTTATTTCGGACGTCATTTGTTTGCTAATTGATTGTAATCATTGCGGGTTAGCGAGCGCTTTTGTTTAAGTGAATACGGACATAATGAGGGGCGGAAAGAAAAACATTTTCGTCGGTTTTTGAATAGCTGCGGAAGTAATTTAAGGAATAACTACATAAAATTGGTTTGTTTAAAAGATGGCTCACCAAAAACGTTGAAAAAGGCAGAAACAGGTGAGCACAAAAGGCAGTTATCGAACCCTGGACCTACTTTCTTTTTGTAAGTCTCCTACAATTTCGTGCCACATCCGCATCTACCTAACAGTATTTGTCAGATGTTCAAAATGGCCAACTCTCGCAGCGCTGTATGGTGCAATTATTGGGGTAAAGTTTTCACAATAACATCTTCTATGTGACTACCACCCCATCATTGATGACGAATATTTCTTATAAATTGAAAACGAAATTGGTCCGCAGACAAACAGCATGATTTCCAATCGCATCTTTATCAAATCTAGATACTTGCAGAAATATACTCCCGCTGAAGAGCTATTTGTGACGCATTAAAAACATTCCGCAATGCCTCCTCAACAATGCACAAAACCCACTTGGCCAAAGTACATCATTTGAAAATAAAGGAGCACATTATGCCCGCGCGTGGATACCAAATATAGATTGCCGGACAAAGAGTAGCATCTGGGTAGATGATATCATCAGAAAATTGCATTCCATCGGAATATATTATGCAATATCTAGCCCCAGAGAAGTATGCGAAGTACAAAGTAAAATGTAAAATTCTTCTGAATGCATTCTTGTGTAGATACTTTCCAGTTTCTGCCAGAGGGTGGATATCGATATCAAAATCCGCCAGATAAGTGAATCACGATTTGATACAAAACTCTTTTGTTTATTTGCCAAACCGATACGTATACGAACGAAAAAAAGATGGATTTTGCTGCATGGTGCATTTGTTTCATATTCCGTCCATGGTAGCTACGTACGACGTAACGAGTGCGCTGTGGAAAGGGTTGTGAATATTTAACGCTGCATTTCAATGCGATTACTATACAAGTTGAAATTTTTGTAATTTAATATTTTTAGTGTAACTAAATCGAGCGGGAAGGTACTCGATTTTAGCTAAACAAATTTGATAACAATTATTTTGTCGCTTAAGTTGTGTGAGCTTCTCACACGTTTCTGAACGTAAAAACATTGGTAAAAAAAAATGTAGGCGCAGTGGTTTAGTGGTCAGAGTTAGACTACTAACCGAGGGTGCCAGAAACCCCAAATTCCAACTTCAGGCTTTTTTCCACTGCTGAACTGTCATGGAAGAGCTTCTCAATTAGCCGTTTCGACTGGCCATAAAGATCCCTCCAATCGTCTGAAAAATCAAAAACTCGCACAAGACGAATGGTTGTGGGAAGTTAGGCCTAGGGTCAGTACGGACCTGTTGCGCCAATTATTTATTTATTTTTTAGGGTGAAAATGAGGTGACAGTGAATAGACCCTTTGTGGGTAGAAACGAATCTTTCGCAAGCAAGAATTGGATTACTGACACAGAGGTATCACGCAGCTTTACACGAAGCTAATTCAACTGTACCCCTTTTCAAGAAAGGAGATAAATTGGATTGCTTCCCGAATGGTGTGGGAAATGCTTTGCAGAGCCGTAGCTAGATAGCGAACGGGGTGGCTTTTCGGAGATAGCAGACTCTTGAGCTTAAACTCCACTAACTATAAGGAACAGGAGTACGGTCCCAAAAAATCAACTTGAAAATTTAAGCCACATAAACCAATCAACCTCGTCTAAGCCTTTTCCTATTAATAAATCGTTTTACACCACCAACTAGTTTATTAACACTTTAATGAAAATAATTGCATTCAAGTGGGAGCACTGCTACAAATTTCAACAGCAAAAATATGAATAATATAAAAAATTAAAATAGTTACCCATTCGGGCTTTATCCATGGAAAAAAAAAAGTTATACACCACAAAATTAACTTTACTTCCTCTCTTGCTTATTCATTTTTCGGTGAATTGTTAATAATGGCCAGTGATTCCAAACGAAGCATAATTCCAAAGCTTGAGGCATTAATAAATAATTTTTAGAAAAAGACACTTATTTTTATGAAATGTTTTTACCATCAATCAACACAAATAAATTTTGTAAATCTGGTACTTCAAATTCTTATCTTGACTTCAGACAAACTTAAACAAAATTATATGCAAAAAGGTTAATTACCTATCGATCTACCAATATTTTGTTAACAGATTCACCTTGTCTGGTAGGTTCGTTTTAAAATATCCAGGGGTCGAATCGCGTCGTCCGTGAACGAGCTATACGTTCACGGAATTATGTCGATTTTGCATGTGAAACAAAAACAAATTCCGTCACGTAATGCTCGTTAACGGATGACGCGATTCGACCCCAGTTTTCATCTTTTTATATTTTTACTGAAAAAGCAGCTAATTTTTTTCAGGTTTATTCATGAAAACTTCGATCCGGATTGGCATCACTAATAACACCTCTAGCTTGTCATACGACACTCCCAACATGACACTCTTAACAAAACATTATTAGGCAGCATGCACATTGACTTTTTTCAAAAACTAAATTATAAACTTTGTCATTCTGAAATTGGCCCCCGTCAAATCAAAACTTTCCAACTTCGCGGTACCTTACGTGACTGTATAAAGTAAACAAGTATATCTGGCACCAATCTGGCTTTTCTTATTTAATAAAAAAAAAATAACATTTGCAAAACGTACGACCCTAACTAAAACAAAAGATTGAAAAAGTTAAACGTGCTGTGGCAAAATATTAGCACCATTCGAACATCAATAAAATTGTTCCTCGGGGAACAAAGTTATTCCATAAACTTCACAACAGAAACCTCTAAATGTTTTCTTTCGAATCAATGCGAATGGGGAAACATGAACATGCTACCATTTATCCTCACGAGAACCATTCGATTGGTTACGAATTGGTTGAACGAACTGCTTTTCTATGGAAATGTTTTCCCCTATGACTTTAATGCATTATGGATCTGGGTAGGTAGGTAGCTACTTTTGGAAGTTCGAATGAGTATTACCTCCGTAAAGGTTGCATGGGTCTTCTTTTAAAAGGGATTATAAATTTCCCACTGTAGATGTTGAACTGGAAGGTTGGACAACGTTTTCTACGCCAGAGAAAAATATGAGTGAGCGAGCAGCTGCCGACATAAGCAGCTATGCTGGCTATCAGAATGTTCTCATAGGGCTTGCACAACCAACCGGTTATGGAAAGACGGACCGAATAAAAAGGGACATGGAGTATGCAGCATTTCACCTCAACAGCGGATTGATAGCGGACTCCACCGCCGATGCAGAAAAATGTAGCTTGCGATCAAACTAAGAATAAGTAAACATTTTTCTAAGAACAATAAATCGTATACTGGGTTTTGAGGTACTTGAGTTAATTTAGCGGTTCAAAAGCCAGGTAAGTGGTTAACGAGTAAGAATCTAGAGGAAAACAAATCCCGACGGCTTTGTGATACAAAAATAACAAAAAGTGTCCTGTTGCGGCTATGTAAAGGCTAGGTGCCTGATCAACTAACTGAGTAGCTTGGCCCATTGACAAAAACAGAAATGTTATTCCAAGAGCAACACATGCTGTGAAATGACTTAAAAAATAGTGTAGATTCAACTGAAGTGTTTGTATAGCAAGCCGTTATTCACTCAGTATTCGCAACAGCAACCGAATGGAGGTTTGGAAACAAGTCTGTTTCCTGGCAGCTTTTTGAATAAGATATCCTATTTTTTGGGGGGCTGCTCCATAAACACACAAATATTTTTAGAGCAACAATGAAATACAGCTCATACAAGACCAATGCTGATCACATCTTTCGTTTGAGTGTGTGATTAATTTTTGAGACTCTTCATATGTCAAATTCACTTAAGATATTCGAACAGTTTAAGTGGCTCAGAGAGATCGTGGGAAGTCTACACAACATACGTGCTGCACTCAATGTCAATCAGCTTCTTCTCCCAGCGGTACGGCACATGTTTCGATGGTTTGCTCACGTTTAACACAAGCCCCCAACTCAGGTTCCAAGACGTGCCATATTTCGGTCTAATACCATCTGTTAGACGTCCCCATAGCAGGCCTTGGATGGAGGGTTAAGTCATCTCCAACATCTCTCTTCTTGCTATGTGGGGATTGTACCTAATAGATATTTAGAAGCGGTAGCAGTATCCTGCACTTTTAAGCCTTACAGTAAATGGCGTTAATAAAATAAATTTCATAGTTGATGCTACTTTAATTCAAAGTAAAATCCTTGCAGTTGCATAAGTGCAAAAATCACCACGAAATTAATTTTCGTTGTCCGCAAATAATATCCCGCCGAAAATTGTGGCCTAAAACTGCTTTTGGATGGCTTTGTGCGGCTTTGGATTGGAAGCCAAATGACAAGATTTCTAGGAAATTCTCCAAATGGAGAATCAGAAGCAGCATAAGCAAATGTGGTAATCTTGTTGTAAATTAGTTCTTGGAAAGGCGGGTTGGAAGTCCAAAAACAGCTATTTATGCAAAAGTAAAGCAAAGTAAAACATATGCTCAATCAAAGCAGCCAAGTTTGTGTAAAAGTGGGTGTGCCTCGACTTTTAGTTTGACTCAACGTTCTCCTAGTTCTTAACATAATTTTCGCAGTTCTTTACTAGCAAAGTCATGAACACATCACTCGAAAGGGTTAAACATGCATACCTGCTGTTTACTGGGATAAAAAAAGTCTCAAGTAGACCGTTGCTTTTTAATTGTCTGTAATTTTTAGGCCCTAAAACGCGCCTACTATATCTCAGCATAAGAAGCTACACTACGTAAACCTTGTCACAGCTGGAGTTATAAGAAACACGACGATGGATCTCAATTACCTCCAAAAACAAACAGCACTTGAAATCTTTATCTCAGACTCATTGCCTCTGTCCAGCACCAGATGTCGTATTTCAAAGCAAATGTGAAAACAATTTGTGTTTATGCAATCGAAAGGTTCGCCGGCGTTAAAAGGGGACAAAATACCCGTCTCAAGATTTAAATTCCCATTCTTACCTTAAATACATTTCGCACAAAGGATTTATGAAGCGTTAAATTAATGCCAAAACAACCGAAAAGGGTTCCGAAATAATTTGTTATCGTTGTCGCCAATTAACGTTAGGTTGAGTTACGCAAACTACGTGGGTTGCTGTTAAGGTCGCCTTCAGTACATTAGGTCTGCGAAATGGAGACCTTTGCTAAACGTTGCCAAGATGAATCCTTACTACGCACGTTATTGCTTTATAATCAACGCCTTTAACCGTTCGGATGTTATTCCAAATTAATGTGTACATGTCAGAGGGTGACCAACTGGACACTTTGCCTCTTTAATGTTTTGGAAAATGACGCTTTCATGATTTTTCTACGAGTCTGTTGAGCCCACTTGGGGCAAATAAAATGGGGATTATCTCTGAATGCTTTCTCTTATACCAGAGGTCATATCGGTTTGGATTGAATTTAATGGCGTTGCCTCATAATAATATTGCAGTGCATATATATTGAGTACGAGGAGGGCCAGGAAATACGTTCACTCTGACAATTTTTTGTGTATCTGCTACACACATATCGAATCAAATAACACGATGCAAATAACCTTCATTTTAGGCGTCCTATGATCTACGCACACATCGCTGACTTTTATCCCAAAGGGAGGTAAATATTTCTCCTCATATTGGGAGATTGATTTCTCCACTACGAAGGTAAAAGGTCGCATAAGCCTATAAGCTTTTTCATTCAATATCTCGTACTATATTTTTCAAATACTTTTCTTCGTACGACAAACTTCAACACCCCCATTTCTGTTGAAAGTAGGAATATCCATCAAATGTAAGTAGAAAATCCGCAACGAAAACTTAAACACACTTAGTATGAAAACCGATGATAGGGAACGACTTAAACCCAATTCCTTTTATAGATAAAGTGGTGGTAGAAATTTTTACAGCATTTTACATAACATCAAGTCAGAAAAGTATAAAGAGCCGTGGAATGCAAGCTGTGAAAGCACAGTCCCTATATCCGATGAAAAGGAAGAGTAACATTTCATATCTGAATTCCAGCGGCATAATTTACGTGGGTTATCTCTGCCGCACGGTTTAAAGTGTTCATCCACTTTGAGAATTAAATTTTAAATTTATTTTAAATTTCAGTCTACCTGTTGGGAAGGCCGTTCCCTGTGTAAAGAGGACGAGGAAAAATCTGTGCGATGTGTGTTTTTTTTATTTAATTGCATATTTCACGGTCTTTTTCAGAAGTTGAATGAATATTTCAATAAGCAAAAGTTGAAACTTGTTGCGGCGGTCAACTCAGCCATGGTCATACAAGAAGAAAGGTAAACTGTACAACTGTTTAAAACACCTTTGGGAAAATGCAGCACGGGTTCTGCTAAGTGAATTGAAGAATTATTTATGTTTGAGGTGATGTCGATGAAAAAAAAGCTCACAAAATGTAATGGAGAGCAGCTATGTCGCAACTAGTTGTGATATCTGTGCAAAATTCGCAAAGGAAGTCGTCGGATAATTCTGAGCTGCAAGTTGATAAGAATAGCTTTAAAGTGTCAAATCTTCCACGGAGGGTGAAGCACTTGTGAGTAATTTCTTTGCTACTTTGGGTCACTTTGTGTGGGGATCAACCAAAGAATTTATCTTTCCAATCGGTATTTCTAGGCAAGTAAGCTGGGAATATTCCTTAACGAGCAACAAGGCCGTTGCAGTAAAAGACTTTTATCACACTAATTTTGGGAGAGGGTGAAGGCTCTCGTAGCTATTTTGAGCTATAGAGTGGAAGGTACAATATAAACGTGTTAACCGACGCAGAGATGCTTTGACAATTACACCTCCGAAGAGCGAAGAAGAGCTAAGGTCTTTACGATGTCTTATACACTTCGACGGGGCTACTCAAAAAGTAGTGATGCTATGTAGGATAGGAGAGTATCAATGCATTCATCAACTCTTTGAGCAACTACAACGAAAATGTAGTAGTTGACCAAATCGAGAGCTAAAAAAATTGTTTGGCGGACAAAAAGTTGAAATCTATATATAAAGGGTGATTTTTTAGCTGGTTTGGTTTTGGCAACACTGGTTTTGACAGCTGACGTGTGTTTAGTACCTTGTGTCACTGTCAAACAGCTTCAGTTTGGTTTGCAATTTAACCATGGATCGTCTTACAAATGAACAACGCTTGCAAATTATTGAATTTTACTATCAAAATTCGTGCTCGGTTCGAAATGTTCATCGCGCGCTTTTTTATCGAAAAATTGTGTTCAGCGATGAGGCTCATTTTTGGTTGAATGGGTACGTAAATAAGCAAAATTGCCGCATTTGGAGTGAAGATCAGCCAGAAGCATTGCAACAGCTACCAATGCATCCCGAAAAAGCCACTGTTTGGTGCGGTTTATGGGCCGGCGGCATTATTGGGCCATATTTCTTCAAAGATGATGCGAATCGCAGCGTTACTGTCAATGGTGAACGCTACCGAGCGATGATAACAAACTTTTTTTTGCCCGAAATGGAAGTTCTTGACTTGCATGATATGTGGTTTCAACAAGACGGTGCCACATGCCACACAGCACGCGAAACAATGGCGCAATTGCGAGGCGAGTTTGGTGAACAGTTAATTTCACGTTTCGGGCCGGTCAATTGGCCGCCTAGATCGTGCGATTTGACACTATTAGATTATTTTTTGTGGGGGTATGCCAAGGCTAATGTGCATAGGGACAAGCCCGCTTCGATTGACGCACTGGAAGCCAACATCCATGCATTCATTCGTGAGATACCGGCCGATATGTGTGAAAGAGTATGCCAAAATTGGACTCAGCGGATGGGCTACCTGAGACGCAGCCGCGGTCAACATTTGCATGAAATTATCTTTAAACATTAAATTGCAAGGTTCAAACTATCGATTCAAATAAATATTTCATTAATTTTTTCGATTTTTTTGTGTTTTTTTTTTTTTAAAGTTCTAAACCTCTTAAAAAATCACCCTTTATAAAAGAGAGTGACGTTAGTTACTACGTTTATAACTCAAGAACGCCTGGACCGATTTCGATGATTCGCATCAATTCGGAATGGTCTCCGGCCAAACAAGAAGAATACCAAAGAAAATTCCAGAAAAATCCCGGGAAAAAAATTATGAAAAAAATACATTTTCCCATACACTTTGTATGGATTTTACGACGCCATTTTCATGATAGATGACATTTATGTTTACGTTACGTTGTGACAATTTTTTGCGACAATTATTTTTGCACCAAATTTGTGTGACAATTGTGCGCTTGAGCTTGCTTTATGAACAAAATTTATGTAAGGTAAGGTGATAGGTAATAGTCATTTTTGTAATAGTCAAATACGTAAGGTGATCACAAAATATCTGTACAAATTTGGCATCACTTTGTTATTTCAAAGCATAGTTTTGTTGTCAGTTGTCATTTGCACCAAAAATTCAAGGTAGGCTTCATATAATCTTATGTGGTATTCGATTGGGCGCTCTCAGAGCACTTTTTTGGTCTTAGAGCAATTTTTATGTTCGTTTGGTACAAAAAAAAGCAATCTTTTTCGGATTTCAGAGCGCTTCTGCGAATCTGGATTTTTTCTCAGATTTGCTTCAGATTTAACAATACAAGTACGTTTGAGTTTGTGTACGCTTTCGTGAAATTTTTCAACTGCAAAGACACGCATTGCATCGGGTGGATCTATTTTTGTTAATTATTTATGTACAAATGTTTAGAAATCAATCTGGGCGAGCATCTTGAATGTTTTCATATAAAATTTAACCAGTGAATGGAAAGCGCTTAGAAAAGTGTCGAAGGCTACACATATTCCAATCGCATACCAAGTTTTATAAATTTTGGTAGCTATAGGGATAGGTGGGACCTCTGAGAATGACATAGGCTACGTTCAAAACGTGAAGGGGATGAAGTTTCTCAAGTTAGGGATAGTAAAATTCATCATGGGTATCTATAGTTTTGATAAGGAATAAATACATTTGCTGCGTATTTTACCAATTTAATTTTAATTTGTAGGGCTGATTGGTTGGATTCATAGATAGGACAGTTTTGGACCCGATAAGTGGCGGTGTTGTTGATATGAATATTTTAATTGAGTTACTCGAAGTTCCAATTCTACGCAGACGAAGTTGCGGGTACCAGCTTTTTTGATAAAAATTAGTTGCGCGATGGGCGTAACTACTTTGTGCGACTGAAAAGTTAAAAATGGATCCTTAAAAGTCGACTGTTTTCCTCTTTTCTTAAATCCTTTTCACGAAACGCTTCAAATAAAGCGCCGAGATTTTTTCAGATAAATGCCACACCTGAACTTTTGGTGTTATAAATTGTAGTTGTCTAAGAATTAAGTTTTTAGGAAACAAGTTTAAAGTTTGTTTGCCATAGGTTATTTAGTGTATTGCTATATTATGTTCAATCTTCCTTTGGTCCTTTTTGTCAAATTTCAAATTATACTAAGCTCCTGGAAAGGTCCACTGTAGCTAACTGGCGAAAAGTCTTATTTTGTCAGCGTCTGTCCTTCTCCACTGCTGTTTGGGCTTACAGATTTCTTTGTACATAGTAACAGCTAATCTACCTAACGTTAGTTGACTTTATATTAGAAGGCAGTCGAAATATTGAGGGAAAACAATTTTTACAATGAAAGTACAGCCAAGCAATCTTTCCGAAACAATTCCCTGAGTCCGCAGGAACAAATTGTACGCTTCCCAAACAATAGAGGTGGAAAAAACAAAATCATTTTTATCAACAGAACTTTCTTAAAACACATCACTAAACGTGAATGTTAAAATAAAAGTATACTTCAACCTAAGCAAAACTAAAAATAATTGATATTTGGCGACATGTGCTTTGAAGTCGTCATTTAAAAACAAAAAATCCCAGCTAATCCCACTTCTTACATCCACCTCGCTTGCGTTAGTATTTAAAATAGAGATAACATAAATGCAAACCAGGAAGGATGTGTCACTAGCGACTAACAGAATACTGAATACCTGATGCTAAAAGCAGATTAAGGAATTTTCATAAAAAACAAATACTTCGATTTCACGAATCACCGCTGTCCTCCACTAATCCGAGAGTTGATTTATTTAACTTTCTACGTTTAGTTCGTAGGATAACAATATGTGATGTGTACCTATGTCGATTGTAAATCAATACACCTCGGTCAATACTAACATTTGGGTCTGCCTGCGCACAGAATACCTGATGAGGACAAAACGCAGAGTCAATAAAACGAAACAACTTGGAAACAATATCATCAGAAGGATATGTGATGTTTTCCCATTACAGAGCAGACAGTGGAGGACGTGTTTCTAAGTAGGTAAAATACCATACCTGCTCCTATAGAAGCAAACAGGGTATTTTTATATTTTTCACATGTTTGACAAACACAATATTGGGTGAAAGTTTTTTCCAACTGACCGTTACCAATTTAATTTTGTTTTGTGTTTGGCCTATAGTAATAGTAATGTTAGTTACTCCTTGAGGTCATGGAACACACGCTCTGTAAGTTATCAGCCCTAGTATTGCTGACGACGAAACTTTCCACCTATTCAACTCTGTAAGCTGGCATTAGAAAAGCAAAAAAAAATAAAACTGATTGTGGTGACAGATGTCCAGCTTTAGCCATGAACTCAGATCTGTCACTCGATGAATATTTTAAGTATGAATGCCGCAAAGCACAGGATGTGACATTGTATGGCCGATGCCGGTAGATACTCGCTTGGATAATGTTTTATTGAAGTTTTTCTCTACTCCCATCAATTGAAACTGTATGCTTTCCCAATAGATACAAATCCAACAACGAGAGTGGGTACGTATGCTCTCGTGATTACAGAAGACAATTTAAAATGCAGTTGTGGATGGACTGAATAATTGAATGTCATCAATATTATAGTCGATCGAAACTGCATTGAAGAATAAAATGAATTATCACTGAAATGAGGTTTTGGTCTTATTTATAGATTTGCTCATTGGAGGCAAACGACAATCCTGTGGTGATGCGAAATTCCCTGGAAATGCCTGATGGTTCGATTGGTTCTGCTTGGTAATTTCTGTTAATTAAAATCAGTATTTTTTACACATACATAGTGGTGGGAGTCTCAAGGGTCTCATGTGGATTCCCTTCACTCCAAATGCAATTTTGCTTGTTGACGTAGCCATTCAACCAAAAATGAGCCTCAACACTGAACAAAATTTTGCGATGAAAATCAGCATCGATATCAATCTCGAATTGAACCATTATTTTCGAAATAATTTTTGCACGATTTGCAAGCGTTGCTCATTTGTCAATCTGTTCATGATGAAATGCCAATCCAAACTGAACATAAATAACATTAGAGTTGCCAGATTTGACCACAAAATGTCAGTTTTATCTCTATTCGAAAAACCAACCTCATAAAAAAACACCCTTTATTTTTGAAAAGAAAGGTCCTGCATATAACTTGTATACCTGTCACGAAAGATATCACATATTTCACAACTTCTCAAATGCTTTATAAAAAGTTTACATTCACCTATTCCCGTACCAATTAAAATGATTTAGTTTTCACTCCCGGCTGTTAGATTCCTACCTTAGCGACAGAAAGCAATATGTTTTTTGTTATGGTATCTGCTTGAAATATTTTGATTTCAAATTCGGAACTCCACATCAAGGAAGCCACCTTGGACCTCTCCTGTTTCTTTTCATTAAAAAGACGTCGCATCGTCCCTATCGTTTTGTCGATTCTTAATTTTACCGATGCCGTCAAGATAGTCTCCAAAATCAAGTCTTGTTTCTATTGTTTCAAAATGACTGACAAAGTTTTTATATGGTCTTCTAAGAACCAGTTGCTGCAAAGTTTCAAAAAGTTCAAACTCAGTTGGCATTAAAAAAAAACACTTTTACGACATAAGAAACTTCTTAAATCGAAAAAAAAAATAAAAATTTAAAGAAACAGCAAAGAGATCTCCGATCCTTACACTTTGAAAACTGTGTGAGTATAATGCTTGTGCGACTTATTTTTGAATTGCGGTACGCTGTTGTCATCTTTATCATCAGCATCATCACTATACAGCGTCCACATCGTAAAAATTGAAAGAGTTCAGAAATAATTTACCCAGTAAATGTTATGGGCAGGGTTTTTACCCTCTTACAAACAAACATGGAAGACGGAAGACGGAAAATCTAAAAGTTCTCTTCGTTAGAGATATTCTTAGCTATAAAATGAATTCTCTGGAATATTGTTTTTATAGCTCCTAGTTCATATTAACTAAGAAATTTTGTTATTGGGAGGGCGGAATAAATAAATAAAATTTGCAACATCTCACGAAAGGTCTCTACAGAGTCCTCTTTTAGCTATTTGAGGTACATACGTATTTATTTGACAAAATTTTCATTCATTCATTTCAAATACAAAAAGTTATACAGAAATTAAATTTCTAGGTTGCTAAGTGTTTTCTCCCAGGTACCTATGTTGGGAAAAATATTACTCACTTCAAGAATTTTGTAGGCAGTGGGAATAGTTGCGTTTTATATATCAAACGCTTATATTTAAGTTTTATAAAAATAAAAATCCACAATGCAGGACAAAAGGAGCAAATCAAAATTTTTAAGGAAACATTCGATGCAAATTAGCATCCAATGTCTTGTGGTTTTAACTCCAAATCAAAGTGAGAACTAGCTAAAAAAATAAGCCTAACTGATCCAAAGGTATAGGACTGACTCTGAGTCTAATTTATCACAACAATATGTTTGAATAATTTTTTTTTGTGACGAACAGAATGTTATATCACTGCAAATGGTTAGTGGGGAAAAATGAGCTAACGTACATTTGCTTTATACTCTGCCGTTTATTTTATGAAGAATGTTTGTAATAAAAGTGCCTACGATTCTCCACTTGTTTCTTCATCCAGTATCTACCTCAAAAGTTGTTTGTATTCTGAGCTTAAGGTTGTAGATTTGATTGCGATTTTCTGTTTATTCAGCATTTTTTTTTCATTTAAAAGAGTTGCCTACCTTTTGCCTGGAAGTAAAAGTGGGAATCTCTTTCTTATTTCATTTACTCATTTCACAGACGTCATTACCATTTGTGCCAAACATTGGCGCATTTGCTTCTCTCTGGCTCCCATGGCATTACTGCCGCACACCTACACTGGCGCAGTGTCAGTACCTATCACGTTCATGGCAGGTTTTAAGGACAGCAAACACAATAATGTGCGATGCGCAAAAAAAATGTCTAGTCTGTCACAGCTTGGGTTGTTGGCAGCTTTTCTACATTAAGCTATGTGTTTCCACTGTCAACGGAAATGAATCAGTAGAGATGTTACAAAATCCTTTGATCGCTTTCACGTTTTCTATTTGCGTTCCATTTCGTTCGTTGCGCTGTGTCTTCATCAGCTTTTCAAATTGTTTCACGTACACTAGATACTACTGTCAAATATATAAATTCAGAGAAAGTACCTCCATTCGAGCGTAGCCAAGAAGGGCGTAAGGTATCTACAAGTGCATTTGACATTTATGAAATGATTTTACCCTTTTGAGAGCAAAATCGTAGATTTTGCGAAGGCGAACTTCGTACTCGTAGCGAAATTGCAACACGTTGATCTATTTATTATAAGCGGGTGGAAATTTCACGTGGTGCCAACGAAATATGTTCATTTCTTTTTCTTTTTTTCTGCTCTCCCGCAAAATTTCACTGTAGGTATTCACACACTTGTTTCCCGTGGTGAAAGATATTTTAAATCAAGTCTACTTAATCCCTTTTACAGATACCTACTGCTCTCGGCTTGGTCGTGCCCCAGCGTCAAAACATTTTCTTGTTAGGTTGTTGATTACGCTATCGAAACTCAGCCGGGATAACAAAATTCCTTTGAAGAAAAAAAAAAAGAAAAATCAGCATACTCTTGAAACGCTGATTTCGTGAACAAAATTCTAAGAACTTTAAACGAACGAATTTAAGTAGACACCCGGATGCTTTCCGTGTAGGAAAAAAATTAACACAGAACACAATAACCAATCATTTTTTTCCAGGTAGCAGACAAATTTAGTCCAACCTTAGATACGAACTAAAACTATATCTGCTTGTGTTTTGCACTGTTTTTTTTTTTCAAATAAATATTCTTATCCCCTCGAGCGCAAAATATATAAAACAAGAGAAAAAGTTGAGTGAGATCAGCTGTTTCTAAAACATTTCCATTCACTTTAATCAGTCACAGTTTAAATGATTTAAGGTTTGTAACAAAAACAAGGTCTAATGCCCTCAACATTTTTATTAAAAACAATATGGTCCCTGAAAGGTACGTAAATATATTTGCCAACCATAAGCTTAAACTGCGCGGTTTCTTACAAAACAAAATATTTGGATTAATGAACGGAACCCATGCAGGTAACCTACACACTCTCCCAATACTAGGTTCCTAATTTTCGAACTCCATAAGCACATCGCAGCAAATTGTTATTGGGTCCAGGCCATTCCTAAAAATTGCATAAATTATCTCTACCAAAATGTGAAATTACCATACCAGCACCAGACCCAAAATACTTCAGCCGATTAAAGGTGCCTAATCTGCCAGTCTGAGTAGATATGCCAACATGTTAAATTACCCTAACTGAAAACCTGTACTAAACGAAGTTATGAATTTATTTATGCCGTCGCTTGAGTGTAACATTAATCGGCCTCATGAGAGTCCCATCAGTTAATTACGAGGCACACAATATAGACGCACGCGGATGCCCCGCCTCCGACAGAGATATGTATTTAAAGGACTATAACCGCATTAGGAGCAATTATTTTCTACATAGAAAAAAAGCCTTAAAGAGTAATTACCACGTTAATGAAACCCTTTCAGTTGACTTAATCTACCCTCGAAATTGCCAACCAATTAATATGATATATCATATCACTGTGCACCCAAGTGCTGTGCTTCACGTTTACGAGCGTATACGTGATTATTCCGTATCCAGATTTAAGATTACCTATACAAGAAAAGTTCGTCCTTTGAATTCCTTTCTTTCGGTTCAAACTTAACACTGCTCTGCACAGTGCTCATCAACTTGGCGGTTCGACTTTGCCGACACCACACTTAGGAAAATATTGACAAATTTTCTCTCTTGCTGTAGAAATTAATTGGCATGATCACCGCACACTCACATAATAACGCGCACAGCTAAATTATTCATAACGTAAACACAATAGAGACCATATCGCATAAAGCTTTGTGGGACCCTCCGTGTGTATTATATCCACAACCGTAATTCTATTTTAAATCATTTCACATGGTAATGATTATAACGACCGCACACGATGACACCGACCGACGACGCTGTCAATGACGAGGACGACGACGACGACGACGACGACAACAACGACATTGTTGACATTTTATTCCGCAAACGAATTATAATTAAGATAAGCCAAGAAAAAAGGAACGAAAATCATCACACCATCCGACAGCGAAAAGGACAACATTTTGAGCACGTATATATTTAAAAAGCACATAAACCGTACACACTCACTCATAACAAGGATATCATATCATTAGGACAAATCCCGAGGAGGTAACACATTGCAGGTTGGGTATATGCTAATACCTACAACTATGTACCATGCGGATCTGGCTTTTTTTTATTTGAAATTGCTGGTTAGACAAAAAATAAACCATACACTAATTAACATGGAAATTATTCGCAGGACGGTCGTTAAAATGATAAAAACAAAATGTCCAGCATTACTTTGGGTGTTGTTTATTTTTATGCGAAAACAAATCCCGACACACTAAAATCCATACAGAGGCAAGTTTTTTTTTTGCCCAACAGTTTTGGTTCTGCGACCTTTGTACATCCCTCACGGGAGGGTGCAAAGAAAGAGTAAGACGCGCTCTGTTACTGTACCAGCAAGTTCGAAGTACTTCGTGCGTCTTTCGAGAACACCGGTTTGTAACTGAAATGATTTTATGCGAACTTGTAAGTTGTAGGTTGTTAAGCATGGCCCATGCAATTGAATTGGACTGGTATAAAATGTAATGTAATATGCGATGTAAACAAACTCCTCTCGCAGACTGTGTGCCATATCAAATTCTCCTCCCCACTAGGAGATTTTTACAATTGATCGATTGCGCAGGTCCGTATTTTTACACTTGCAAAGTTATGAATGAAAGTTGTTTCCCCTCATGGGGTGGTCTAACTGTTATACGATTTAGTACATTATTGCTTGTAGTTTTCCCTTTATAGAAGAGTGCACGGACTTTTATTTATGCACACTGTGCATGGACATGGACGTGCAGCTTGAAATGCATTTATTTTATGTCGGTAGACAGTTTTGTATGAATGACAAAACGGATAGCCTCTATTATCACCCTGACTGGCAGCAAACTGAATGTCTTTTTGATAAAGATAATTCTGTGATTTTTAGGTTGTTGCAAGTATGTTTGTTTTTATAAAACTAATTGTAAGTGGTAGCATCAATTACGTAAATTTTTATAACCAAAACTGGCAGCTGAATTATTCCAATTACAATTTTTGGTGAACAATTTGCTACATATTTTTAAATTTTAAAATGAACGTCATGTCTCTTTCAAGCCTCTTAGAGATATATCTATTCGAACTCGGTATTGACAACAATTTTGGGCATTACACAAACTAGTGGTAGTGACAAGATAGGCCCAGGGGCTCAAAAGTTTATTCTTTGTTTGTCATTGTGTTAAATAGAAAATTGAAAAATTTAGCTCTTAAACTTACAAGCCTGAAATATTTTTTTTACGTTTTTGTGACAGCTCCAGCGGCTATAATTCACTGGTGCTTCTAATCTTTTTGTGTGCAGAGAAGTCAACAACTATACCGACGTTCGGAAATTAAATAGGCCCAATATGTTTGAACCAGCATTCGGGAACTAATAGCAAGCAGTTTGTCCTTGCAAACTATGAGACGTTTTGCGATAGACACAGTAAGCAACAGCGTACAGGAAAAAATGGTCATATCATTTTGCAAAAAATATAAAAAGGGCTATATTTTGAGACACAACCATGAGCTTTATTCTGTATAATGTAACTCTATTCGCTAATTGATATTTAAGGAACAACGTCAAACATATGTAATGTAATAAAACAATCAATTAGAAAAAAATATGAAAAAAAATTGCGCTCTACAACTTCTCCGGAAAATCGTATTTCCGTATAAAGCATATCTGCTACGCTATGCATTAACGGCTTGTGATTTATTAGAAAAAGTGGCTTTCGTTGCCGAAATAGATTTTGTTTCCAATACTTCTTGCATCCAAACTGTCTTCAAGTTCGAAAAAGTTGTTTCAAATATGGATTGCGCTTTTCATCCCCAAGGGCATTATAAACGTACCTTAAATGTAAATATTGAAAATTATTGAAAATTATGTCTGCTTCGGGCAATATTTGTAATTTCTTTTTATACAGATATTAAAATTAACATTTAAGGAACTGTAAAAAAAACACTTGCATACATTAAAGGACATAATGATTTATGTTTACAAAAATGGTAGATGTAATATTAGAGCAGATAGTTTTGCGCCTTTGAAGTCTATTTTACTGCATTAAAATATTTACAAACACACTTACAAGGACTAGATATCATAGCGGGTTTAATTGGAAATGGAAAACCGAACAAATCGAAGATTCTTCAAGAGTTTGATGCAGATGTGCTACAGTTTGCATTAAAGGGTTAATACATAAACCGCTTTTCGTATTGGGAGATCCACGAAACGCACACCCAGCTGAAACGCCGATATGAACGGTACCTACCTATATTTTCCTTTACTACCATTATGCCTTAACTACACTATTACAATTAAGTAAATGCCAACAATTATTTAATTTAAATACAAAAACTCATAACCCGGGGGTGAATTTAAATATGTTTTAATTACCTGCAAATTTATATTGAATAATTCGAACAAAAGGATATGTTACAAGAGGCACAGGAAAATGTAACAATTAAAGTGTACACAATACCCATTTATTCGATAGTACTCATGTGAGATGTGAGTCAGGGAACAAATGACATAATGTCCTTTTTTTGCGGTATCAGCCATTTAATTAATATTTTTCGCTTTCCCACTCTCCTGCTGGCTGTGATTTATCTAAGTGTCCACTTCCACCATTGGAGTTTAATAATAGTCATACTTCAACAAGTTGTTGGGGTATACGTTAAAGTGCACCAATACATGCCTGGTAGAAGAAACAGTCAATGGAATACACGTAGGTATATTTTTATTGGTAAGTATATAATGAAAGTATTTTGTAATAAAATCAGAAATAATCACATCCGATTTTAATTAAATTTTCATTTTATTTCTGCAGAAGAAAACATTTTTTTACAATTGTCCCCACCAAGGTACGAGAACTATGCAATAAACGAAAATGAAATCGAAGAGAATTAATTAATGCGCTACTCATCAGGCTCCGCTTGGATAGGATGGACAACTTTCTTTCTAAAGTTGCCTCTTTTAAGGTGCGCTATCATTGAATAAGACCATTAAAGTTTATCTCATTACTCAAATTCCCAATCAAATAAACTTGATTAGCAAAAGACTTCCTGGCTGCATTCACCTGGTTCGCATAAAAATGGGATTTACATTATAAACTTCATCTACGAGTATATAGCTAGATTTGAATTGAAACGAATATCCTTAAATAGGGACCCGATAAATACGTTCTACATAATATTGTCTGTTCGAGTTATGAACACGCAACTCTTACAAAAGTAGAGGAAGACTTGAGAGACTGACACAGAAATGCATTTCGATTGTGTAGTCAGCCTCTCCGTTGGAGGACTATAGTACTTATTCCATAGGCTCACTTGCTGACTGTGGGAAAAACAAGAATGTCTTTTCAAGGAAAACGTGGTATACGGAAAATGGACGCTCTGAATGAAATTCTTAGAACCAGACGCAAGGTAGAAATACATGAACGCATTCCAAAATATTTTTAATGTCGTTGCATGATCTATTTTAAAATTTTCAAATATACTGATTGTCTGAGTCTCTGATGGTACGAACTAATGTCTGCTGATGTTGGTATAAAAATGTCTACTAGCAGCAAATTGAGAATACCCTTAATGTCGGTCTAGATTTGTAGCTGGCATTGTCATTGCTCTGGTGGTGGAGCTCGATGGATTATATTCTATCATGACCAAGTTGACTGCTGGTGCTGGCAAGAACACCATTTTCGAGACTGCCATAAATTAGGATATTTCTAACTATTATCTGCATAAATGTGCAGTCAGAGTTTAATTTTGGGAGATGGACTATAGGGTTTCTTACAAATACAGGAGTAACAGGATTTAAATACATTTTGAATGCTTTCACTAGAGTTCATTGTCCAATTGAGTTCCAAGTTAAGTAATAGTCCCAGATGCGTGTTCAAAAATTCTTCACAACAAACAAGGAAAAAATAAATACTTGGCGCAACACATCCGTGGAAACGCTATGCCTAGCTTTTTACAACCATTAATTTTTGTATGAATTTTTAATTTTTGGGACGTTCGTGAGGGGTAGCGGACTTTAAAAAACCTTAAGATGGAATTTGGGTTTTTTCGGGAATCGGTCCTGGGACCCATCGTTTAGTAGTCCAACACACTAAAGACTGCGCCTAGATGTGTTGGCCGATTCATATGAAATTGCATCGAACTTAACTCTGCGTGATTTGAAATGGAACTGTTTTTTCACAGATTTGATAGTCGAACATGCAAAACTCTCGCAATGCAAACAGAAACTTCTACTGTTGAAATAAAAAAAAATGTGTATTCTATTGACGATTATTTTTACAAGATATTTTTTCCAAATACCAATAAATAAGAAGAAATTCAAGGTGGGCCAAAAGAAGTCATCCGATGTTTTTTGGCTCTCATTTTTTTTTTCTAAATGCAATACTTCGATTCTGTTTTATGATTATGTTTGAACCTTTAAAATTTTATTGGTCAAGTCAAGAAGATGATATCGGCCAAATGGGCGCCGTCACAATTGATTGCCATACACTTGCCAAGAATTGGGTACCTACATCAGCTAGCTACAAAACAAAAAACATACTTCTCAGCTGCATCGAAATGGAAATCCCATAAAACTCAGAGAATGCCGAATATACAAATGAAAAATTCAGACTTACACTCAAATCTACCATCAAGGAATTTAATATCACCATTATGACGGCGAAAGCCCTCTCTTGTGACACTTACAAAAATAAAACCCATTTTACATACCTTAGTTAATAGAAACCTTGATTACCCAAAATGTTTTCGTCTGGCAAATTGAAATCTTCCATGTATTAAATTTTACTGTGTTTTCATTACAATTGCTAATTCCCCACCCCCATGGGTTAGTCAATCAGAGATATTCCTAAGGCAAGCATCCAACAAGGCGCTTTATATGGTAGAATGTTTTCTAATGGCAGTGTCTGACTTCATTTTCAAGATCCCAAAACATATGGCATCCTGAATGCTCCTGTCATTAGTGTGTGTCTCTTACTTTCTGCGTTGAAACCCTATAGATGGTGTATGGTTGCCTTTAACTGAGTTAGCTACCTGCTCGGGCAAATGCTCATAAAAAGCTTACACAAAGTCATCACAGCCAGTCTTTAAATAGAAATATTGCAAATTTATTCAATTTTTTATGACGTTAATGAGCAATAAAAAAAATGTTAATGAATCTTTGTGCATTTTCCACCCAACGAACAGAAGCTGAATCCTCGATGGTTAAAAACGAGACAAAATTAAATGTGTTTGGTTAGGGATAGGGAACGAATCTCAGTTTCCATTATTGCAGAGAAAGCTGTTTTTTTTTTTACGTCAGGAATGGGATGTCGGTTGGTATTCCTTCTTCCAGAAAAAATATGTCTAGTAATTTATGTTACTGATTTTTTTATTTAGAGTCGTCGATTGATTTCGAGTGGGCTTCTCTCCTATAATAATAACCAGATTGTATAGAAGGCATAAAAAGCGGTAATTTGAAACATAATGTTTTAATGGCAATGTAGGCATATGGTATTAAACAGGATTTGAAATGCTATACGTGGCTCAAGAATCTCTAAACCTTTGATGGGAACTGCCTATAGGTTTCTGAGCGCGGCCTGATACGAACTTATTAGGTTTAAAAGGTTTCAATTGCCTTCAGAAGTTCCTTTGTTCAGAGGTGCCACTCTCCTTTGTCCGAAGTGGCACCTCTCATTAAAATATGAACGTAAGTTGCAATAGGAAGCACTTAATATTATGTAGCGTGATCGTGCATAGCACCTCTTAGTTCTAGGATGTGACATACCCAAGCTCAAGATGCCCACAACTACAAAGACATGGGTACGAGCGGGCGTTTCATATTTCTGTTGTTTCTATTGATATTTAAGAGCTATTAGGTGTATGGAGTGCATTGAAGTCAGGACATAAAAACTGAAACCTTTTCAAGGACTGCATCAACTTCTGTATACAACTGATTATAGTTCGGTGGCAGGGAAGAACACATCAGAGAGCATGCTCACATAAAATTCACATTTCTTCATTAAGGGCTGAAAGAGAATCATCTAAGGTGGAAAATTTATTAGACTTATACATAATTTACAATCCCCCTAAGCTTTGTAGGTGTTCGTTATAAAATCTTAGGTGTAATGGAAAAATGCAGATAGTACTAGCCCATAGCTGGAGCAAGTATGACGAATAACGTATTTTTTATACCTCTCTTTGGGATGTTCCATTTGGCTGATACTAACCTTTTTTATTCGTTTACAGCTGAAAGGGAAACACGCATAAAGCAAATAAACGTTCTTAGGTCATCCGTTAATGGACAGCAGATAGAGCACCTTCCTTTTCTCAAATTTAGCACTTGGACGATAACTGCCCTCTCGGTTCAAATTATTTGCATAAGGTCTTTGGGTTGTTTTATTAGCGAAAGAAGACCCGTGAAATCATTTGACGTAAAAGGGGAGCAATGAAATCCGTAAGTGAGTAATTTAAGTTCCTTTAATTTACGCGTAGCCATTTTTTTTTCATTCCAAATCGGTGCTGTAAAGTGGGATAGCATTCCCATTTTTATTATTTCATCTCATCAATTTTGTGATTGGATTGTGATGGAAATGACATTGGAAAATAAATTGCAAGGTCGAAGATATAATGCATTCCAGGGAGAAAAGAGTTTATGTGCCGAAGCTGATTTTTTAGCTAGTTAATTCGATTTTAAGTGGCTATAGGAAAGGGGATTTGTTTGCATTTAATAATCTTAAGTAAAGTGATGCATGGGAAGAAATTATCAAAAGGAAGCTAAACAGGAATAATTCAAGCAGTTAAGGGCTCAGTATTTTTAGAGGTAATAAATATAGAGAGTTAAAATATGTAGAAAGTGTGAGTTTAAGTCTATGTTTAAATTAAATTATATTCAGTATTTTTCTAATTAAACATTACAAAAATATTGAGCAGCGTTTAATTTTAAACAATTTTTAAAATAATATTAAGTTGCGGACAGATAATCATTTTTTTATGTACCTATTCTTAACAGGTAAGCGAGAGAACTTATTTTGCCCATTTGCTATTGTCAAATTGTAGAAAATTAGTAAGCAATATTGGCTCATATTGGGTTCTTGTCTTGCTTGCTTTAAATGCTTTAAAGTGAACCAAAATTAGACAGGTATTTTTTTATGAAAGAAAAAGGGACATATAGATATCAATTAATTGAAAACATGTTTAACCCAGGACTAATGTTAAATACGACTTAAATTGGGCTGCAGCTTGCGTGTTTTTTGAATGGGGTTTGATATAATTGCCTAAATCTCCTTAAGGTGTTTACAGCCTTTTAGCTAATTATTCACACTAGAGTTCGCCCAGTGGTAGAAATTCTACTGTGCTTAAGACAGTGAAAGTTGTTCTCAACTATTTGCCTTCGGCCATTTATATTTACGATCTATGGCGCAGTACCCTTTGAATAATGCTAGTGACATTCTCCTCCTTTGATTAGAAATATCTGGTAAGAAGGTGTACGGAAACTTTTGACTTATCACTTATCAAACAAAATAATTTTAAACTTAAATAATCATTCGTCCATTCGTACATATTACAAGGAAAAATATTGAAGAGACCAAGGGAAAATTTGAGAGATTGAGAGTTTTTTATGTCGTCCGTCGACATGGCTAACAACAGCGGACAAGATATTGAAAGTTGTGGAACTCCTGATGTCAAATTGAAAAGTTCACAATCAGAATTGATAAGTAAATATTTTAGTGGGAGGAAAAGGGAAATTCAACCAACCTATAAGCTTATTACACAGGAATGCAATTTTGAAGCCAATTGAATTGTAAATCCCTTTAATTCGTTTTACCAATTTTGTTCATTCATTTAAATTATTTGCAATCATTTGCAATCATTTCCCTTTAAGACCTGTATTTTTGAAGCCCATGAAGGTCAAATTATTCAAATAAAGTTAGCATCGCTTATATTCGCTGAACTTGGGAACTCTAAAGGGGCTGCAGAAATGCAAAATATTTTTCTGTCAGTGGACCCTGAAATTACAAATGAAAACCCAGCCAAAACTGTACTTGAAAATATGTACCTACTACATGAGCTCTTTGCACTTTTATTGCTTCTTCATTTATCGCAACAATACAGTTAGCATAACTGGTTGCGACTACCCTTAGAAATATATAGATATTTCTTTTACCAAGAGACGAGAACATTAACACTGGTTAATCAACGACCTAATACTCATTCAACGCCCCCCCAAATTGGTTAGTCACCGAAACCATATATCAAATCGCTTCCTCTTATTGGTATCGATTTCGATGATATTATGCATAGGTAGCTGCCTTATTATGTTTTCAATAGACAATAAATTATAATAAATCACACAATCGTGTGATGGTCATGCATTGGAAATCCCTCCAAATCACACATGTTCATGTGGACACGTGTCAAGTTACGAGTATGTTGATCTTTTGCAGGAAAAAAGGGTCAATCCTACATAATCCTGAACATGAAATCCGTATGTTAAACATGAGTCTGCACAAAAAAGAATCCCATTGACAAACGACATTTATGAGGAGTAAGCGAAAAATATGAACGAAACCCAGGACTCGCTCATTTATTCTCTGCTGGTCGATTAAAGTGGGTTAACCACTTCTCAGACCAACGAATAAAAAACAGAAAAGCATTCATAATTCTTTTATTTCCCTGATTTGGTTTTGGAAAAGGTATACCTATGCCTCTTTTTCTCTCCGTCCTCCTCCTGTTGAATGCCTTCATTAAATTTGCCAAGCGCTTTAGAGTGCACAATAAATCATCGCAAATATTATTCTTCAATGAAGGAGGGATGGCTGTTCTCTATTTTGACTATTTATTGCCTGTATACACAAAACACAAACCATGAGGTTGATGTCCTTGGGGTTGAAATTGAAATAAAGTTGTACACGATGGAGTTCTTTGATGAGGGAGCAAAATAAACATAAGTAAATAAACACGTGGCCAAGGCACTTAAAGGTACCTTCATGTGGAAAATCAAATTAACCTAAAGCAAATGTAAGAGAGGTTAAATCTAAGTCTTGTGGAAAGCCAAAGGTTTCGAAAACATTATAACTTGTTGTCTCTGGTTGTGTCGTTAACAAATTAAACAGTACCTCATAGGTTTACTTAATGAGTGTACTTACGTACAATTTCAAATCTGTGTTCTTAAAACACGTGATTAAGAGTTGTAAGTCTGAAAAAAAATCAGTAAAGGGTGGCTACCTGCAGTCACAGCAAACTACCGAAAGTGAGGTACTGGTCACACCCGAGTATACTGCTGTGAAATTTACCACTTAGTACTCAGTGCACCTCTTCAAAATAAGAGGGGAAACAACGAGAAAAATAATGATTTCACTTTTCGGTAACTTAACCTTAAGGTATAGCAGAGTCCAGACGATTCCATTTTTGTGAAATAATTCCCTAATTCGAAAAGTAAGTTGGAAAACTTTCCCAACGGAAATACTGCAATATAGACATGACCATTAAAAGTAAATTCTTCAATTTTCGCCAAGTTTAATGTTAGCAGTATTGTTTTCTTTTCCAGCTCCTATATACGATACTCCACAAGCACGAGTTTGCTGAACTCGCTGCATTGTCATAAGAAGTTAACATGTTGGGAGCGGTCTTAGAGGATACTCGACGTCAGAGGATGCAGTATGAAATTCAAACTTTTCACGATGCACAAGGATCTTTTATACAAGTTGCACTTCCTTTTACAAACAACACTAATGGTGGTATGTGAAGCACATACGAAAACGACATTTTAACATAAGCTTTTCGTATACGTGCAAAACGGAGCTCTGGAGTTGAAATGAGTCTTTGCGATTAATTATGTTTGCGTTAGTCAATTATCACTGACGAGAACTTTAAGTCAGAAAATTCGGTTGTTCCAAGTTGGTGCATAAACAAAAGTTTTCGTAAACATGTTTGCTTTGGTTGCTCGTGTCTGTCGCTTTTGATCTTTGCTTTAAATTTACTGAAGGGAATTTTTGCGCAGACGTTTGGCATGCTCAAAATTTAAAAGGGGCAAAAGGCATTTTGGTGGTAGGTACTACAAAATGGATTTTTATCGTATGGAATGCGGAGATACAAGAAAAATTTACGCTGCAGGTACCTTAGAGATTTGAAGAAATTTCAACTGTAGATTACGAATGTCGGTGGCTTTTAACAGCAACAAAGGAAGAGCAAAGGGACAGGTTGACACGTTTTCTAGTACCATATAAACCATACAATATACAATAAAAATCGTTTAGCGGCAATTTCTTTAGAATGAGACTGAACTTTTTGTTTAATAGGTAATATTAAACGAAAAATGCAGCTTCATCCAGTAACTCCGTCTGTATGTTACGTTTTCACGACTAAATCCCTGAACCAATAGTGTAGTAAATTAGCAAAAAGATGGTCTACGTACTGAACAAGGACATAATGAATAGTTTCGTCAAAATTAAACAAAGGTGCTCTCAACTTTGCATAAAAAAAACATTCAGAACCTTTTATCTCGGAAACCACCGAACCAATTGAACCCATATTATGCAAACAATTTTTTGTGTTGACCCGAAATTCCAGGGGCTGAGGATGAATTAAGAAATTTTCTCAGAACTCTGGGGTTGGCCGGAGGTGGCGCAGTAAGAAAAAAAACCCTAGAGACGTGTATGCGTGTTTTTTTCCTTCACAAAAAGCTAGACAAATGCGTTGGTTCTTTTAAGGACCCAAATTGTTTGGGATTGTTGCTGTATGCCCTCGACTCGAGTTATGGCAATAAAAGGCTGTCCCACCTCCTACGTTGCAAGGTCTCGTCCATCTTTCTTATACGTTACCCTGTTATCTATTAATTTTAAAGTCCATTATCAAGTTTTTGGCTGAACACCCGGACACAGCCATTCGATGCTAAGCTGTTTCTCAAAACGGGGAACACGTGTTCTTTCATTCCAGACGATACGAAACCGAGAGCATTGCCCAATGCGACCAATTAAGGGCGTTGCAAATTTCAAATAATTAACTGACATAGTTCCGGCAAATGAATGAGTGAATGTCGGGCCATATTGGGTGTCTGCAACTGCTTCAATTGGCTCTTCCTTTGTTACAAGGCCTTTGTAGACCAATGAGAGGGTTACCCTGTACACAGTTAACAGCCCAAATAGTTGTATTTTAAGCAAATCATCCATCTTTTGACTGATATGGCAATGCCATTTTAAATGGGAAAAAAATACAAAAATTCAACCGCAAGGAAATATTTAAATTGTTATCCACCGTCTATACAATTGGATTGTATATTATATCGCTCAACGTTTCTCAGCATTTCTTGGTTCGCAAAGTTTATCGCACAACCATTCAAATTTCCACTCGATAATATTTTGCCAATATCCTATCTAAGCCGTAAATTGAAACACGCAAAAAAGAAAATGCAAATTGCACGGTGAAACGAAAGCAGGAAATAAGACTCTAAAACATTAATTACCGCTCAAGAAGTTAAAGTGATGGCAGCAGTGCTACCTAGTATCGGTTGATTGCCTTCGTACTTTATTGTCTGTTATGAACGTAAAGTTGAGTGATGAGGTTAACGAAGCGCAATGCTAGAGTATATCTCTACACAAAGGAGATTATAAGGATGAAGATTGGGTTGCAATTACAAGAGCGGATCGTAAAAATTAACGACTACAAGGACTGTACATTCGAAGTACTTAATTATTTAATCGGCAAGTTAGTTACAGCTTATTAAATTTACTCCATTTTAAAGATTCAAAGGAACTGATTAATGATGGAACTGTGACGTCTTTAATATAACGCGGACACCGCCAATGGGTTGAGGTATGCTCAAAATTAAACACAACAACCGGACTGAGCGGCGGGGTACACAATTTGAAGGAATCCCCTTGCTAATTCATTATTTATTCAAGTAATCATTCATGAAGTAGATAAAAGTTTTCCAAACTTCTACCAGCGATGCGAAACAAAGTTCAAGTGCTCGAATATTTCCCAAAGTTATCCATGGAATTATACATACTCAGAGAGCGACAGCAGTCTTTAACCAATTTTAATAGTTAATGTGGGTATCATAAATCAAAATGTCGTAAAAGGAGATAACAGGTCTTCGGGAAACCATTAAAGCGATGTCTACCACCAGCAGGGCAGGTGTAATACAAATTGTGATGGGACGAAAATTAGCATGACTTTAAGGAAATTAATTACATGATCCTTGTACGCGTTTTGTTAATTAATTTAATGTACGTTCAACTAACTGTGCGTTGCTATGCGTGTGTACGTACGTACATTGAAAGCAGTATGAGTTTGCAAAACGAAAGGAAAGGCGGAGTGGAAAAATAAAAATTGGATTAAGCCGAAGGCAGCTTGAATGTTATATACCTCTTCAAGGTGATAAGACCAATATTCAGCCCTTTTTCTCAGAAGAGTAGAATCGGTTTAGGTAATGCTTCAATATTTTCATATGGGCTTTGCTTGCGATTCCCTGGAGCTGTGTATATTTGTGTAGGCCAGAGATTCGCAGTTGCTTTTTTGTAATTGCCCGCCGAACGAGAACGTCTTACTGCAGTATAAGAGTCTTCAAAACTCAGCCACACGGTTGAAGGCGAAAATATGACAGCGATATAGGAACTACGATAACCGACCTCTTCTGCATAATCTGACGAAGCTACGAGATGAGTCAAGTCTTTCTATTTATTGTAAAAACACAAAACATTTTTTAAAACTTATCTGTTTGTATGTGGATTTGTAGAACTACAACCACGCAATACGTATGGATTTCTAATAAAAACATTGAGCTTGTCACGGAGGAACTTTTACATTATTGTGTCATCGCAATCGGTCTACGCAAGTCTTATGTTTTCATATATCAGCTCGCAGGGGTGTCTCACATTGGGTAATGTTTGCTCATGGACTATGGTGGTTAGCGTCGTTTATTTTGTTGCTTCACGCTTTGTTATTGTTGGTTGGAAGGAAAAAAGTCGCCCATCGGTGCATATTTCATTGGTCTGCTCGTAGAACGATATGGAGGGTATAGCTAACAGCGAAAAAATGTTGTTAAAAGCTGAAAGAGGTAATGAACCATCACTTTTTTGTAGCTAAGGAGGTTTCACCTACAAAGTCATTCGACATCTACGATAATCCTACTATAAGTGAAGTCAAACGTCTTAGAAAAGGAATCCTACTCTGATCCCAAATTGATTGTGTAGGTGTAGGTGTACCTTAACCCTACAGAGGCCCAGAAAAGGCAATTTATTGGCCGATAGGTATTGCGATGATAGCCGACAAATTTATTTTTGAAAAAACCTGTCCGGTCACAGAACAGAGGCCTAAAATCCCACCAAGAAATCGATTGGTATTATAAAGGAAAAGGGGTACTGCCAAACGGAAAAAATGAAATGATAGAGCTATTACAAAAAGGCAAAAAAAAAATTCTTAAGAAGTCAACTCAAAAAGACAACAGCGGAATTGAAATAGAATCCTATCCGGAAAACCTGAAGCTCTGGTAAATATCTTTCTGCGAAGGCAACTGGACTAAATCCTGTTCAGATTCTTTTAAAATTGCTGCTGATAATGTACCGATCAGCAACACTGAAGCCTGGTAACGTCGTCCTCCTAATAACAGACAATTTTGTTTCAGGGCAGCGAACAAAATGGAGAAGCTTTTAAGGTGCTTAAAACTTGAACCAGGCACTGATGTCAAATAGGTACCCTGAAAAAAAATCTCTTAATTCTCACAAGAAAAGAGAAGATGCACATTTTGCCCTACCTTTATTAGAGCTTCTAACAGCACAAAAATCAAGCTACTACAGCCATTAACTAACCGAAGACTACCTTCCATTATTAATGCAATGAGAACAACAACTTCAGTGGCAAAAATTTGTCACTGGGACACGTAACTATCGCAGACTCTCTTTCTTCGCAATCAGCTTATTTCCATAGTTTGTTGGAGAGCCAACCCTGTACTCAAATTGGACTTCTTCTTACCCTCATTCAGCCAGTCAATTTTTATTCAGTGTTTGCTATCTTTTTTTAGCATTGAACTCTTTGCCCAGATGGACAAGAAAAAGTATTTTCTTATCCACATATACGTGTGAGACGATTGGGCACGGCCGAGTAAATGACAGAATCTTGCCCCAGACATTTCAACGATCAACATTAAAAATGCACCTCTTACTGAAATAAATCCAAGCAAATTCCTCTGTGTGAAATTTTAAAGTTTTATTATCAAGAAACTACCCGATAGATCAAGGTACCTATACCTACACTAATAATTTTCTTCCTTTCCGCCTTTTTGAAGCATCCTGAATAACAAACGATATTTCTTTAACTGCTTGTTTTGTGGCTGCTCGCAAACTTTATGGAGCTGCATTTCAGCATTTGTGCCCGGTCCACATGCACCCGAAAACAGGTATATCTGGTTCTTCCCACATTTAAACTGAAAGGGTGTGCCGAAATTATATCCCACGTCTCTTTTACATCTTTACTACTTAAGGAGAGGATAAACGCACACAAAAGAAAAAAAAAACGTTGCTCGTGTTTTCGTTTTATCGACCCTTTTTCGAAGCATTTCTCTTCTCTTCTCAAACATTTGATACGGCAATAAAACTGTGCTTATAGTCTAATTTTAATATTCCATAAAAGTAGGTCCGAGACATAGCAATTTCAACGAAGTTTTATTGACACCCAAATACATCCAATCGAAAAAAAAGGAAATCGGCAATAAATTTCGTTTGTAATAAAAAAAAATCTCCATACACTCACGCATACATATAGCAGGATTTTCCAATTGCATTTCTATTCTTATTTCTGATGATATCAGATGGTAATAGTCCTTTCTTTATATATTTCGCCCCCGTGTCAATTAATTTATATCGATGGCGTTATAGGACCAGCATTGTGTTGATTTGGGAAATTGTCAACGATGTTGCTGGTTTCTTACCCAGCTTGAGTTGAGGCCGTTTTTATTTGACAAATGTGTACAGTACGTGTTTAAAGGGGGCTGAGGTGTATATTTGTATATTTTCTTACTCGTGGCTAAGAGAGTCCTCAACGAAAACAGGGGGCAGCAAATATTCACTTATTTAAATAAAAATAAAATGTAACGCCACGAGATATGCAACATTTTTTATTGCATTTAGATTCATATAAATTGTATAAGAAAAAAGAGAGAACTAAAATCAGCTGGGACTATGAATATCTATAGGTATATCAACACTCTTGTAGAACATCCTTCCTGTGCGGAAAGAAAAGCCTGAAACACATCTTGTTTACAACATTTTAGTACAGAAATCTCTTCAAAATAAATGTAGGGGTACATAAATTTAATGACCTGGATATGAACACCTCGAAATTTTAAACAACATCATTATTTGATAATAATATCCTTACTTTTATTAATTTTTTTCATGTGAACCCAAAACTGTGGGCTTTTTGACGTTTGTTTAAGTATTTGTCTCCAATTTCGTTTTTCGATCTGGTAACCCTATTCGTACATCATACTTGTGTGTTTGAGCTTTCCTCTGTCGCGTCTGCGTCGACATCGTCAGCGTCATCGTTTGATTTGTCCACCTGTCTGCCGTTCGTGCCGTTCCATCTAAGCATGTCCGTCTGACTCCCATCCCGCATATCCAATTTGAATAAATTAATTAAAAGTCCCTACTTCGCATGCCTCATAAAGTGGCATTTACGTCGGTGCCATTAATTATCCGCATGTGCTCCTATTTTGATCATCTATCAGTCTGCCTTAATCATGTGGATTTTACATTCAAATGGCTTTCTATCGAAAAACTATCTCAATTCAGTCCAAGTAAAAGTGACTCGACGGTTGCAAAAAAGCATTAAGATATAAAGGTTATAGCCGGCCATAAAATGGCAATCATGTCCCAAAATTCCTTTCCCTGGTCCTTAAACTGTTAATAAAATATATCTAATTGCTCATTTGTTAGATCAAATCGTAAAATCAGTATATCGACTCTGACTGTCTACTGGAAGACCATGGAGTTAATTTGAGCAGAAGCGGTTACTTACTTACTATCCGTAACCCTCTATCTCTATAACAATAGGACGAGAACACCCTTTTTTATTTTTGAATGACAGATAAGGATTAAATGCCTTTTTTAAATTGGGGAAGTGAGTGGACTTAAGTGAGGGAGTATTTAGAATTGATAAGAGCACATTGTTCAACACTTGAAATGATACCTACCTCAAAAGTTTACCCTTAGGAGCTAATACTGTGGATGCTTTATGTACCCTCAATGACAATCCATCATCGGGGAATAGGTAGGTACCTACCTAAGAAGAACATTTTATTTGAAAATCCCACAAAGAATGTTATACTTTCACTGAAATTCAGAAGATGGCGCTCAGCTTGCGCAAAAGCTGTCATCATGAATAGGTACACTCTTGACGAGATTTCGGTTGTTGTCCTGAATACAGATGTGGGTCGGTATTGAACGAAACTTTCTCAGTACCACCACCATTTGTTGTGCGGGGTGCCCAGTAATACAAAAGTATGGCCACTGATAGTGGGAACTTTTTGAAAGTTTGTTAGAACGAATGCTAAACTTGCCGATGTATAACAGATAAAATAGAGCAATACGTAATTTAACCACGGCTGCAGTTGGGTTGAGGTCTAGGGGTGGTTTGAATTTGAGCTTTTCGCCATCGGTGATAAGAAAAAGCACTTAAAAAGTTAGCTTTACCACTTTAAGCCGTCATCATTACAATTATTGTGACTGTAGCAAATGACTCATATTTTCACAGTTGCATTTTTTAAAAAGTCGTGATTAAAACATAGGATGTATTAGAGTTATCCGCTGCTCAGGAGCGGCGAGATCTAATCAGGTCAGTATTCTGTAAGGTGAAACGTTTAAACGTTTTCATGTGCACGAAGAAATTTGCTTGTGTAACATAAGGCAAATCATTCGTGCACACGAAAACGTTTGATCGTTTCGCCTTACAGAATCTGACCCCAGATTTTGTTATGAATACCCTCTAGCTCCTGGCCTTAGAGTATCTACCTACCTACTTTATTCGAAAATAATGTTGTATTTTACTACAGCCCTGTTTTTTTGAGCTTCGATCTCAGCAAAGCAAAGTAAAGTAGGATTTTCAGCACGCATTTACAACAACTACGCTCTACTTGACACTTCGAGACTCGCAGTAGTTGTTGTAATTAGTGTGCTGAAAACTCTACTTTACTTTGCTTTGCTGAGATCGAAGCTCAAAAAAACAGGGCTTATGAAATGTAAATTTTAAGGTTGTTAGATATAAGTCCTCTTTGTTCGTTATCCCACAAGTTGAATTGCAGCAGTAAATACCAAAATGTAGCTACCCAACTCATTGCGAAATATTAATTAATAATATTTAGTGTCCAGGATAGATTTTACGGACTCACAGTGGCGAAATTTTTACCCATTGTGACCTACAAAATATTTTGGTAGTGTGAGGGTTAAAAATGATTGTCAGTAAAGCCCTTTATGTTTGCACCATTGGCAATTGTACTTATCCTTTTTAAATAGCTCTTTAGGAAAGTGTGTGTTTTTTTTTTAAATATTTAAAGAATATACCTATGGTAGGTGTGAGAAAAATCACTTTACTACTTGGAAACTCCGACAGTTCTTTGGAGAATAGCTATATCCTATTGCTTCGGGGAAGCGTCTCTATTTCACACTTCAATTAGGGCGAAAGTTTCATCTATTCCTTTGAAAAGTATTATTTTTATAACCCAAATGAATGGGAAAAGTTTTTCCCTTATTGTAGGAACCTACTGTGTCGAATTATTTAGCTCGAAAGTTTCAAGAATGATTATTAATAATTTAACAATGAATTGGAAGTGTTCCTTGCCCTCATTTATATTCCCATAGTCATGAGGTGTTTTTTGACTTGACAATTGCCCATCAGTGAGGAATCCTGTGACTAAACGAATTCGAATCCTCTTGAGGTTTATTTGTCAGCAACATTTTGGCGTTTGTTACCTTCAATTTTAGTCCAGTAATGGTTGGCTTTGTTTGTCAACCAGGTTTGAGTCATCAGCATTTTGCAGTGCTGATGGGTAATCCACAGAATGGTCTTGGCGTCATGATGGCGATGCCGATCCTTTTATGGCTCGTAAATATAGTATCGGTCCGCTCTTTTTTAGAACCAACTTCATATGCTTCAAAATGTTCATCGAAAAATTCTTATTTTCTAATTGGAAACGAACTTTTGTAACAACTTTTTCCAAGAAGAACTGTGACTGATCACGAGTAATAGTCATTTTCCATCATATATTTCGTTGTGCTTTCAAAAATTGGTTTATTTAAATTTTGACTACTGAATAGTAACAACTTTTTATGCAATAGTCAGAATTTGAAACTGAATTGTTATTTTCCCAAAAAAACGAATTTTAGCAAACATGTTTTGCATAGAGATACCATCAAAATGGTCACGGTTGACTATTATGTACAGTCATTTGATTTTTAACATATATTAGTTCACAGGTAGTCGATACATTTTGGGGGATTTAATAAAAGCACTACTACTAACAAAATGGTAACAAAAATCGCTATTTTATTCTCTGAGTGTACTATGAATTTCCTCGCCACATACGAGTACCTACATTCGAATGGTTTAGGAAAGCCAATCGCAGTCCGCGACAAGTGATTGCATAATGCACGAAAGGAAAGTCGTTATGTTCCCAACAAAATGTGTAACATTTTTCAAAAGAAGTATTATAAATAATAGCTTGTGCACAAGATTGTATTTCTCTTCTAACATCGTTATTGCGGATGAAGGGAACAAACTCGTTTTCTTATACCAACTCGATGACAATATGGGTCCACACCAACCAAACAGCCGCACTCTTTCAACTTTTAACTTTCAACACACACCGAGCCCTAAATATATGTCTTTCACTCGGTTGACTTCTTCTTTTTATCCTTACTTTAACAATTCAATCGGCAAGAACTCCGCAAAGCCGTGCTCCAGCTTTAAATGTGATTTTGATGTCAATCATCCGCACTTGGTGGAATCACTCTGGGAAATCAAATATTGTATATGATGAAGAAGTACCGACGGATGATTTGGGACTTTTCTTCTCTTCTAAATAAGAATTACTTTGTTGGTTTAATCGTATCCTGTTTTTTTCCGATTGATTTTCATTGTTTACCTAACTATTTATAATTTTCAGGAAAAGGATGGGGCGCCTTAAAAGTTACAACAACAATAATTCCCTAAAATAAATAATCCATGCAAAACGTTGGGCATATTTGTTCAGAGTGCTGTCAAGTTGTTGGGATTTTTATTTTATTTTCGGTTTACGTCTTTCGATATGAGGACATTAACTTGTTTATTGACAGGCATAAACAAGAACGGATATCAATATCAATACGTCTATCAGGTATATAACAGGTATACTATTTGGTTCGCACTCGCACATATAACCGGGTACTACATTATTTATTGAAAATGGGGGAGTGGGTTAACCTTTCTGTTTTTTTACTTTCTATTTAACAATTGTGCCTAAAAGAAATATGTCTGTCACAGGAGACTCATTTAATATTTCCACAAAGTAAAGAGTCGAAATAAAACCTCCACTTACATTGCATTTACTATAGAAAGGGGGTTGGGAAATTGGGATACGACTGAAAGAGACAGATCTTGCGAACGCCTTACAAAAATTTGAGAGTATAATTGCCCTGGAACGAACCCTTTCTTCAGCCGAAAATTAAAAAAAAACACACACAAAATTAATGGTGGCCCTAGGGTGGCTATATCGGTCTGTTGCGCCGATTTTATTATACTTTGGTTTAGCCTATGGCAGGGAGGGAACTATAGCTCTCCAACTGCGAAAGATCTAGCAGTGTTCCCATATTGGACTTTTTCTCGTATTATGTGTATTATTTTGATAGTTTTATTCCTTCACAAAACTAAAACAAACAAAAAATATTTACGAACAAACCAGCACTTTTAAAACTTGGCAGCTCTCTTGCAGTCAAGTGACATGCAATTGAACGCACACCAATTTATTTTGCAGGCCTTTTGATTTAACAAAAGTCACAAAAGCCAATTCCAGAAGATAGAAGTAAAATAAAATTAAAATATAAATGTAATAAAATGTAAAAATAAATAAAATTGGACTCCTTTTTGGGCTACAGTTTTTTTTAAGGTTTGGGCGCCTAAAGCAACCCAAGATCTGGCAACTCTGCTTGCCAGTAGCTAACAAAGTAAAGAAATCTGTTTTCAATTGACGGAACTGCTGTCCAATAGAAGGGAGCGATAAGGAACCCATTTTTAAAAGTTTAGGTATATATTTTAGTTTAGAAAAGGGAAAACCACCTTTGACAATTTTTCACCTTCAAAATTTTTCATTAGACAGTCAACTTTCAGTTGGCAATGTGAACAAAAGCTACCGAGTCGCTTCTCTTGGGCTGGCCAAATATTTTATGTGATTCTCAAAAGTGACAAATAGAGGGTAGATTTTGTAATTGGGTTTTTATGTAAGTTGAACTCTGCTTTATTTCGAAGAATGTTCATAAATATAGGCCTATACAGGTGCCGATAAAGATAAAGCCCAGTTCCGCCTAAAAGCTTTACTATGACGTTTCGAGTTATCGTTGTTGTGTGTTTCTTTTTGTTGAGATCGTGTTTCCAAATACGGCGGTTATAGCCCGTTGTATTGTGCTAATGATGTCAGTGTCATTGGAGGGAATTAATCTACGAGTACCTAAGTTCACCTTCATGTTTTAGAAAAATCTGTTTTCAAATATCCCCGTAATCGGAATGACAAAAAACCGATCGCCTAACATTATCACCTCACCATCTTCTCTGGATACCAGGAAGGTGGTCACTTGGGACAGCAAACACTGTTTGAAAAAGTCTAGAAAGTTGCAAAAGTCCCCTCAGGCTAGTTTAATTCGGTTGATTTATCTAAAGATAAAGCCTTTCACAACAGAATGAGCAGATGAGAGATGAGACCACTGTAATATTAAACAGATAGGGATTTATTGAATTTTGTTGGTTTTCCGTCATCACCACGAGCGAGGTTTCCTCTTTATTTTAAATCAGTGATTTTGCATTCAATAAATTACATCTACCTCTTTTTCGCAATGAGACACAGCGATACAGACGCAAAAAATAACTGCAAGCTGAGTTTTTCCAGGTAGGTAGATACTCCATTGTTTTATATTTTATTTTTGTATATTATGTAAGAATTTTAATACATCAGCAATAATTTAAATATGTCCAAGGAAACACTGAAATGGATTTCCCTGACCATGTACTTTCCCTACTTATTTCAACAGCAACGCCGTGCAGTAAAAGAAGGTAGCTATAGGTAGGTACCATAATGCAAAAAGAAGGTGTGTACTACATGCGGTTTCCAATTTGTATTACTCATGCATACAAATGGCTAAGTTGAATTGTTATTCTTTCGATAAACGATGTTTGAACTTTCTTTGATGCAACAAAGACACAATAGACCATTTTTTTTTTTACAAACGAGAGCTTGTATGTTTCAAATAAGAAACGTGTTTCCTGTTTAAGTTTAAAAGATATAAAAAAATTGTGCGACATAATTTCGCATATAGTTGTAAATGTTAAAGTTTTTCGTTTTCAAATTCATAGTCCTTTTTATATCCTACCTGCCTACATTAATGAAAGTAAATAAAAAATGTTATGAATACGACCGAGTTTGTTTCATTTCCTTCCGCACATTCATACATAGGGAAAACTATAATGTAAACACAGGCCACGGGTCGTATAAATCGAAAAAAGTCAGAATATGAGAAAATTCCGATATAGTAAGATCCCTATAAAATACATCATACTCCGGAATAACATATTCACCAGCACAAATCGTGAAAAATGCAATAAATATGATTCTGGGGGAAAAAAATGCTTACTACTATGAAAACAAATCATACCCGTTGTCCGTTGTAGAGATCCCATTCGGTGAAAAATGGTATTCAACGTTTTTCGCTTGCATATCACTTTTGTGCCATTACTCAAAATAATTGAATTCCTGTCGGTTGTAGCAATTGCGTGGAAGGTTGAAGTGCATTCACCTGCACTTGTTCCGCCGACTTCCGAGTGCACTGTCAAGTAGGCACTGGAAATTGTTTTCAGAAAACTTTCCTGTAAAACTTTATCTGGGGGGGACATTATTCTTGCAAGTAAGAGGGACCACTGTCAATTGAAAGGAGAAAAGACCGGAATACTCGAAGGATCTAGCTGAAGCATCATAATTTCCTATTAGCTGGAGTGGTGATGCTTCTGCAAGTGGCTGTGCAGAGAAGTTAAAATGGAAAAGTCAAATCTTGATGGGTTGAACTTGGGGAATGATTAATGTTCAGCATGAATGCGCCCAGAAATCCGAGATAAAACTGAAACTAAAGACGAAATGAGACTCGTCAACATTTTGTGGTTCCTCTCAAGAGCGATGAAACAATTAATCAGGAGACTCTTGATTGTCAGCTAAGGTCTTGGAGTAAAATTAATCAAGACGTCATCGTGTGGGTATGCATTGAATTTAGGTCACGTTTTAAGTACTCGTAGATGTATTGAGTCAGTTTGATAAATGTATCAAGAATGGAATGCGCCTGAAAAGTTTGTTTCTCCCAAAAGCGTAGGGAAATAATTATTATTCGCTGTGAAGGAGCGAGAGGGTTTTTGACCAACACGCGCAACTGAGATATTCCATCAAGGTTCCTTTCAGGTTGAAGATACTCGTAGCTCATCGATTTACTTAAAATGATGGCGATTGCTTCAAGGAGCGGGATAGTTGGAAGTCTGTGACCAGAAGAAGACTTAGGCTAGAAAGTCTTAGGTTTCTGTAATGTAGGTCCTCGCATCAGAGTATCGGGGCCAAATTCAAAGTCATGAATTGGGCCTTCAATACGTACAAGGAACAATTCCTATTCTCTTGATCATATAAGTGTCAAGCGATCGAACGTACAGTTGGACCGCTACAGATGCGCTGTAAAATAATGTGAAGCTAATGTTGCAGGGGAGCGCGCGAAATGTTTCGACTGCGTCACCCTTGACCACTTTACAAGCAGTGCATTCACCACCTACCTATATGTACCGAGCTAGAGGATCCTTAAGCGAGGAAGGGTGCTGTCTGGCATATGCATCCATGGGCAATAAACGCTGCTGCACAGCTTAAGGCTTGAAATTTAATTTATTTTTAATATTTTATCCACAGCAAGAACTTCCTAGTAGCTCCAGCCCCTTATATAACAATACAGCGCTGTTCGCATTGTGCTGAGAAGTTTCTTTACAAACACTCTTCTCTTGAACCATTGTTCTTCTGCACTTTCCTGGGTCTTTTTTTTGGCAATGGCATTCCAAAATTTTTCATAACTAACTTAATAAAAATGATTGTAGTCCAATGTACTTCTCATAAAACCAAATGAAAGGAAAGCAACTTTTACGCGAAAGGCTATCAATGTGAACGTTTAAACAATGGAAGAAGTTCACAAAAGTTTTTCACTCACTATTTGTGAAAGTTCAGCCAAAGTTTTCCGAGAGCATTCATGGCGGAAAAATATTTACTCAACAATAAACAAATGGCTACCCCAGAGAGCAGTTTGAAGAGATTTTTCAAATCAGCTGAGTGGGTTAGTACGATGGCATGGGTAACTGTTTGAAAGCCATTTTGGCATACACTGGAACTTTACTTTTTGTGCTTTGCATGTTAGCTCTGTGTATGACAGCGTTCACTCCCAAAACTGCGATGGTATATCAATGATGGTATAGATGGGAGCTTAACAAGGTGTAAGGAAATGATGATAAGGGTGCTTCAATCGGGGTTTTAAAAATGTTTGTCATTGAATCGAAATACTTAAACAGTCTGGTTGATGGTAGGGTTAGGTGATTAGCTGGTAGGTACTGGGCTAATGCACATGGTGAAAGACATGAGAGAGGCATCTGCATTTTTAGATCTTAAATATTGCAGAACTTTGATGAAACCATCGCTAAAAGGACTGAAATTTGGAAGAATGGGTAGTAATGAAATGAAAGGCTAATTCTTCATAAAGTTCTTTACAAAAAATTCAACATTAAGGACTGATAGACTCTGATGGAACTGATGCAGTGTTTGGAATAAAAAGCAAGCTAACTGCTGTGGGATCTTGCACTTTGATAACTTTTTCGATAGCACACAATAGCCCACTACCTTGGGTCATTTGTTAAATGTATTTTGTATATTTTTTGTACTGCAAGCTCTTTCCGAATCAAATACATAAATCGAATAAATAAATACACACTACTTCTGCACCAGGAACTGTGGCCCAGCTGAACTAGTAAATAGTTTTCACGAATTAAAAGAAAACAAAGCAGTTTGCCACTTCTTCTGTTGGTGGCGTACCTCTCAAAATATCTGACAGTAATGCAACTCAAAATAGCCACAAGGGCATTTCAACTCTGGGAAAACCTGGGAAACATCTGCTGAACTGATCGTCTCATGTATGACGGCCACTTACCTGTGCCTGTTAGAAAAGGACGAAAACTAGCTTAGAGCCACTAGAGGTCAACTCCAATTGTCGGACTTGATTGCTATCCTCAACCCCCAAAATTCAATTTTTGTTTTATACCTACATCTTCTCACTAAAGAGAAAAATCACCTTCTACTTTCATTTTTTAAATGTATTTTTTTTCCATTTCAATGTTTGGATTTGCGAAGCCATAGTGGAGCCATTCATACGAGGTATCTTACAAACTTTCCCAATAAAATATTTGAAAATATGTATATCTATCGTTATTTTTATTTTTTTTATCTGAAACTGAGAATATTTCGTGTAAAGTTCCCGTTTTCCTCTCTTTTGCAAACTGGTAACCCTAAATGGAATCCTTACATGGCTTTTGCTCAACTCGTCCCCTTTCCACAAATCCGCATCCAAGTAACCACTGACTCTGTAGTACTTTCCGTAATAAAAGCCACCGATTGCTCAGCCCTTCTGTACCCTCTCCGTTCGATTGCATTTGCTTTATAGGCTGTAGGTACTGGCACGAGTATTAAGCTGAGTCTTTTAGGGAAGAGTTTGAATTTCGATATCGGTGTTGTTGTAAGTTTTCAGCAGCATAGCTCACGAAAGAAAAACGTCAACTCGAATCATCATCATAACATCCACGTATTCGCATTTTCTTTTCAAAATAGAGAAAACAATTCAGGCTCACTGCGAAATGGTTGCCCGTACGACACAAAGTCAGTCGTCAGATTCTGTGGTATTGAAAATAGATTATGTGCTCCCGCCAAAGGATACAGCAATCCATTTTCAATGCCTTCTATATGTCAGATGAATTTTTCTCTAGTACTCTGTCTCCCTCTAAATGGCAAAAACAAAACATCGCCAATTTGTATTCAAGTTTTTTTTATCGTGCTTGTGCACCTTTGACATCCTCGGCAAAAGTTCTACACCATTTTTCCTGCAGCGCAAAAAAAATCAGTTGCTCTCACATCCTACAGGAAAAACAGTCACGTTTCAGATAAATATACAAAAACTATCCTTGAACCAGTAAAAAGCTGGCTATTGGATAAACATTCATCTATTAAATTATTCAACAGTCGATGGGACCCTGTATATGGTGCGATGAGGATGTGTTCATAAATCTAACAAAGTTGAATGCGGAAAGTCGAAACCCAACTCACCTTTAATAAAGTCCACCGCCATCTCCAGCCCGTAGGTATCCTTATCACAGTCGTCCAGTATGTGGGCACCCAATGTGATATTGGGCAGCAATTGATTTTCATTTACTTGGTCTAATGTGTAGAGCATCGCCTCGAGGGCCTGTATACCACCTTGTGGCATTATGGGTCCACATGTGATGCTGTCCTCCCTGGAGTGGACCATCATGAGGCCACCTAGTATGACATCGCCTTCAACAACAGAAGCATGCTTCACTGGCCAAAATGCGGTCGCATTGCCAATATTCACAGTGGGTGTTGATGCTGGTCCTAAAGTTGCTTTTGTTGTAGGTGTCATGAAATATCTGCTGCTTGTAGGTGACACATGGACACTGTGGATACTTATTGCGCTTCCACTACTGCTGGCATTTTGAAAAGTCGCTGGAATTTGGTCAGTTGCTGGACTTGTGCCAGGCACGATATTCGTTTTCGCCACTGGTATTGCGGTGCTCCACGGACTTGGCGCTGATGCAGTTTGTAATGATGAATGCGTCGCCGCCGTCGCCGCCAGAAAAGATGTCGGTGTATATGGGGAGGTCGTGAATTCCTCAGCTGCCGTCTTTTGTTTTACTAGCTCAATTAACGTTTGTTGCAGCACTTTCTTGCTGTCGGAGGAAATGCCGACGATGTTATCATGTTCGCGAAAGCTTGAGCTAGCTAAACCATTCCCTCCGGATGATGGCGTATTCAAATTGTTTATTGAGTTGCCGTCGGTTTTTGTGCTTTGCTCCGCAGTAGTTACTCGTGGAGTAGGTGAGGTCGTTAGCGTGGGTGTGGTCCTTGGAATCGGTGTTGTAGCAACATCATCATCGTAGCTCCATTTGCTAACGCCGGATGTGCTTGATTCAGCTACAACGGCTAGTTGTACTGTTAAGTGCAAAATGACGACAGCGAGAATAATGGGAGTAAATAAATTTAAACGATTTCCCATTTCCACAAGCATTAGCTGAGGGCAACGGTGCACTCTCGAAATAATGCCACGAAGGTGCTTATATTTGGTGGATGTGATAGCAATTATAGTGGGCTGCTATGAGCACGTACATAGTGGCACTAGGCGGAAGTTTTGAAGGACATTTCCTGTTTAACGAACGCAGCTTGCAGACGTGTCATCAGTGGGTACCAAATTTGCTGTTGTCTGAAAGTAAAGAGAAAGGAAATTGAAAGGAAAGTCTGACTTGTGGGTAATTTGCTTTGGAAATAAACTAAAATTGGAAACAATAATTGAGAGCATCTATTTGAGTTATATTGAGTTGAGTTATTTTTGTTAAGCTTAAATAATAAAATCGAAAGGTCAACAAGTGAAACAGGCATCAGCGCACTGAATGCCTTGAATCCTTGTCAATCAGATTAAGCTTCTAATGAAGAGTAAGAGACTTGGAATGCGTCTTAGAAATCTCCCATATGGAGTTTTGATGTTTGTTTTACAAAAATATATTAACCATATGTAATGGATACAGTGATGCCAACTAAGGCATAATTATTCCTTTGAGGAATAATGTTCAGAAAAAGGCATACAATTTCGTGAGACTTTTTAACAATTAATCCATACAAATAAATTTTATATTTTTTTAATCTGGTACTGATCAAAGTGGCATCACTTATTTTCAATCACAACTGTGCTCCATGTTTATTTTCCAATTCTCAACTTGACTTACTCGACGTCAAACGAAGTTATATACAAGAAAGAGGGATCAAAATAATCTGTCAGCTTCTTGGATTACAAAAAGCAAATAAATTTTTAATTACGTGCCTATCGATCGACCGACACTTTGTTAAAAATTTTTAATCACATTGTATGTAAGGTTCGTTTTACTACCTTTGTAAAAAATGTAATTTTTTCAAAGAGGCATACTTTTTTTAATGCCATGAATTTGTTCGGTCTTAGGCATAAAAATTTCGGTTCTGGTTGGCATCACTGAATGGATGATAAGTACAGTGTTCTTGGAAGTGTTGCTATGTTACCGAGCTTCAAATTAAAGAGACAAATAATCTAGTACCACTTGGTAGTTCTTGGCCAACTTGACCTGCTCACAATTCGTGAGCTTATTGTATCCAGCGTCTCTCCCCCAGGTAGTCCACCGCTTCCTCGCTATCCCAACACTCAAAGGATTTAAAACACATCACCCGCGCGCACATTAATTTAAGTTCTCCAAACAGCTGTTAAAAGCGCATCAGCGGGAAGTTCATACTGTGCCCGAGTTTACTTTTAGTTGAAATTCTTGCAGCAAGAGTTCCAAGTCAAAAACTACTTTACACTTCTATGCTTCAGGACGATTTATGGCCTTGTAACACAGCAGACCTTGTTGCTAGGATCCCATTTCAACCCAACGAGGCAACGAGGGCGCAGTCACTTAAACCGTCACAGTTCCCAGTTATGTAATCGTATCACTCTTATTCCTGTCACTTAAAGTAAGTGTGCTTATAATGTAAGCGAACATCTAGTGCAGCGAAGAAGGAAATAAAGCAGTTTAACTACAACTGTCATTGTTCATATTCATAGCTAGTTGTAGGTATAAAACGATTTCTCGTCGTCCTTTCCGTATTTTTTTTTTAATTGAGAGCAACGAGTGGCATACCAAATATCCTTGTCATATACAGACGAACTTACAAAGTATGGCACTCGGTAGTCTTTAAATGTCTGTTATGGGCAAGAGATGTTTCCTTGACTGCGCGAATCAGTGATGATGGAACAATCGCAGCCGCACCCTGAACTACATGACAGGAATTTTAATCATTTTGCTCTTTTGGTGCGCCAACAGCCAAATAGGGCTGATGCAGTGGTAGTGACTGGTCTTCATGTGTGTTAGCTTAAAAGCTTAGGATGCTACTGTTAATGTTTGTGATAATTTTTCGAGGCAGAAACTAAAATAAAATAAATAAATGAGCTTAAGAAAGTACACGTCCTCCAAGAGCGAATTTTTACATTCAAGGGGTGTTGACTATCCTCTGGGTAATTGTTGTCGAAAGCCTCATACGAGTATCACTTCAACGGTTTTAAACGTACTTCGACAATATTTCAGTCGCCTGCATCCCTTCAATGGATTGCTTTATCGAACGGCGAATTTGTTGCGAAATTCACATGACATCAAACTGGAAGACATATATTTAGTTTTAGGAAGGGATTCACTGCAGTAATGCCAACTTAAGCAGGGAGTTATTTGCGTCGCGGTTTGGCGATAAATCAACTCAGTGATAGCCAAATTGCAAGTGTACGTTCAGTCGCTGCTCTATGTGGATAAATTATGGACGTCGGACGAACTAGAAAATTAGCATTGTTGACGGCATTCGCAATACGCAAAGATGTCGTCGAAAAATTGACATCTCAAAAATTCGCATTGTTAGGGATAGCTCCGGTGGACATTATGCGTCCATCGTATACGAGGTTTTTAAAGAAAACCACTTTTTTTAAGTTAGGCAGCGCTTTTGAATATTGAACTATATTATCAAGCAGGTTAAGTGATCCGGCCACACTTATGGGTGATAACTTGGCAAGCCTCTTGGCACCAACAGCCATTTCAGTAGCTCAGGGAGACAATTTCTGCTTGATTTTGGCAAAGGCTGTAGACACGATTAAGTGTTCCCTTCTTTGGTATGTTAAAATAAACGTTTGCCTCGAATTTTGGACGATTAAAAGATTGAGTTCAAAGCCTAATACTGCCTTAAAATGCATTTCCTGTTTTATTAAAAAAAATTAAGATAAATAGTTAGAAACCCCAACTCAAAGTTGAAGCATTGCTACATTTTCATGAAGACGATTTATTTGTGACTAAATCAGAGAATACGGTACCAGTGCGGACTAAGTAAAGTAGACTAAAAAGCTTCCATATTAAAGGAAAGAAGAAGGACGAAATTAAAATCAACATTTGTTTGGGTGTATCGTTTTTGGTCTGCTCCGTAAAATTGCACCCAAAATTTAAATGAAATTTTTAAATTCCATTACACAACTAGATACCGAACATGCGGGGAAAGACATTACCCAAGATCGAGTATCAATTTCGTTGAATCATTCCCATTTTACTTTGTCATTTGTAATGCGTTGATTTGGAAAATAGCACGTAGTCATATCCCCCGAGGAGATACCATCTACAACACATCCGCCCGGAAGGAATAAATCAAAACAATACTCCTGCTCCTGAAATACGTGTGACTACTTCTTCATTGCTTTCGGTATATACTTGTACACCAAGATTGGAATTCGATACACATTCGTTGTTGTGTTCGTGTTGGCTTCCTTTTGGTATGCTTGTGGAAATTGCAAGAAAATTCCATTTCGAATTCTTGATGGCATTCCCTTAATTTAATTTTTTCTTGCATTGGCAAGAAAGACGTCCTATATAGCAGCAGCCAGAGGAGTGCATTACAATTCCATTCTTCGGCCATCTCGCTGCATTGCAGGAATCTCTTCCTCGAAGTAATGGAGTCCATTCAGCCTATTATTTCTGATCCATTTGGCGTTCAGCCTTTCAATGCAAGGACATCACATATGCCTGAGTTCGCATTATGTCCCTTTGTGAGGACATACGTCTTTGGGGGGAAAGTTTATTTTTCATCAGGCCTGTCTGGGCACTATAACTATAACTTTTTGTTTTATGCTGTCATTTTTCACACTTCATTGGCATCTCTTAAACTTGCTGGGGCATTAGCAAGTACATAAAGTTTCAGTAGGGGATACAAAACTTGTGAAGGAACTCATGGAAACTCAGTTCCAACGGATTAGACTTACTGCTACAGGACTGCGCAAATATACAGGGGCTGTAAGTTAATTTGTTGTATTTATTTATACATTAAGATGCCACTGTACTTTCGCCATCTGCTCAGCTGTGGGGAATCTTGTTCACGGCATGGCGAAGGCCATCTGTGGACAGATGAAAATTAATTTTTATGTGCTCTCTGTGTAGCTAACCTAATTAAATTTATGGATTGGCAATATGCCAGACCCACTCTATGAAGAAAGTAGTTGGACATAGTGGAAAGTCCCCCTAGCAGCAGCCAAATTTATATCGAAAATTTACTCAGATGTAACGCACGTCTAAGATCCCTTTCATTTTCCCTTTTTGAGAGTTTCTTTTTTCTTTTCTTCTAATTTGTTATTGTGTGATTTCTAGGAAGCCCATAATTTGTTTATTTTGTCGGGTCCATGACCTCGAATACTCGTGTCCGAAATTTGCTTTCTTTTATCACCAATAAATGGCAGGGGCGCGCACAGTCCAACAAAGTCACCTCTTGTAAATTGGTAATTAAATAAAAATTAAAATCGAATTCAAATACGTTACCACTTACTCAAGCGAGGGTAACCCTAATAATGAGTGAAACATTTTACAATCTGATTCGTTTGCCACAATAAGGAAATATTGATTCTATAACAGAAACATGAGGCCAACATTTTACCGCTGCCTAAGGAAAAGTTTGGTTTTGACTCGGTTAAAGGAGGCACATTTGATTCACCCGTATGAAAACCTAGGATACGGCCATGACGAACAGTTCTGACGAATACCTTAGAAAAATTGTTCGCAAGAATAGGAGAGGGTGGCTCTGACGAGAACTTTAATTCTGTTGATTTATGTTTATCAGAAGATTTCTATGCTTTCGAGCTTCTATCTGTCGACCTGCTGCTTTACCAACGAATCAAATCGACTTCAGTTCTTTGTAGCTAAAGGGTTGCCTAACGCTTGCGGACGGAAGTAACTAGTCTCAGTCGCCAACACTTAAATCCGCATCCTAAATTTTATCTCTAAATCTGAGGTCAAATTATGCAAATGCAGCACCACGTCACAAGCCTAAATGAGTTCCGCATCAAGTGGGATTAAAATTTTACCAAAGGGATCTATTTTACATTTGCAAATTAAATTGTTCCGGTCCATGGTAGAATGCTTACTATGACGATTGACGACCCCATGTCAGGAGAATGGCTGCAAATTATTTTAACTATTGAGGAGGATTGCATTTTAATTGGCTAATGATTGAGTCGGATTAAAGGTGAGGATGCAAATGTCACAAGTTGTCAATTAACCTAATGAATATGGTTTGGATATGAGTGGGATATGTGTGCGCAGTGTAATGGTAAATATCCGCTGATTACGTATGTAGATACTTCCCCCACGTCTTCTTTTTCCAAGGCCACATCACTCTGTTCTATGACATAAAGCAACAGTGATAACACAATAAATAGCTCGTCGCTTAAGTACCACTTACGAGTATCTCACAAATGTCTTATTTTCAATGTATTCTATTCACTTGCTATACCTATACATGCGTGTTGAGGGCTTTGTAAGGGCTTTTGTCAGACCAAACAATAAAGAGATTACGTTCCCTCTGCCGGCTGAAATCCGGCGGACTTCCGTGTTATTATCCTATTCTCTCACGCGCAGGCACAAAAAAGCAAAAATTTATCAGCCAGCAAGGAAATTATCCCGATGACGCTCAGCTCAATATTTCTCATAAAATTATTGTAGGAAGCGGCAATTTTATTCAAAACATTATCACCTGCGACCACAGTTATATTAATATTCTGCTCGCGTCGAGCATTCAAAAGTCGCGTCAACAGAGCCCCGTTTTAATGTCTTATAGCGCAGTAGCTCTGTGAAAAATGACCGTGTTATCGTGTTCTTTTGCAAATCACCGCGCTATTTATTTTTACATGGACGTTAGGTACCTTTTTAAGTTCACCACCAACGCGTTTCAATTTCTAGATCATCACCTTTATAACTGCTAGCTTAATGGTTCCTCTTTAAGTGTCGCTCGTTTATCCTATCCGTTTGCCTGCCTATCCCATTAGCATCCTTATTATTACGTAATGTATTCCGTAATGTATTATCGTTCCCATCAATTGAAAAAAGAAGAAAATGGCTGGTTGGGATGGATCCTTATTATATCTACGTATCATTGTGCTTAATTCAAATTCAGGCTGTGACAGATACAAAACGGGATATGTTAATTTGCGTGTAACAGTAGAATGGATTTTTCCTATTACGTGTGTGTACCCGCTTTATGTAGGCTAATAAAGTACCTACCTATGAGCCTTTTCATATTATTTATTTTTTCTTGGATATATGACGAGTTTGTGATTGCCTCGTTTTGGAGTTTTGTGTGCGCAAAACCGCGGGGACACATGCCGCGGGGACACATGTTGCGTGTGATTGAAGTGTAATTACGTTTTTTTTTTTCTCGTTTAGCATCTGTGTACACAGATTTAAAATATTTACCAATCTGGCCACGTGAGAACGCAAATCATAATGAAAACGGTATAGGTGCTTACAGAATACCTTGGCATTGGCATGCGAGATGTTTGACGTAGATATGATTAGATGGGATAAGTAAGTATTGAAGACTTCGATGGGGCGTCACATGCGGTCGGCTCTAATAGTCTAGCCGCGATACTAATAATCAATTTTACACAATGGCGGAATTTTCCATACAAATTTTGCATATTGTGACCTACAAAATATTTAATGTGAAGGTTAAGAATTATTATTAGTGACGCCCTAGGAGTTTAAAAAGCCTTGGACCTTGATAATTTTGAACATTGATGGATTTTCTATCCTTTAAAGTAAATAATATTATTTTGTTGTGTCAAATATTACAAGAAACAATTTTTTACGGCTTCGGAACAGTCTGGCACAAGTCTTGTCGCACTTAAAACGTCTTGGACCTACAGATTTGCAATCAAACTATAACACTCTTTAAAATAAAGCAAACACTGACTGTTTATAGCAATTATCTCAGTTTTAGAAAAACATGGATTTTCAACATAGTATTACTCACTAAAGCTGTGGCCATTAACTGCAAGACTTTGGGGTTTTATAGCATCATCCTTCACTTTACAAGTACCTACTTTTTTTCGGTTAAAATTCCCTCCCAAAATGTTGGGTTGGTCTATAAATGGGGCTTCTTACAACTTGGGGATGAATTTGACCTCTAAAGAGTTATATACCCGGACGACATCTTGGTGGAAAAAATTTCGTTCTATAGCATCTGTGTCCAATACACAGTTTCCTTCAAAAATCTTGAAACAGATAGATACAGTCACTCATTTCATAATTGTGACTGCTCAAATATGTAAGTCTTTTGTGGGCCAATACCCCAGTAGCTGTTGTGAGATTTCACTGGACTCATTACCGGAAAAACAGAGATCTTCTTGAAATACACACAGTTTAGGGAGGTGCTACCTTAGTCTGCCAAGCCCAGTTTGAAACCCGTCAGAGCAAGAAAGTTATTTTTGCTTAGGCTAATATAGGATTATCTATCCTATATCCTACTTTTATTTTTATTTTTTTTTGCACTAGAAGTTTCTTGATTTGCCTAATGCTCTGAATGCTGTTCAGGGTTGAAGTCCTGTTTTTTTTTTTTAAGTTTCCTAGATGCTTTTTCAGGATGCGGTCCACTTTCTTGGAGAATGCTTTAGGACCTATGACAGTAGGTGATGTTCGCTTTCTTGGTGGAGAGTCGGGCACTTATTTACCCTGTACCACCGCATCTCAAACAGAGAGTCACCTTGTTTCATTGTAGTCAGTTCATTTGTTTTTTCAGGCACTCCCACACAAGCTTGGTCTTAGCGATGGTAGAGCCAAGTGCCTTGTGAGCAGCTTGACTATCTGTCATTTAAGCTACATCAGAGTTGGCTTTCGAGGATGGTTTGGAATAAATGAACAAATATCTAGGTCAAAGGTGTCTCCTTGAAAGATACTAATTCTTTTGCATTTTCAATATCTCTATACGAATATCCATTCTACCCCACAGGGACTCTTTTGATTTCTTTAAAATTCTTTTGTTTTTTTCGATTTCCAGCATCTGTTTGTAAGATATTTGTTGTATCCTCTGTGCTTCAACCCAATGATGTTCCTAGATCGTCATATGTGCCGCTGTTTACACGTATGATCCTCTTAAAGGACCATGACTCGTACTCAAGATTGTCTGGTTTGAGATGCATATATTATGGGAGCTGGGTCATTGGATTGGCTATGATTGGAAGGAAGGGGCCTTAAAAAATTTCCCTCCTAACCTAACACGTAAGTACTTTGTGAATTTTTTAAATGGATTCAACTGTGAATAACAGTATTTTACCCGCTGGTACAAACAACTGAACTCCTTCATAAAGCAAAATTTCCACTTTTGAACGGGCTTTCTATAAGCCCCCAAGCCGCACATGAACAGGCTCTTCTCAAATGCGAAAATTGGCTTCAAAATTTCTGCCCACGGCCGGCCATTGAATTACGCCTGCAACTTCATAATGTATAGGTACTGCTGCAAATAAATGAATAACGACTGCGATTGTGTGTGTCACTTCAAGCATCATAGGCTTCGTCATTATACACTTGTTGGTATATAATTCTAAACCTAAACTCAGTTTTCCACGCATAAGAGGACTTTCGAGTTGAGGCTGCATTTCCTGGATAAGTGCCTCTAGGCAATTTCTATTCCATTGTGTTCGACGATGTGCCTAAATTGGTTTTCAAATTCATTTGCTATGCTCTGGATTACACGGGTATGGACTTTATCAGATTGCTTGTTGCTGTTATTGGGATAAATATTTTAGCACATGAGTGTGTTGATGGACCATGGATGGTTGAAGTAGCGGTTGAAGTGGACGGTCCTTTAGAAAACTCTGTATTTCGACACTAATTTATTAGTAACGATTCCCATGGCCAGGATATCGGATAGTCTGTTCAAACTGAATATCGCTAGGACTAAATTGAAAATTTACAAAGATAATTAATTATATAAAAAAACCTTGGTGTTTTTCATGACGCTTAGGTGTGATGGCTACCATTTCAGTGTTCGGCTTGCCGGATTCCCAAGTGGCCATCGCGCAAAGCTGATGAATATTTCATCTCGAAAAATCACTCTCTGTTAAATCATTCAATATACCTGCAAATTCGAATTGAAATTTGGAAAATATAGACGTAATTTTGTTATTTTATTGCTAAACAACTTTAATTGTAGCTTGTTAAACAAATCTGACATAAAATTTTCATTTAATTACCTCCACTAACAACTATTTTAGAAAATTTGAGTTTTAAGATTATTGGATTGGAAACCCGAAATTGATTTAAATAATAAATGCAACTTCTAAAGCATTACTCAACCTCCACCCTTAGGAGTGCTGCGTTGCGCTGACCTTCTCAGTCTGCAGAATATGTTCTGAATAAATAACCATCTTTAACAATAATTGATTGATTCAGACGTCAATTGTCGCAGCTTTAGAAGGCTTAGGACAATGTCATTCGCTGTCACGCCTACATTTGTAAAGCCGATTTTTAACAATATGCATTTTTCCCCTGACTTCACTTCCTTAACGTAGTCATTCTTAAAACTGTTCTTAATGATCCCGAACAAAAAAAAAGGCAAAAACTCCCAGAATATTAAAATCTATCAATCGGCTTGCTGTTTCATCCTTTCATCCACAAGCTTGAGGTACAAGTGGTCTTACGAGTACTTTTATCAAATCGAAAACTATCAACGATTGTTTCTGATTGCTTACTTCGTATTTGCGGGGGTTTGCGCTTGGCGGACATCGAAAGCACATTCTCCTGAACAAACCCTGCGTGTCGTTTTTTCTCTTGGAGCCAAATATATAACAATTAACAGCCCTAAGACGAACCGTTGGGGTAGTAATTAAGACACCGCCACTCCAGATTGAAAAACACTCGTTTTATGTTTCATGCACAGTATAATGTTGTTTGCCTTTGAACCCTCTGGTAGGTACACCAAATACCGACGCAAACGATCCAATGTCAATAATGGCACAGCATTAACCCAACCCATGCACGGGCTCAACATCGTGCCATCAGCGCAAGTGAAAAGTCTGCAAATTAAATTGGTTTGTTGTAGCAGTGGATTTCATTACGTTCCGTGCAATATCATTCCGGTAAGTAAATGATTTATTTTTTACATATTTACGCAACATCCGCATGCGAAACATATCCCCATCAGCCGTCACACGTCCTTCTTTCCTCATCACACACCCAACTACGTTATCACTCTGTGACAACATGGAGGACATGTGCTAGTCAAAAATCGAAATCCCATTAAATTTCACTGAGCATACCCAACATTGTGTATGTGTGTCGGTAAACCACTGTCATGCATGTATTCAACTCCAGACTGCATGTCGGAAATATCGATTAAGAGCTTCCCTAATGCTACCCAAAATGACAACAAACCGTTGTGTGGGCCTAAATATTGACAGGATGACATTCATTACAGCAGGGTATCCACTGAAAGCATCGAAAGGAAACTTCGCTTTCACTTAAATCATTCATGTTTGCACAGTACGTGCGATTGTAAACGGTTTGAATTTTTAAGTTGTTCGAACTCCTTTGCCACAGTAAGTACACCTATACATATACACATGCAGAGCATTGTGCAAGTGCCTATACTTTATTTGGGACACAGAAAGCAACTGGTGACATTGTGTCAATGTGCCGGAAAATTGTGTACTTCTTGCATGAGCAGACGGGTTGGATTCGATCTGACTGCTTTTGAGAGTGCAGGCGCATTTTGCATTTGTGCTGCACTTACGGGCACAAGCAGAAGTATGATTTGTATACAGTGTCGTCGGTTCAATCCGTTTTGTTTGTCCTGCCTTTGAAAGGAAGTCATAAAAATGGCTGCGAAACTTTTATGAAAACTGAAAGTTTGACAAATGCAATACTTTCTGTTGAACTCATTCATTTTGGTAAAGACTAAGAGCTTGAATATTGATTCCAAAACTTCGAGGAGGCATTTTCCTTTTTCAATTTGTTAACATTTTGTTATGTTTTATTGCACGAAAGTGATAACATAGTTGCACCTGTCTAAGTGGAACGTGGTTTAGCGAATATCTCCATAAGAAAGCTTCGATAAGTAAGCCACCTGTCAAACAGATTTGGAAACTTATCGATTTTATCCTCTGCTAGTGACGGAGACTTGCAACAAAAGTCGTGGTTTTTGACTTTATTTGAAGATCTCCTTCAGTGAAACAAATAGTTTCTCTACGTCCTTAAGGGATAAACTGGGTAAGTGGAAAACCTCTTTAAGTGAGATTGAAATAAGAGGTCCATTAGACTCCTATAAACCAGGCTCGACTGCATTTAAAAGCGGCGGGTATGCTGACTTATGCTGATCACAATTGTAATTATAAATGTCACGCCTCCTTTAGTTGGATACTCAACACTCGAGTGAACTGTCAGTAACCTTCGATTTTTCGGCACCGATTCGGAGTCAAGGGGGGCTATCTTCATACGAGTGGAGAAGACTTCGTACTTGAACTAAATTTTCACTGAGCCTCTAAGTCTGTCTGGTGGCGAGACATTTGATGGGAACCCGTAGCTTTTTGGCCGAAGAACCACCTGTTTGGGGGCGCCCTCATTTTAGAGAGGGATTTGAGCAAGCGGCAGATGCTAGTCTACCAAAAATAAATCTGTTGTCCTCCTTCGAATTGAATAGAACTGGACTAGTCCATTGACTTTTGTATCCAATTCAATATGAGTATGTAAATGGAGGGAAATCGAGAAGTGACAGCCGTGGGTCGTATATTGCGGTCACATTTATTATATATATTGCAGAAGTACATTTTTTCCGTTTGTCCTACTTCTACACCCAAACGACCCAACAGATTCTTCTGAATTTCATGCACAAGTTTAGTTTGTGACACGGAGGCCGACATAGACTGTTTCCACTGTCAAACCAGTAGTTTAAATGAAGCAACTTAGATCATCAAATTATCCGTTCTTCAGGCGAATCATTTTCTCCATTGTACACACCTACTCCTACATAGCCCCAGCAAACTGTAATTGTGTAATTGGCATTGACACCTTTGGAATTTTATCTTCCCCTGCCGCAAGAGTCTTAGCTACATATATGGACGAGCTGCTGTTGTATGTCCCACCACATACCGTACTCAGACTACAGCTACCTGCTTTTAAACAGTGCTCCTTTCTGCAGGAAAAAAAATAGAAACAAAACTTTCTAATCACAATTGAAAATCCATCAAACTGTCAGTGCAAAGTAAATTCGCGAGGTGTCTCCCACCTCTCCCCAGATGCCAATCTGAAAATTAATTTAACGATTTCCATTCAAGTCTTCCTGCTAATGGCGTGTTGTCACTCAGACTTCACTCCATACAAAGGACGAAAATTGTACTCGTAGCGTGGATGCCAATTCGGTAATCACCTTGAGTTTGGTTTTCTTCTTGACATCTGGCTTCGCACATACGTTTTGCATTATTAACAACAACTTTCTTATTGTATAGATTTATTAACCTTACGACGAATTTCTACTCCAATCACCTCCCATCTGAAGCTAGTTTCTTGTGACTGCGTTTTAAGATGGGGTGCAACGATAGCTGAAACTCCCGACCTCAAAATTCTTGACATCTAATTCTTTTAGTCGCAGTGATGCGTCTCTCGGACCAGTCGCAGGATACTTTGTTTTTCTTCTCCAATTCTAATAAAATTATATATTATTGTCGCTGCAGAACCTCGGGTGGGGTAATTGCCTGCTACTCACTTTTGCGCTCACATGGAAGCCGTCGCTTAAGCCATTCCACCATGAGAAGGCTTACCCATTCAGCGACAAATTGTGATTTATGAAGAATTATTGTCGCCTAGAGTCATTTATCTATTTCGGTTTTTGTGGCTGCTGTTTGTTATTCTGTTTCTGTACCCTCATGCGTGGTTGTTGCTTGGGGTGCCATACACACACAGCCTATTTTCACTTTCACAAATTTTGTCCTTTTATTATCCCCTCCAAGTCGAAAACGGTGGCTCTAGTGGCAGAGTGATGGGTATTCATTACGAGCAAGCTTTTCATACTTACATCTTATCATGCTGATTTTAATAACAATATCAACATTAACAATAAACAAGTACACAATCGTGTCAAACAATTGTTCCTCGGATTGAAATCTATGAAATTCCCGTCGGATATTCGTGTTTCAAAAGCCCTTTCTGTGAAGACGTGTGTATGGGACGGGAATGAGGTCACGTGCAGAATTGGTAACGCATGGGTGAATTTCAATTCGCCATGGTAATCAATACAGCTATCAACTGCAGTGGAAGAAGCGTTGTTTTCATGTTTACAGCCCTAATCGAGCACATGCCCCAGGGATAATTTTCCTTATTTCAAAAAGGCAGGCACCACATTTTTGCAGCCAGTCGTAGATTGCTACGGCAAGCACAGGCAGGATAGAAATGTAAAGACGCGCAAGAAGATATCAAGTCCACAAAGTCCGCATAATTCAAATTATTTGCATTTCTGCAGAGACTGAAAAGCGACAGCTTCATTCGAAAACAACAATTACCGACGGAGATAACATTTCAATGTAATTTTCTTGTCTGTCTGCGTAGTTCCCTTTCAAAAAGGGTCCCATGCATCAATAGCGAAAAATATACGTGACTCTTGGTAAAAAAAAATCCCAAACCAAGTAAGACTGCGGCATTTTGTACTAATTGATCAAAGGTTCTCTCTTATGTAGGTTGCCAGCTAAGGATGTGTAGAGTATTTTTTTATTAGGGGCATTAATTACAATGGCAGCAAAAGCCTTCAGATTGGATTTGTTGATTTTGCATAGCTATAGCTACCGATGCTTGTGATATAAAATTATTCCGATGCTGATTTGGGGCGTGCGGGAAATGCTTTTATCGCCTAAATGAACTTTAATTGCTTTTCGCCACAGCTGGAACGTGCGGTATTTTATTTCAAATTACATTGCCATACATTGTTATATATTATACTGGCGGATATCCTTAAATTGGAAAACCATAACAGCAGAGAATATACTTGAAAGTTTGGAAAGAATGTGGAAGTGGTTGTAAAAATACATATAAATCCAGAATTAAAACCGTTGGCAGTGGAACTGAGAAATGAGAACCCAAAAGTTGTGAGAACATTTACCATGGAAGCGATGTAATTTGAGTTGCGAAATATTCTGTTTGTGGCATTGTTGCGAATTGATTGTAATCCTTTGGAAAAATATTTCTTTCCATAGGTTGTGGGAGTTGCTTTTTTTAATTTATAATGCTTTGATCTCTGTCAATGATCTGGTAGGCAAAGTGAATCTCCAACATTACAACAACTGCACTCAACTTGAATTGTATCAGACTCTTTTTGTAATTTAAATACACCGGGTTTTCGTCCTTCTTCCCCGAGGGACTGGCGTCAACCATAATATCGCGATAGGGTCGCACGCTTTAGCGATTGCTTTTGATTCACAATTGTGCAACAGTGGCGGCAGTGGGTAGCGCGCTGACTACTGAGCGAAGGGTCTTAAACTTGATCACAGGAACTATCTCTGACGGACGCCTGACAAACATTCAAGAATATAACTGTCATGAAAGAGCTTTTAAATTCAGCCGTTCGAATGCGGTATAAAATTGCAAGTCCTTTCCATTCATCCCCAAAAATAAAACAAAAACAAAATACAAAACGATTTGCTGTATGGAGCTATGTCAAGTGCATACTGACACGGACTTATTGCGCCCACAACATATTTATTTATTTTGCAACAGTAATGCTTCTGCAGTATCGTATATGTCACAACACATCTGTCAAGGCGTTGCTATGGGTATGCCTATTGTAGAGTTTCATCCTCTCCCGCTGTCTTGCATGATAGAAAGGACTTTATGGCACACGTTTTTTTTGTATCCCTGCTGTAGTCCGTACAACCTTTACCAGGTTCTTATACCGAAGTGAACGGGGGCTAGCTGCACTAGGGTGGGATAGCTGACTTTCAATGTTTGTGAAAACCAAAATTTGGGTTTTGAGAAGCAGTTGCTAGGTTTCCTGGTTTGTAGTGCTTCTTACAGTACTCAGAAGCAACACATCATCGAAGGGGTGTTCGCAGACTGTTCTAGTCTGATATCCAAACATTGTATTTCTTATTATTATTTAAATCGGTGATTGTTAAAACAACATAAGTAACAACTTATGTGCAGACATTCAATTAATGCTAATGCACTTCCGGTTTACCGAATGAACAGTTCTTCATTTACAACAAGCGATAATTTCATATGTGAATGTAAAATGTCCCAATCTGACCTAATACAAAATACAAAGACATCGACTCCCCAACTTTTAGCGATATATTGCTTCAATGAACCGATAAAAGGGATATAACTTCAAGTGACTCCAATGTTACATTTTCCTTAGACCAAGCGGGAAATTTAAAGTCGCTCTTTTATGTATTTCGTTGTTGTAAATGGCATGCCGTGTGTCATTGCTATCCTGCTACCTACTATTCATCGGATTTACTGCTATTGGAGCCAGAATGTGGAAACGCGACCGTATAATACACTCTGGCCTGACCGACTCCTGATAAGTAATAAATTACCAGATATAAGTGGACAATAAATTGCAGTTTAAAGACCAACCGTTGATATAGGACATTTTTCAGTGGAATCTAATAGAAAATTAGATTTTCGAACAATTGATGGGGCCTGTCCCGGTTTGTCCTTTGGTGATATGGGGTAGTAAATCATCTTTCCGGAAGAGAGAATTAATGTTTTAGGTACTTTAATAGATTGCGTGACGATGGACGAAGTATAATACGGAGGTGCCTATTTGGCAGGCGAGGATTTTTGTTTTCCTTAAAATGGTGATTTATAGGATGACATAAGAGCAATTCTGATAATGGATGGCGAATATGCTTCAAATTGAATGTTATAACACGATTTTTGATGCGTGTAATGGCATTATTTGGCGTCGCCATCCGACGGTCTTATTTTATGACTAATTTCGTTCTGCCCTTCATTATTTATGGCTGGCCATTGGACTAGTTTAATATGTAATCATTGTGTGGGGAAAAAAGTTGGTCGCTTTTGAAGTTTCTGGGTAGCTTAGTGAAGCCAAGCTACGTGTTTTACTTGCACTTTTGAGGACTTTTGAGCTAGTATCTCGACCTATAAAATAAAAAAATAAAACAAATTTAAAAATCAGTTTAAAAACGAGTCCAAAAGTCAAAATTGAGTCTAAAAAATTCAAAAAAACAAATCAAAAAATTCGTCCAAAGTCAAATGTGTAAAAATTGTCCCAAAAACGGATTCAAAATGTGTTTCAAAATGCGTCAAAAACGAATTCTGAAAATAAGCTTCAAAACTGCCAGAAACAACTCGTAAATGGGTCCAAAAATGTATAAAATTGCACCTAAACACGGGTCCAAACTTGCTCCAAATACGCGAAAAAAGGAATCAAAAAAGTCGCCCAAAAAGCAGTCAAAATAGTTCCAAAAACTCGTCAAAACTGCGTCCAAGCATGAGTCCATAATTGCTTCGAAAACGATTGTAAAAATGCGTTTAAAAATGGGTTAAATATTAGGCCAAAAATGCCACTAAGAATGGATCAAAAATTAGTCCAAGACCGCAAAAACAGATCCAAAGATAAATCAAAAAACACGTCGAAATACGAGTCCAAGAATGCGTCTAAAGACAAATTTAGACACTTGAAAAAATGGTCCCGAAAACGGATTCAAAATGTGTTGCAAAATGGGTCAAAAATGAATTCCGAAAATAAGCCTTCAGACTGGCAGAAATGAGTCGAAAAGGCGTTCAAAAATATGTAAAAAAAACTGGTCTAGATTCAGTCCAAAAACGGGAAGAAATACGTCCAAAAAGGAGTCAAAAAACGTTGCCAAAAATTCGTCGCAAAAGCAGTCAGAAACACTTCCAAAAATTCGTCTAAATGCACTTCCAAATAAGAGCAAAAAGACGTCAAAATTGCTTTCAAGCAACAGTCTAAAATCCTGTCGAAAACATATATAAAAACTCGTCAAAACACTCGTTCAAAAATGGTTTGAAAATGACTGCCAACAATCCCACTAGGAATGCATCAAAAATCAGTCTAAAACCGCATCCAGGAACGGGTGTAAAAATTCTGACATTTTCTGTACCATTTCGTTAATAAGTTGGCAGTCCTCATTTCGAATCGTTTTTAACGCGTAACAGATCCATATCACACCGCGTAGAAGTACACACTTTTGAGCACAAAAAAACCGTGAATGCCAATAAACATCTACGAACTATTGCATCAGCTCAATATTAAGGAAATTATTTATTACCTACTTCCAACAGGACTTTCGAATAATTAAACAATTTAGCCAAGATTTCTATATTGATAGTGTCACTCTTCACTTTGTTTTTAATCAAAAAATTTCAAGCGCGATTATCTGCCGAAATTTGTATAAGTTTCCAATCAAAAATTTCAATTTAGCCATAGCAAAAATTTCTTACTGGTTGTCGTCTGCATAATTTTAAAGAGCGAACGATGTCGCTGCAAAAAATATTTTTAAATGAAAATTGATACTCGTTTCAATTGAGAATATTTTCTTTCGCCTGGTACCTAATTGGGGAGCAAAATCAACGAAGAGGAAAATGAAGAAAAATATTGAAACAAAGTAATGGCTTCCAATAAAAATTCTTTTCTCACAAATTCAGATAGCTACGGAGGTAGATATGCGTTTCCAATTTATTTGTTATTGTGAACAGCAAAATTCTTGCAGATTTCTTGAATTTCGTATGTCTTTTAAAATTATATCAAATACTGGGAATATACTGTATTTGGTCAAGAAGTGCAAGCAAATTCAATGTGAGTCTATGTATATCTAAAATTCACATCACTTGCAGTTATTTCAGGTTTAAATAAAACATGGTCTACTCTTTGGTATAGTGTTAGGAAAATAAACAAAAATTTGAATGTAGGTACATAGTTTCAAATCAACAACAAATGTACGGGTGTGCCTTTTCAATAGAAGGCTGATCACATAGCGCACTTCAGATATGTCTATTGGCCCTACCAAAAGCATAGTCAACAATTAATGTGTTTTTCGGGTATCCCTTTGTAATACGTAAATCGATTTCAATATTAGTTACAAACATCGTTGCTGGTGCTGGTGGGTTTCCAGTCACCATGGGAATGCAATCCAGATAGTGCATAGTGCTTCCGCCGGGAGCTTCGACAGGCTTTGTTGTGTGAATAGTTCGATTGAACATTGTTTTAGCCAAAAATACATACCCCTGTGTCACCCGCACATTCATGTATACGACTGTAAGTGTACGTGTAGTGCGTAGTGCAGGATGGAAATGAATTCCTTTAGAAGGTACACAGTGGATATTCATAATAGCTACCGGGGACACATTCGGATTGGGACGGTGTCATGTACGTACTCGCATCCATATTATGGTTATTTGGACATTGAACTCGCTATGGACAAGGTTGTCTCTTATTGCCATTTGTATTGAATAATCCGCCTTAACTATAAGAGTGTGTGAAGTATGGTTACTTGTTCTGTGCTCTGAAGCAATTCTTAAGCCACCTACGGGTATGAGATGATCTACAAAAGTTTGATTAGTTAGTTGGGAGAAATATTATCAGTTCGATATTAATTATACCTAAATGCATTATTTAATTTTTATGTCTAACTTCCAAGAGGATATGCGGTTGGGTATTGCATCGATAGGGCAACCTCTGATGGTCATCACTACCTATTTTGCTTCGCAGTCACATTAGTCTTATAAATTGAGAGTCATTACAGAAATCAAAACGTAGACTGTTCTTTCTTCGCATATATTCAGTGTGAGGGTCAGTGCCATTGTATGCATGAATAAATTTTGTTCAACGCCTTTAAATTGCAAACCATGATGAGTAGAAGTTTATTTGTGAATATCCTCAAATCGAGTCCCCAAAAAACAGAAAACAATCTGCCAGCTTTTTAAATGAAAATAAATATCTAAAATAACTATTATAGTTGCTCACCGCACCGCGATACACATTAGTTTGTAATTTAATGCGGTTTGCGTGGTATATGCGGTTAAACAAACTCAGAACATAATTCATTCAACTGTGCTGTGATGCAGGGGTTTGTTTAAAGATTGAAATACAGTTTTGCACTGTTTATTTACAATTGCTGGGAGTTTTAGGTGACCTTTACCCCTTGCATGCTGTGTTGAGTGGGTTCTATATTCAGTTCGCTTAAAACTTTGTAGTTTTAAAAAAATGTAAGGTAATATTATGGTCCTCAATAACAAAAAAATATTCAATCATTAATCAAGGACTAAAATTGCAAAGAAACCACAAAAAGTTTCTTCCTCAGCGGGGAATAAGGAAAACAAAGGTCTGCCAAATATGATGAGCTGTTTCTTAGCTCAAAGGTGATAACTTAAACACAGATCCTTTATACAACAACCTAACCTTATCTACTTCTGTTAACTTTTGAATTAAATAACAGATAGTAAAATCCGTATTTTCGGCTCAGCTGATCAGTGAGTATTAAGTGACCGATATCAGGTTTAATCCCCGAAAAAATATGGAAGTAGGTAGTGGAAACTATTTTGAAAATTGTAATAATATCAGGCGCCTATGGTTTTTAAGCCCCGAGGAGTGGGATGAAAGGAAGTTCATACTCGTACTCACTTAGCATATATTTAAGTAAGACTTTCTTTTGGTATCTGTTGGAATAGTCTGGCTTGAACATAAGCCTAAACCAGTGATTCCCAAAGTGGTCCAGGTGGACCCCCAGGGGTCCACGGGAGACTCGACGGGGGTCTACGTTGGCATGAAAAAAATGTTTACTAGTTTAAAGTGACGGAAATTTATCTGGTTTCGATAGTAAAGAACAAATTTTTACCACTCCGAACATAGGGTTGGAACTCATTCGCCACTCAAGTTTCCATCGTTCTTCACATTTTATGACGAGTTTTCGGAATATGGTAAAGATATAGCAGCAGGGGGTCCACCGAAACCTGGCTCATTTTGAAGGTGGTCTACGAGAAGAAAAAGTTTGGGAACCTCTGGCCTAAACAAACACAAGACCCTCCAAAAGAAAAAGTATGCGACGAACATTATAGCCTTTTCAGAGTCTAGGGCAACATTTTAAAAAAGATCCATTGAAATTAGTCTACTTGTTTGAAATACAACCGCGAAGTGACACAAAGCCCATGCAATAAGTAGGCGTGGCACTAAGCGATAAGACCCACAACCTTCTTGAAGTATAAAGACATTTTATAAAACCAAGTTTCATGTTTTATGTAGGTATATATAAAATGTCGGCGCAGTGGCTTAGTGGTTAGTGTGTTGGACTACTAAGCGAGGGGTCCCAGGTTCGAATACCGAGAAAACCCAAATTTCACCTCAAGGTTTTTTCCACTGCGCCACCTCCGCGAACGTCTGACAAACATCCGAGAGTATAACTGTCATGAAGAAGCTTCTCAATTAGCCGTTTGGACTCGGCATGAAATTGTAGATCCCTTCCATTCGTCCCAAAAACGAATAGTTGCGAGAAGCTAGGTCCAGGGTCCCCTTCCGACCTGTAGCGCCAACTATTTATTTATTTATTATATAAAATGCAAAATAGGATAAGGGAAAGAGAAATCTCAATTAAGCGGTAGGTACGCGTAAAACCGTGGGTCCTTCTTTCTGGCGCAAAAATTAAGCTCTAGCAATCAAGACTGGTGCTGAAAAACTAAACCCAGCTGCCAATGCGTCATTAGGTCCCGCAATTTACTTTGGAGAGATATTTTCTCGAAGAAGCCCAATCAACTGGAAATCCATCTTGGAACACGCCAACCAAATCATTACTATCAAGTTATGGCGGTGTACCATACCTACATAACTGTGACAAAACAATTTAAGCAACCAGCAAAACCCTTCTAAAGCAGCAAAAGGACACGCAACTGTTTTAAATATTAAACCGCCTGTGAGCTAATGTGTATTTCAAATACCATTACCACACATACCGATAAGATGAAGCCTGTAGGTAATCCCAGTTTTCGGAATGCAAACACGACGCCATTTAATCCTTTCAAATGCAATATTATTTTATATTTATGTTTCCCAAAACTGTTACCGATCGATCCAATCTTCGTTTTATCCTAATGGCGAGGGGCTGAGTAATGATGTTTATTGTTATGGCAGGTCGTAAAATACATGAGAAAGAAGGAGAAACCAGCTTCGGGACAAAAATCGCACTTACCAAATCATCCATTTGGCTGGTGTGCATTCATTTCACTCTTCACTCACCTGCTACTACAGCAATCGTCAGTAAATTATGTAAATTTCAAAAATGGAAGAGTTTTACTAAGTCTTCAAGGACGCCCTCGGTGTTGTGAGTAAGTGAATTAAATTTTTCCTCGCTGTACCACATGTGACCCTTCATTCAGATTCATTTGATGAGCTCTTCGTGTGAAGAAGGGTGGATATGCGAGTGCGGAATGGTGGAAGTTGGCGGGTTAATTTTTTTTTATTCACAAATTGGATTTTATTGGAAAGTGCTGTGGACATACTGAGTTGTGCGTGAATTTTTATACACTTGTATCTTGTTCCATGGAAACCGATGAAGTATGCTTTCGTTCAGGATTTGTTTTCATTTATTTGTGTGGGAATGTGTGTTGGTAGCAGCCCCTCATAATTAGTGAAATTGGGAACGCGATGAATAGATTTTATTTTTAAATAGATCTGAGTAGATGGGCGCGTGGGGTTGAAGCAAGTTGGATACAAATTGAAATCTGATTTATTGATGTCTTATCTCTTGATGACTACATATGAAGGACTTCTATCGACTCACCAATGCATAAGCCAGCAGAAGGAACTACTAAGTTTATAAGATACTTCGTGTCATCGTTAGCACATATACTTTAGGGCAAATCAGGAGGCTTTGTGACCGAAAAGTGGGACAACAAAATCCTTGCGCACAAATTCTTGGTGAGTACCTATGTACACTTACCTCAGGCGGACAAACTTATCCCCGTAAAAGGAGGGGAGAAGAAAGTAGTGGGGAGGTTTGAAGTGGATCTAATGAGATTTATTTAATTAATTTAAAAGGTAAGGCAGTTGGAGTTAATGAAAAGCGGGCAGAGGTCCGCTACAGCACACCCAAATATAAATCCTTTGTAGTAGTTGTAATAGTTCCTTTTTGCAAAACTTACTCGTTTAAGTTCTACCCTTGCCGGATAGCATTTTGAAATTTATGGTACCTACTCCTTTAGCACTTTGGCATAGAGAGGTATTTCCTGCTTAGCTTGCTGCTGTGTGGTGAAGCACGAACAATTTCTGGCTGCCTATAAGTTACTGGTATGAGTACTGCGTAGTGAATCAAAAATGATCTTATAATTCTCTCACCTCATGGGGAGCGGAGGTCGTTACGTTTTAAAGTAATTATTACTTCGTATTCCTCTTATCTGTGCAGTCGCAGGTGCCGGGAAGTTAAAGCGTCGGTTTGTCTCCGTTGGGTGCAGGTGCTGATAGCTTTATGGCTGTTTATTAACTCCAACTCAATAGAATGGGTACGATTACGATTTTATCCTTCTTGCACTCGACATGTTCCCTATTTTCCGTACTAGGTGTTGAATTCACTTTGAATGACTAATTCCGCTCGAGTCGCTTCTCGTTCACCGAAAATTATGTCAAATTTGTATAAGTAGGGAACAGCTCATGTCTATTCTCGTTCTGTCGACAATTGACATTTTCTGGTGCTCTACCCACCGGAGAGCTATTATCATTTATCAATCGGGGACTCGACTAACCCAAATTAAAATAGGCCAAACGAATATGTAATTTCTAAAACATGTAAATGTTCATATCTCCCATTCATGAACCAACAAAGCTCCACGTGAATCCCAATAACCGACCGAAGGTGGCCATTGTAATAATAATAATAGCTGGAGGCAAAGAAAACCCAAGTACAGCAATACAATAGAAGCATCTTGTGAATATGCAGAGGGATTGCCAAGGACAACTTTTATTTAGTAATGAAAATGAAATATACAAAGGCACAACCATTGCACCCTCGACGGCCCCAACTTTGCTGTCAAAGTGTCTGCTTCTGTTATTGAGTGTGCATAATAGCTCTGCTGTGTACGAAGTACGAAGTGACGACTATTTATACGTAAACAAAAATCGATCCCAAAGCAGAGTCCTCGTGCGTAAGGAAAAAGCCATGGAAAATCGAGGAGATGGCATGGCACCGTGGTTGTCGGTGGCTAACGATGTGGGGAGATTCGTTTCTTTTTTAGTACATAAAATCTCGTTTGGTAGGTGGTGAGCTTGATGCGCGACAGTGATTTAGGCTTTCTATAGACTAGACATAGACAGCTTCCGTAGAAGCAAGGAGTAGGCATGTTATAGCTTTGGAGCATTTTTTCAAAGTCTTTCAGGTAGTTTTTTGGCCAGTTTTAGGCGAGTTTTTTGATCCGTTTATTTGTTTATTTGGCGCATTTTTATTTGGACAGTTTTCGGACAGTTTGGTTATAAGAGCCGTTTTGAAGCGATATTTTGCGAGTTTTTAATTATTCTGAGGACGTCTTTCGGGGAGTTTTCGACGTTTTTTAAGCGAGTTTTTTTGGTCTTATTTTAGAATTTGTCGGATGATTTTCGCTGAACAATTAAGCCGCTTTTTGGAGTATATTTTGCATCGTCCCTGTGGTCGTATTTTATTTATTTATGAGCGAGTTTTGGACGGATTTTGTAAAGCATTTTTGGAAAGGTTTGCGATGTATTTCTTCTTAATTTGCGATGTTATTTTTGCTGTTTTTTCAATGCTCGCATTTTGGTGAATTTTTTCCAAGGGTTTTATGTATTTTCGAGACGTTTTCGGGGCTTTTTTTGTAAGATTTTTGTTTCTGTTTTGTGAGTTTGGAAAGATTTTCTGCGAATTTTTTTCGAAAAGGTTTTTGATTTAAAATTTTCGTTTTGATTTTCCGGTAAGCTCTTAATGTTTTCTTGCAGTTTTTTTGGAAGGCTTTTTGGGTCTACTCTAGCAAGTGGTTTTTTGAAAAGAAATCCTTTGCTTAGGGTGTTCAAATTAGAACAACGCTAGTTTTTCGAGGTCACTGCTTGAGCCAGTTTGCTTTGAGAGTGACTTTAAGTATACGGAGTTGTAAAGTATATTTGAAAAATACGTTCCTCACGCGTTATCATTCAAATCCTCTGAAGAGGTGAGGTTCATAGATGTTTGTGTGCTTCTTGCACGCATTTTTAAATTAATCCAAAAATGTATCTTAACAAACGAGCTGATCGGGATAGTCCACCGCAAACAGTTGAAGCACTCAAGTGAATATTCCACAGAATAGAGACAGCCGTCAAAACAGCCACAAAATCTCAAAGAACCACCGTTTCCCAAACGTACAAGTCCATCCAAAACGCAAGCTAATATTTGAACATACATACGAGTACATACCTACTGTACTGGAAAGAGTAACAAAACCTCACTGTTCCACCCATCTTTTACTTGTTTCTTATTTATTATCATTGAAATCAATGACCCAATGCCTAAAGCAAAACAAAAATGTGCACAGCAGAAATCCCCAAAAACAACGTTTCGAAACCGATATGTGTGTAGGTTGGCATAGTGCTGTATAATATATACACTCTACCCAATGTCTTTGAGCAGCAGAGAGTAGGTACATTATAATGCGTCATGCAGTAAAAGCCTAACATTATCCCGAGCACTTTGCGCTCAACCCTCAGGACGTACAGCACTTTCGAGCACAGAATAGAAGGGAGTGATGGGCTATCTTACAGCATATGAGCAATCATATTCCACTGCTGAGAAATAATACCACAGGGAAAAACATGTTAGCAAACGGGTGTGCGTACCTACACTTTAATGGGGCCACACGCGTAATTGAAAAGGAATAAAAAATCCTGTTGTGCGAACGTGGGTGTAGCTATATTTTTACATTAACCCTAGTCCAACCCGAAAATGAGTTCCACAGCTCCTTGCGGAATAACGAACTATTTTCCTGTGGTCATAGGGCTCATATATTCACATTCCGAAAAATTTGCATTCTCACACTCGGCCATTAAATAAACTTGAATTTAACTATTCCTACTCGGTGGCAAAAATTTGCACAAGAACGGGCTTAATTCGTTTTACTTACTTCGTTTCTGCTTCATTCATTTTCTTTCCTTTGTTTCGATGTTTTTGTTTCGCATTCGCATTAAATCGTTTAGCGAAAACTTTTCATTAGGTACGTCGCTTTTTCCATCCATCGGGGTCCTTCTGGTGCTTCACTACGGATCCTCGTTTGTTTTCTTGCACACATTTGCAAAGTGCTAACGTTTCCACCGTTTCCACCGTTTCCACATGTCTGGCATAACTTCGTTTGGCAGATTTCCCTTTTTTTGTTTTGTTCTTCTGCTGAAACGTAACATTGTTGAATAAGGTGATTAAGATGTCTTAATTCATTTAACTTGAAGCTTCTAGAGTCACATTCTCATTATGTTGATATACGGTTGCATCTATAATGATGACAGGACGCTTAAATTGTGAAAGGAGTGTTTATAACGTATAACGTTACGTAGGTGAAGGATGCCACCATAAAAATTTCTCCCGTTCGCAATATACTGTACGGTAAAAGTTCCTCTTTAATTTTTTAATTGTCGCATATAGTTGCGAAGCAAAAGTGGTTTAATCTGTTTGCTAACAACTTTAAGTGAGACCTTTACTCCACGGCCTTTCATCCTGCTTTTGACTGAAATATTCTCGAGGCCTGAGACTTCGAAAACACGGGGGTGATATAAATTAATTAGGTGCGGAAATTTATTTTTGACTCCTTGCATCGGTGATATCGGGGCTTTTAAACTGTTATATGCCTTGCTTTCAGTGCATATTAGCGATTAGTCTTTAATTTTATACCTTAGATTGGGCTTAAGTAGACTTTGCAGCACAAGACTCACTAGCAATGTTGTCTGCATTACAGAAAAAAATGTGCAATGTTGAGTGGCACGTAACTTGCTCCCTTCTGCCATATGTTCGCTACATGGGATTCATTTTAGAGTTAAATTAAAAATTACGCAAAAATCTGTAGTTGCAATGTGATTCCCGGCAACCGATAGGGAATATTACGGCAATTTCTGATTGGCAATTGTTACTGCAACAATTATATTTAATAAGTTAAAAAGTATTTCGCTTTGAATTAGCGAATTCCGTGCTTGAAATTTTTGTTTTTTGTGTAAATTTCACCTTGACAGGAATACGCTAGAGTGTTAAGGACACTGTTTTGAGTTTCACTATTCTCAGACTTGATTACCATCTCGAGTTTCAAACTTTGTACAGCATATTTTTTTGATAGCATTCGACAAATGAATCATTCGCGTCAATTTAGAAATAAATAAGACCTAGAACAAAGATCACAGCACACAATTAAAATATCGTTAGGTGAGGTATAAATCGATAGGTGGCTGCTTTGAAACTTTTGGTGTGTTCGGCCTAACAAATCAACCGTGAAGGAATCTCATGTAAAGCAGACTAGACTATGACACAGTCAAATGGTTTCTATATTGAGACATCAAATAGTTTAAAAATATCGGCGAGCTTGGAATATTGTTTACGTCCTACCAGAAGTAACCTACCTTCTCGTATCCTCCCACCATCACCACTCAGAAGAATGCTGAAGCCGAAATATTTCCAGTTAACCCAAGCTATGGAAATCGCCACTAAAATAGGTCAAAGGTTTTGTTTTCCTCCCATCACAGATCCGATTCGTTGATGGAAGGCCGAAACTGATGAGATAATATGCCGTCATATGTAAGTTACTCCCAAGCGAGTTTTTCCTTTCTCAATCCCCTAAAATACCTTTCCATGCCCTCTGGGCAACAAACCCAAAAACTTTTATCTTAATCAGCTCGGGATATCCACACCGAATCATTTTCCTTCCACCTCCGACGCTCACCACTTAGTCAACACGTTCCCTAGACCTGCGGAAAGTGTTGACAGTAAGTTCATCATTTTGCAGATGCAGGTAATACAAAAAATATTCAAATTAAATAAGTTTTTTTGATGATTGATTTATGCACTTTTTGGTGCCTAAATGGTGCTGGAAAAAGAACTCTCATCTTCTTTCCACAAAAACCAACAACTTCACTTCTTGGTCTTTTGCTATATTTCAGAAAAGCATGACAATTTGTTTAAATTATTGGATAGCTTTTGGTTTTCATGATTGTGCCAAAATTGTCCCTCCATCACTTCCACATAATAGCTGCACATAGATTTGAAACAAAGCCTAATTCTATTATGAATGGATTCGTCCTTCCGCCTCTGGGAAGCTGTTCAGAAAATGCCTTGGAAAAATCGAATACCATTTATTATTTTCCTTTATCCGATCTAATATATTATGTGCTTATTGCGTAGCTCTTGAATCTTATTGCGCCTGGGCCTGCACCAGCTGTGTTGGATGACCTCATTAATTCAAGCAATCGCTTCCACAAAACGAACACACTCGTAAATTGAATGACATGTGCGGTTCATTCATTGTGCGGTGAATTGACAGGATTCGATTGGAATATTATGGACGTAGGTACCCATTTTGCTCCATTTATATAGGTTTATGAAAATATTGTCCAGCTCTTAGTTTGTTTTTGTTACATAGAGAAGCAATGTCTTTGGATGGAGCAACAACGATGCCTTTGAGTGATCTTGACTGTAGATAGTTTTGGTAATGACAATCAATTGTCAGGAGTAATTAAATTTTGGACTGAACATGGTTGGTAGAGATGACGAACCTTTAACTGACCAATGTCACGTCAATCGAACAAATCACATATTCCCAAAACGTGACCAAACCATTGACCATGTCCATTGCTGATAAATAATATACATTTTGGAATGAGAATTGGTTTTGATAGGTCTACAGGGTGGTTCGTTTGTTTTAGGTGAAGGCGGATGGTATATTAATTTTGAACATTATATTATTGTATCGAACACTCAATGTAGTTGTAGCAACAGAGATTTGTTCGATGTTTCTGATTTAGTTTGTGCAAAGAACTCAAACATAAACGAAAGTCTAATAATAAAGCTTAAGGGCCATTTTCTCCGCTTTAAAGAAAGTCGGCGATGCTAATAATAATTTTTAGTGCCCAGGCTTAATTTATCGATCTTCAAAATATATAGGCTTGGAATGATTATTAGTACGGCCGAGTGTTTTATTTCATTGATATACAATAGTAAGTTTCCAGCTGAGCTACTGTACAATATTTAAAAAAAAAATATTTGTAAAAACGGCCCTGATCAGGCAGATTTATATTGCAACAATCTTTGATTGTCAACAGTCATACCTACGCAGAAATTAACTTAACTTAAAATACAATTTAAATCCGAATTGATAACGGAGGACTAGATCGGGGGTTCAAGGGCGCATGTTTCTCCACCGACACAGCTTACAACTTGTTACTTCTTATAACGACTTTTTTTTAGTTTCAAGAGACGAAATGAGGTGAATCAGCGTGTTGCGGTCAACGGTGGTCGCTACAAAGCCATTATTAATGACTTTTTCGTTTCCACGATTGAATAGCATGAATGTGGATGACATGTGGGTCCAGAAGGATGGCGCCGATTTATGGCGGAAAACATTTAATGAGCGTATTATTTAAAATACCTGCAAGTTGGCCTTTCAAGATCTAGTGATATGACGGTTCTTGATTATTTTCCTTGTGGAAATGTAATGAGCCTCATCAATAACCATTTTTAGTTTCGACTTAAATTTTATTTATTCAAAACAGACATCATTTTCCATAAAAATGTTAGAATTGTGGGCTTTCGTAGATTTAAAGTCGAGACTAAAATTTGTTGTTAGTGCGACATAAAGTCAGGACTCTTCTCTGACACACAAAAAACCTTGGGTAAAAATATTTAAAACACTACGGCGGCTAGAAAACTGTACCGACTGTTTTAAAAGTCAAAGTGGATGACAAACCTATGGATCCCAGGGAATATATCCACATTATCGAGGACACAGTCGACTCGGGAACAACATGACACTCAATCACAGATCGCAAGATCAGCTTCATCAAATTTAAGGAAAAGTAGGATGGAACTTCTCCTTCTCTGTAAAGCACTACGGGTCGATTATCTTATTCACATAGTTATATGACTGAGTCCAAAAACGTTTACTAAGCCTACTTGAAAAGCAGAGATTAGCAGTTCCACTACCTACTTGGTGATTTTCTCCCACAAAAAACTTTTTATCTGCAGCTATCGGTTGATCCCTGACATATGCCTATAGATTGTTAAATGAAAGCTTCTTTCTCGAATTTAATTGATTTTTCGCAACAAGCAGTTCTTTAACGTTTTAGCTATCTTTACCCTCAACAGGTCAGCCGAATGATTTATTCGATTTTACCTTGGGGACACCATAAATATTTTGAATTAATTTTTAAAAATTTTTCTTTTGCCGGGAAGTCGCATGTTCAAATGGGGTTCCCTCTTCCCATCGTGTAAGACATTTCGCGAAAAGTTCACGACCTAAAGGCTTAATATCTTCAGCAGGCAACTTGTGCTACAATTTGGGCCAAAAGACTACTAATTACGTTCAGTACTTGGGCGGTAAGTTACCTTCTTTAGCAACCGGCGAGACGCCTAATTCGCTGATAGCATCCTTGTCACTGCCCCCACATAAATATAACCAATTTCTTCTTTAAATACCAAACGCCGTAAGTTAAAAAAGAATCAGATACTTATAAAGAGAGCACTTGAAAAATCACGGGGCACACTCTACCACGCCGTGCACAATTCCCCTTACAATCGAACTCTTTTGAAGCACTCAGTAGGCGGAATAATTAAATCATCAATCTGGGTGCATACAGAATAGCTCTAAGCCATAAAGGATAAACCAAAAGAATCTTCACAATGGAAATCCGAAAGAGTTCACTGTTGCTGCATTTCATCACATCACACCCAACAAAAAAAAATTCTGAACAATGCCGGCATCGGAGTATGCATTTCACACAATTCGAACAGGATTATGCCTACGTAATTGAATGCGCCTGCAGAATGCATTTTCCTTTTTATCCCGCAGAAATTTGTACTTTCTGTTTCATATTATTTTTGTTGTTTGTGTAGCTCTTTTCCATGGCGAATGTTTCAAGCACGGCACGGCCTCCACATCAGGACCCGGAAGGCTAAATGGAGTAAGACCAGGAAATGCTGTGAAAATTATTTCGTATCCGTAGGAGTAGAGTACACCATGTCTTTTGGTGTGTCAGTTTTCAATTTTGTCGGACAGCATTTTGTGTCTGTAGTCGTTAGCATTTGGGTAGGCAGCTACAGCTTTAAATACTGCTCTCCTCGAGCATATTTTTGATGCATGTGACAGTTGAACTTCAAAGCAGAAATCTGTTGTGATGTCGTTGACGACTGCTTGAAATTAATTTTAACTTGTAAAGGCTATAGATTATGTTCTGGTACTTCCATCCATGTAGCTAGGGTAGACGTTACGTTGCTACTTGATTTATGGAATGAAGATATATTTGATATATCACGCATGTATATTATAATCGGAAGGTACCTAAAATACCTATTGATATTACAAAAGCGCCTATTGCCATCAAATCTGTTTGCTAATGTATCCACTTTAGTATATAGTTTTCCACGGTTCAAATAGCATCACTTACAATCACAACTGTCCCCAATTGGATAATGACACTTCAAGAAAGTGGCAAAAATCCGGTTCAATTATACGACTTAATGTTGGGGTAGATTAGGTGGTTGCCTTGGCAAAGCCAAAACGAACATCTATCAGAGTTGCAGGCTTATTGCGATGGTACCATTACCACAGTCGAAAGAGGGAGACGGGAGTTTGTACTCCACATACTGATTTGAGCCATGGTGTTGGATAGATATTTTCCTTCAGGAATAATGGAGAACTGATGGGTGACCGAAGCAATCAACCCAATCAACCACACAAGCAGAGGTGACTGACAGCCCGTCAAGGGTTGCAATTACTGACTCTGGTAAAGTAATTATCAAATTGGTTGCCTTTCAGACTTTCCTGCAGACATGAAGCATGACGGGACTGATGCAGAGCAGAAATAGGCTGATTAAAGCAATCTACCTTCGAGACTGTTTGGAATGACCGGTGCGGTTACCTACTGTAACAAATTGAATCAGGTGTATACAGTCTTTTCTTATCTATGACGCTGCATGTTTATCGTGTTCAGTAGAACCAAGTGGACTATGTCCAACAAACTTCAGTTTGAGAAAATGCGCCGTATACTAATTACAAATTTTAGTCTCGACATAAAATTTATAGAAGCTCACATTTCCAAAATTTGTATTGGAAATATAGCTATTTTCAGTTACTAAAGCTTAAAGCCGAGCCAAGAAACGTTTATTGGTAAGGCTCAATGTGCTAAGGTCTTCAAAGCAGTAGTCAAGGATTGTAAACTCACAAGTGTCAGAAGTAATGCGTACCTAGTACCTCATTTAGTACGACTAATGTGAGTTTTCTTCATCGGTTTCAACATTTGGTATCCTTACAGTTTACAGAGCAATATTTTAACACCGTAGCATTTATTTTGAGTTCCTCTGAGAGGTCACAAAATCAATGCATTTGCTTGGAGCCACCCAAGGGTGGTTGAAATTAAATTTTTTACATTGTTCTGTTTGTTTGCTAGTGATTTTTTCACGACATTGTCCGCGCCGTCAACTATCTTCACAAGATACCGACGTTTTCTTAGATGTATCACCATATAGTCATCTTGTGCAGAAGTCAGAGGGAACTCTATGATAATCGCCTTGGCTCTCAGCGCATAATTTATGAACCGACCGTCGTCGATACGATTGAAAAAAACCTCGGCGTTTTTAGTTTGCTACTTATCATAATCATCGTCGCATCGTTCAATTGATTCAGGAATCGTTTTCATTCCGCAGTCCGCACAGTTTGAATATGACTGACGTAAGCAAAATATGATAGCAAAAAAATCAGAAGGAAATGATTTCCTTTTCTTTTTGTTGGTATTGATGTGGAATTGGCATTTACTGCAAAAATGGGTAGGTAGTTAGGAAGAAGGTCTCGACTAATGTCAAGATGCATGCAAACACTTTGTCTAAAAGGCAAACGCAGCTAGTGGTGAAATGTTTGGTGAAAGTGTAGGTACACATTAAACGGATACCCAACAAAGTGCAGGAACTGACCGTCAGCCCAATGGACTTTGGAGTGACATTTCCGACTGGATAATGGACATAAACGGGTGGAAAGAATTGGAACAATATTTAAAAGCGTCCGAGAAAATTTTGTGGTTATTGAAATATATTGCATTTGTTTGTAGCAATTGTTGTCAAAAAAGACCTTGGATTTCGTTGGACAGATGATGCATCAAATGAGCATTTTCATTTCTAATAATCGAGTTGTTTAAAAATAATTTTTGAATGCAATTAAATTCATTGAAATTCGAAAAAATGCAACTCAATTTTTTTTTGCAAATAATACTTTAAAGAGTCCCAAAAAAACAACGCAAGTGTGGGTCTTCCTTTAAATATTTTTCAATACTTTTCTCAGACCGAATAAAGCTGAACAAATACCTTCACCGGAAAATAGCAATCGCTTAGTCGTCGGAATTTGACAGTTGAACAAGTTATACGACGCATAAGTTGAATCGATCAAACGGAGTCGTTTCTACGATTTATCAATTTATGGGTCACACGGAACAATACAGTCTTCAAAGAATTGTCGACAAGTGGTTTTAAGACTTCAACCAAAATTCATACTTGAGTTAAAGTCGACGTGGTTAATAAAACCGGTTTTTTGCTAAAAATGCGAATATCGAATACTTTATAATTTTTTTTTTATGCTAAAAATGCGAATGGGAATATACTTTCGAATATTCATTTTTAAACTATTATGGGAACTCATTACTTTATACCAAACTCAGGTAAATTTTCTCTAAATTATCGTATAAATAATTATGGAATTCTTTTTTAAATTGCTTTTCTATAGTTCACCTGAAAACGTAAACGAAGATTTTGACCAAAATACATAGGCACTTGAAGTAAAATTGATGTTTTGAAAATCACTCAACCTTCGTGAAAAATTGTTCATGTCCCGAAAACAACATTTTGGATTTGGAAAACATTTTTTAAACCAGGTAGTATTTAAGAACAGTTGAAGAACAATATCTAGTAAACGCCAAATAAAACTGTTTACAAAACCGGTGCGAGTGTCACTCGTGCACCAAAGGTTTCGTGCTAAGAGTAGAAAACACGCTCTAATGAATGAAATGACCGAGAGCATGTTTGTGCACAACAATATTGTGTGCATGAGAATGAGTATCAATTTCCAATTGAAAACGATTAAGAGAACACACAATCAACGAATAAAAATGGTTAAAAGGTGCGTACTTTATATAGTGATTGACAGTTCTTTGTAAATATCCTATAAAATATTAACTTTATGGCAAAATAGTCTCAGCACATTATATAGCTGTGAGCATGATCTACAAAAAACGATATATCAAATTTTTTTGTAAATCAAGAAATAAACAATTTTTTGTGCTAATGAAAATATTTTTTAAAACCAGTCAATGTAGCGCTACCATTTGCCGTTTAACTATAGGTTATATCGGATGTTGTGTACAAAATCTACGTCAATTAGTTTTTGAGATAGACCTAGAAAAAAAATTGGTCGAGTGGTTTCGGATAGACGGACCGACATCGTAGCTAATACTAATAAAAGCCTTAAAAACGTCTATCCAAATATAGACCTCTGCTATAAATATTGTATATTTTTGAAAATCTCAATACCGCAGTTGGGCAGTGGCTTAGTGGAAAGTGTGTTGATTGTTGGACTATTAAAAGTGAGCTTGCCCCAGGTTCGATTCGCGGAAAAACAAAAGCTACATCTGATTGTTTTTTCCATCGCTAACGTTTGACAAACATCCGGGAGAATTACCGTCACGAAAAACCTTCTCCAATTCGCCATTTGGACTTGGCATAAGCTTGTACATCCTTCCATTCGTCACGAAAATTAAAAACTCACACAAAACGAATGATTGCGAGAAGCTAGGCCTAGGGTCCTCACGGACCAACTATTAGATTCTGCTATTTATTTTTTTCATTTCAAAAAACAACCATTAAAGAGAACACACTTTCACTCCCTTTTTATCCATGTTAGCTTCCTCATTTTAAAGTAAATATTGATCGCAGTCTCTGAACTGCACAAACAAGTTGATTCTTTTACAAGAGTATCTACCTCCTATTTCAAATCCACCCTGGCCCGGTTAAGGCCACCTGAACAAAACATTGATATTTTCTGGCAGCTCAAAAGTTTCATCTTTCCAAAACAAAAATATGTATCTACGTAATATCTGCCGGAACTTTTGGGAAACGGACAGAGAAGAGATACTGCTTGACATATTTTGCCAGTACGTAAAGTTGTGCCAAAGAAACACCTGCAACTCTGCATGCATTGAGGACTCTACTTGGTCGAACAATGCTTTACTTAAAAGTTCGTGTGAGAAACAGCAAAAGTTTTACCCAAAATGTTGCTCGTGTAGTACAAACTTTAACATAACAACAAGATAGGTATGCGTAAAAATAAAAAAAGTATCGCGCATACTATGCCGTTCGGGCGGTCTTCTCAAGACTGCCGCACCATAACTTGCAGCGACACACGCACTCCAACAGATTTTCTCATCACGTTCACTTTGCTGTCTTGTTCTCGTGCAAGCAAGCATCAGGCTAGGAAAGTTTCAGTTTCTGGTTCAGTTTCAGTTTCTGGTTCAGTGAAACTTAAGCTAGGTGTGTACTGTGTATAGACCTAAAAAAGAAAAACGTGTTTGACTTGACCTGAACCAAACTATTCTACAGCTGTTCTCACAGCTACGCAACGTCTGCTTTGGTGGCTATTAAAATAATTACTTTATTTCGCTAAGATTTATTACAAGTCTACTTGCAAAGGCAACTTGTGCCTCTATTGTTTACCAGTTTAAGTACGAGTAGTTGTCACTATTCTCCACCAATTATCAGCTTGTTGCTTGACTAGGATCAAGTGTCAAGTATAACCACATCTCGATATTAAACAGTAAAAATATGTAGACCGCATCACAATTGACTATCCTATAAAATATCTACAACCACGATCAGTTAGATCTTCTCGACTTTCAGTACAATTCCCTTTTCTGATGATAGCACAATTGACTCTCTGCTAAAAGTCATTGGTATCGGGGTCTCTGCCGTCACTAAGAATTTGAAATTCATAATCAGCATCGCCAGTCCGACGCGCGCCTGCATCTTTCCAAACCGCAGTCCAATGCAATTCCTGGGTCCATCTCCAAAAGGCAGCCAAGCCATTGGGTGGCGCTTCTGAACTTCTCCGGGTGTAAAGCGGTTCGGGTCAAACACCTCGGGATCGGGATATATTTCCGGATCTTTGTGGATGCCAAAAATGGGAACTATCACGTGTGCACCCTTGGGGATAACATACTTGGGTTCACTTGTCGGGTATTCAGCCTTGGCCTTTCGCCTCACGTTGGACGCTGGCGAAAACTTCCGCAGAGTCTCTGGAAAAAACGGCTTAGCAGGAGATCTAAGGAATTATTTAAAACCTACCGTTGATCACTCGATCCAAGTACACCATCTCCTTGATTCCCTCATAGGTTATGGTCCCCTTGTGCCTGGCGATAGTTTCATTGATTTCCGTTCGCAATTTGTCCTGAATTTCCTGATTCAGAGCCAATTCGTAAAGGGCAAAGCCCATTGTTGTAGACGAAGTCTCAAAGCCAGCCAGGAAGAACACAAACGACTGGGCGATGATCTCGTTCATAGTCAGAGGCTTTTCGTGTTCGCCATTCTCCAGTTGAGCCGGTTGTTTATTCTTCAAGTCAATCAGTATGTCCATGAAATCGTTGCGCCTGATGTTATTCGCCTCACGATACTCGACAGTTTCCCGGACGATGCGCGTGTAAAAGTCCGTTATATCCCTGGGAAGGCGCCGCAAGCGTAAAAACCTGGAAAGCCCCTGAAAAGCTTCAATGAAGAGCGTGCGAAACAAACTTTTATCGCCGCCGAACGCCTTCTTTCCCATGATCCTAAACTCTGCATTGGGATCCTTCAAACTGTTACAGTCAATACCAAAGGCGCACGTACCGATAACGTCTGTCGTAAATCTGGCCAGTATTTCCCTCATTTCAATGTCTGGTTCGATGGTGGTCTCCTCTTGCAGCACTTTCACAAATGCCTCACCCAAACTGACCATCGTCGGAAACATGAATTTCATCTTGCCAGACGTGAATGTCGGCGTCAGCTTTCCTCTCAGTGTTCTCCATTTCGCTCCGTCCAAGGCGAACAAGTGTGCTGTTAGCGGATCGTCACGATCGTTATAAAATATCCCACGATCATCAAAGAGGTTAAAGTCTTTAATGAGTACGTTTTTGATCAAGTCCAGATCGAGCAGCACCACCGACGGTGTAGTGAACATCCAGAATCCGGCAAACGGACCAGTTCCGCGGTACTTTGTATAGAATCGGGTAAACACTTCAAAGAGGCCCACAGTCTTGCGGATGCCCTTTAAATTTCCCAGTATAAAGTGGGGTTCTTCGTAAGGTATGCCGCGTTTGCGCCAGTAATCTTGATTGCTCTTGATTACATAGTATAGCAGCGAAACAATTGCGATAGCAGCGCACAACGTTAACAAACCGACTTCCATGACAGTAAGAATGAAACTGATTATTGAGCAGAGCAAGCAACTTGTTGTGAGACCGGCCGCTGATGGATTCTACTACTAGTTAAACTGGTAGGGGAGACCGGGGCTAGACGGAACTTTTTTTATAGATACTTCTTTGTTTAAATTTTTATATTTTATTTTTATAAAAATTAGTAGTCGTGACAATGTTCTATTCTGATCCAGATCCATAGTTGATTTTGCAACCGAAACTCGCAGAGATCTCTAGTGAAGCGGATTGTGCGGTGATTATAAATGACTCATGGGTGTAATTGGAAATTTTATTTTCTAGCACATAAAGTTGAGAAGTGTTGTATTAAAGATATATTCGTTGACGGCGAAATGTTTCTTTAAAAGTGCTTATGGTGCAAAAAGGTTTTTTCCGTGAACATTACCAACAGCAAGCCCACAGGTGGCGTGGCAACCGCTTATGCATACTTCGTACTTGGGACTTAATTTGCAACCGGCTTTATGTCCTCCAACTTTGGGTTTAGTATACCCGTTCGACAAATTAAATTAGAAATTACCGATGGCCATCTAGCCTCACACTCTTGATTTGCTTCGCTAAACAGAAAATCGGTATTGAATTTTTAGCGCTGAATTTATTGTAGACTTTTGAACTCCTTTTTGAAGCATTTTTCAACTCACTTTTGGACTTTTTTTTCAACGCATGTTGGTAAGTGCTTTTGGGCGAGTTTTTGTTGCGTCTTCGGCGTTTTACGGTTTTTTTAAAATCTTTCAGACGCTTTTCCGGCTCTTTTTTTTTTACTAATTTTTAACGCGTTTTTGAACTCCCTTTTCGAGGTGTTTTTGGACGTGTTTGTAGACTTAAATTTGAGGACAGTCCAAAAAGCTAACTTAGGTACAAGGTCCCTATTACAATGGATAAATTAGTTTGGATCGATGCAAGCCGAGTCCCATAACACGCATTTCGACAGTTGAAAGAGGCACAGTTCACTTCAAATCGCTTTCACATCACTATTTCAATTAATATTGCTGAATAAATAAATAAATGAAACTAGCTTTACGTTTCCATAGTCGTTTAACATTCACTTTTCCATTTTGTTCGCAAGGGTTTTTGGCTAAAACCGCGACAGGTATCGAATGCTTTGATCAAAATATAATTGGTCGAATGCACAGCTACTTAAATTTGCAGAACTTACGTGCTCTACTGAAACAAATATATTTATTTGATAATTTTTTTTAAATTTCAAAGCAAATTCTTAAAACCAAAATTGCTCTCTCAGATCTCCGCCCAATCTCCCCTAACGCGTTAAGGTTTTTGTTTAAAATCAGTTGGGCATAATATTATCTTTATTTTTTTTTATCTCTACATCTCTACATCTCTACATCTCTACATCTCTACATATAAATAAAATTGGTGTAGTTCTGTTCGACTAAAATTGAAATTGACTGCATGTCTTTAAATGCAAAAATCTTAGAAATTGCTGAATATATTCTGGTGAATTTTTCACAGGCTTATAGAGGATACTTAGGCCTACAATCTCCACTTTTTCTTAACTCTATATCTCTATAAATTCCGGAAAAAATTGGACAAGAGTAATTTTTTTTTTCGTTTCGCTTCGATTTTTTCTTTGCAACGCTTTGCGTTCGAAAATACTGGGAGCATTTAAATATACTAAGTACCAGCTTATAAAGGACATCTGCAAGTACAATTTAGGATATCCATTATCTCGATAACTTAAAAGGTTTTTAAATAAATAAGCAAAATTTGAAATATTTCTACGATTTTCACCTGGGTTAGTGGATACGCACTTCATACTCAAATCAAACATACTAACCGCGCAAAATATTGACATCTCTTTTAACCTTTATTACCCCTGTGACGGAGAGGAAGACAGACAGAGGCAGTTGCTGTTTGTTTTGCTAAGAAAAAAAGAAAGCCAACAAAAGAAATGTCAAATATGTAGGGTAGCAGTGTTCCTATATCGTGGGAATTTCGATGTCCGAAAAGACTTCCGTGGATAAAGGGATAATGCACCAAATCGTGGGAATTTCGGAAATCTAACAAAAAAACATTCAAACTATAAATTTTTGGTGAAATTCTACCACAACACCTGTATTTCACCATGATTATCAATGCACTGACTGTCTATAAAAAACAGCTCATGTAAATCGTCTTCTATAAAAATTTTCTGGTACAAAAAAAAATCATAGCAGTGTTACAAACTGCGATTTTTATTCTAAAGGTTAATTTAACTTGATTTTCTTTCCGTGTAATACAAATTTTGCTTTCAAAAACTGGATTTTAACGCAAAAAGTATCGTGGGTTTTGAAAAGGGAATTTGAGTACAGTGAAAAGGGAAAAATTACCACGCTTCGTGGGATAAATGAAGAGAGATTGCTAATAACACTGTAAGGGGAGGTTTGTTTAACTCTGTTTTGTTTACAAAAAAAAAGTATCTATTATCTACTCCTGTGACGGAGAGAGAGACAGACAGATGCAGTTTGGTTTGCTAAGAAAAAAATGAAATCCCGCAAAAGAAATATCAAATCGTAACGGTAATAAGAAGGGAAACGATTTATTCTGTGGAGTGTGCATGTGCAGTGGTAAGAATAAGAACTATTTTCTACTCTCCGCTCTGCAAAAACGGAGGTGTGTATGTGTATAGCCTGTTAAGTAGGAAGGAGAGAGATGGCATCTCATTAAATGTTTATCCAAGCCTAAAGCGAGAAGCGACCTATACACCTCATGCTTGCATGTCAATTATAAGCATACACACACGCAAATTGCGAAGAAGAAAAGATAACTAAAACAAAAAAAATTATGAAACGAATTTGGTGCCATTAAGCAGTGGACTTCAATGCGAGAATTCGGTATTTTCTATGTGTATTTGACAATTTGTTTTATTTAATCAAAACGTCCACAAATATTAAACAAGTTCAATACGAAACACAAAACAATTAAACACCGCGATGCCCATTAAAGCAAGACGATTAGCGGTCGGCCATTACCAACATGCTTTTTTTTGTAGTACACAGTACAGATGGGGGTTGCAATTACAAAAACAACATTGTAAACAATTGGGTTTTGGGGGGTTAGCCGTTGCTGCACTTCACTCTCAAATCAAACATACTAACCGCGCAGTATATTGATATCTCTTTTAACCTTATTATTACTCCTGTAAGGGAGAGGGAGACAGACAGAGGCAGTGTGCTGTTTGGTTTGTTAAGAAAAAAAAGAAACCCATAAATGAAATGTCAAATATATAGGAAAGGTTTGTTTATCTCTGTTTTGCTTACAAAGAAAAAAGTATTTTTGAAAGAAATGTCAAATATTTATAGGTATCAGTGCACTGATACCAGATCGTGGGTAAATTAGGTACCCATTTCGCGGGAATTTTGCCTTTCAAAAAAAGCTAAAAGAGCGATTAAGATGAGGCAGTAAATTAGCCGCTCGAGTTTTTAAATAGCATTAGAGCGCATAAAATTGAATTAAAAGTTCGAGGTCCCATTATCGCAATTTGAATGCCCCCAGAGCTTTGTAATGGAACCAGATTAAGAGTGATATCGTTACAGAAAAACTTTATGGAGGCGTTCATTTTAACTGGGTGTGGTAAAGGAGAAACGGTGTTTATAACAAGAATGGCTACAAATAATTACCAGCAGTTATTCATTTCAGTTTAAACGGATTCAATTTCCTATTAATGTTTGTCTTCCACGACAATCAATAAGGCACAGGGACAAACTTTAAGAAAAGCGGGAGTTGATTTAATATAGAATTGCTTCACGCACGGGCAGTTATATGAAGCGTGCTCCAGGGTAATTAATGCAGGAAATATCTCTACCTATCTTAGCCGATAGAAACAAAACCGCTAACATAGTATACAAAGAATCGTCACATTAATAAAAAAAAGTTAGTTAATCAACTAAAAATTATTTTCTTTCATTTTCATTGTCCACTCAGACTCAGCCTTCGGGAGTTTTTTTTTAGATCTATATACCTCCACAATGTCTTTCGATGATTTTTTGATTTTTCCTTCCAGCGATTATCAAAAGAAATAAAAAATTGTGTCCCCTGGAAGACAGTACATTTCTTAAATTTTTTTTCCATCAACTATTCTGAAACCACATTTTGCACGGGCGAAGCCGGGCGGGTACAGCTAGTTATACATATAACTGATGCTATGAAGGAGAATAATCTTCAGTTCATTTCATTCGTGTAACATAAAAGATGAACTGATAATGATTTTCCTATCCGAAAAAAATAAACATATTAATCTTAGTCAAACGATCTATTAAAAATTTTTTTGTTCTGGCTTTATCTTCAGGTATATTTGTGTACTTATACTCTATTAAATGCACTGAAGTAATAAACTGCAGAAAGTGTCTTGTGGGTACAGAAAAAATTCCATGAGTTGATGTCAAGATAATTGTCTATTTCTTCTTCTTAAGATTTCTCTTACTTCTGGTTTTGTCTTTGCGAAAGATCGTTTGTAGCACAAATGTACGTCACAAAAAGCTGGTAAAGATGTTTTCGCTGGCCGGCATATAAAAACATCGGTTAGATGAGGACTGTCGACAAGCACATAGACGGCAAAACAACTCGCCAAGAAATGTGCCGCCTCGCTGCTGGACAAGGGCAGATCGTGCGAGCTCTTGGTACATGAGAAAGTCACATCAGCTTCTCCGGAGGCAAAAGAAAAACTAAGTAAAGAGCGCAATCAAGGAAATAGTGACAGAGAAAGGAACAATGTTCATATGTCTTCCTAAAACATAAATGTAGGGAAACTTGCAATTAGTCACATTTGGAGTTTACAAAATGGCAAAACTCAAAAATTTTTACAGGCGGTTAAACAAAGTTCTTCCGGTGGTCAACGGTTCAATTGCGCAGATGGTCGTCGGAAGATGAGGCTTAACAGCAAGCTCTTCTGATGTGGGTAAAAAGTGGAAGTCGCATAGCCACTATAGTAGAGTGAGGAGGAGTCTTCTAATCCAACCCTGAGAAACAACGCATTCGTGAAAGACTTGCGCGCGTACAAAGAGAAAAATTTGGTAGGCTCTGGAGACTGGAGTGTTACTGATAGCCAGGGATTTTGTTGATGTTAAAAACCAAAAAAAAAAGGCTAATGCAGCATTGATTTGTCTTAAAAAAGAAAGGCTTAAAATTGACAAAGTTATCCATATCTACTGTTTTATAGTAAGCCATTCAACTCTTTTGAAAATAAATGATTATTTTATTTTAGCCAAACTTTGTAATGGCTCCGTAGGTAACTAAACTTAAGAGCTTTCTCTGGATGTTTTTAGGCATTTAAACCCAACGTAATTTCTGGTCTACCGAGGGTTGAACCTCAAACAATAAGTACCTTCCTCGATTGTAAAATAAATAGTTTGGTGTTTTATACTCCATTCAAGATGTAACTTTCGTGGGAACACAAACTTACAAATTTTGCAAAAATGCTTCATAGATGTTAACTATCTAGGGGTGTGCCCCTATTTACCGAGCTATTTATGTTTAAATTTCAAATTTACGAAAGGCTGGAGCAAAAAAAGTGGTAAGGTAAGGGTTTCCTTTGTTTGTGTTTCAGAATTAACTCCTCGTCAGTTCCACACCACGATGGGGGTTAAGGTAAACCCGAAGTCTCTAAATGTTAAATTTTAGTTATTTTGCACAAAATGTAGAAATATAAACGGCGAAACTATTCTACATAAGCAAATTCAGGGGTCGAATCGCGTCGTCCGTGAACGAGCTATACGTTCACGGAATTATGTCGATTTTGCATGTGAAACAAAAACCATTTCCGTCACGTAATGCTCGATCACGGATGACGCGATTCGACCCCTGTTTTTTAGTTCTCTTAGATGCTTACAAAACTACCTGTAGTAATGCTGGAAGTGAGTTAGATACATGAGTTTCTTCGCGGTAATTAACCATTCACTCGATCCATATTTCATAAAAATCAGTTTCGGAATGGGTGCGACTAAAATAGATAATAGTAAATGGTCTAGTTAGTATTGCTTTGCATTTCTTACTTAAACGGCGCCCTGAGACGCTTGCAGTTGCAGGTACTCACAAACCTATTAATAATTCTTCTGTTGGTTGTAGTTAAGAGAAAAAAGACTCCGCTTTATTTAGGATAAACGTGCATTTTAGTTTCCAACATCGTCGCATAACTTATCACTTCGCTTAGGCTTAAAAGACGATATTTCTTTTGGATAGTTTAATTATTTAATTTAACTCAGCTTAAGCAGTTTTTGACTTAACAGGTCATCGGAGCCATTAAAAAAAACACCTTTAACCGATTAACCATTGTTTTTTCTCATCTTAAAGGAGAAAGAAAGAAAAAAATAAATAAAGCACAAGTCATAAAAAATCGCATCCATTATTATTTAAACGTCTTCAAATACTTCATACGAGTGTTTCACCGAGAGAGCTCCACAGACGTATCGCGTGGATAAAAATTTGCGCTGAATTACCAGAAAATCAAAGCAAATTTGTGGAAGCATTAAAGATCTTAAAGAACGTGGCTGATGGATCTTATTGCAAAGATAGGGTGGTTGACCTGTAAGCTACGTAAATATTCTTAAGGTACCTTGAATAGTATGCACAACAAACATTGCTTTTATATAAAAAAGAAAGAACAAAAAACAAATTTTGAAACCCCACATGTACCCTCTATCACCTTTGTCCATTTCTTACAAAAGACGTTAAAAGCTATCACTGTCCCATTCGGCTGACATTATCTGTATACAATGTCATTTCAGACTGAGCACAATCGTCTCTGCGCCACCAATTCAAGTTAATAGAAAATTGGGCATTTAAAAGAGGCAAATATGATTATGGGTTAACACCCCCAGGACCTGTACACAATACACACAACAATGCCAGTAGGATTAATTCCAAATAGTTTCTCGATTTAAATTCAAATTTGAAGAGAGAGGACCTAGAATTAAAATTTCCATTAAGGGCTGACACATTCAAGTGAATCTCCCCCCAGAGAAAACCGTATTATCTACAGAGATAAGAAAATACTTTTTATTTTTATGCGATTGCTTGGAGGATATGAAGCCATAGTGAACTCGCAGAAAACACCACCATATAGTGACAAAAGAGTCTCCAAGGTATCATAAATATGTGGTGTGGTGAAAAAGAGAGAAAAATTAATAGTACACAGGAAAAAAAATCATATTGTTAACCTCAATAACATTTCACCTCAATTTTAACATCACAAGTAACAATGGGTATAGGGAGAAGAAAAGGTACAGTATCCACAGCAATTTTCCATCTTTTCGGATACAAACAAAGTTCTTTTGTAGGGCATTAGATTGGATTAAAGTAAAGCCAGAAGTCGGGTGCATTTGACAGGATATTATAGAGTGGGGAAAACAAGATGTCCACTGTATTTTGAGTGAGAAGTATTCGGCCTTACAGCTAAGTACCAACTTTAAGCTTTATTTTCCATACAAATTTTGCAATTGTGATCTACCGTAAATTTAAAGTCGAGACTAAAATTTGTTATTGGTACGGCGCTTTGTATTTTATTTTTCAATTTCTGCGAAAAGAGCTGTTCACAGATCTTCGATGGAACCAATTATTACATTCTTAATGAGGTAGGTAGGTAACTTTATTTAGGTTTTTGTCAGACCATCAGAACTTACAACAATTTAAGTGCAGAAGTAACACTTACTCCCTTTTCGAGGAAAAATGTTAAAAGGAATAAACTTTCTTAGAGCACTCTCAGTGTTTGGATACTTAAAAACATTTTCACCTGATTTGGTGCACCCACTTTCGCTCGCACCCAAAATTTTAAGTCGTTATGGCTCCGCAAATAAAGGATTATCATCTGCAACTTGGTCAAGTCAAGTCTTAGCCGAACTCAGTCACTACCTCAGCCAACACAAAACAAAGGAAAGGGATCTGAACATAAACCAAACACTTAATTCGAGTTTTTTTTTAAAAGCCAATTGTGGTCACTTTAAATTATTCATTCCGGTGACGGCGAGGCGATTGCAAACATTTCTAGACAGGTGCACAAATAAAGTGTTTTCCAATGAGAGGTGTTATTGCGAATGACCCGCTATTTCGGTAGCTGTCACTTTTGAAGCTTTTATTCTTTGACATTTGACAAGTAGAAACTACACCATCACTAAAAATGTAACGATACACGCTTCAACAATGCATTGAAATTATAAAAATTCACTACAAAAATGGTGAAAATCTTTCAGTCACAGACCTCTAAGATAAAATTCGTGAGGCTTTCGAGGACATAGGGTAGCCACTTTGCGATTTGGTTATGGAAAATTTCCTGTATGCGTGCTCGTGGTGGCCATTTGGCTGATGTTGTTTTTCATTATTAACGGCCTACCATTCTCTTTATTATGAAATAAACATCCGATCATTTATCTCAAAAAATTACATTTTTCTTTGAATACCAAAATAACACCTCTTATTGGAAAACCCTTTACTATGACAACGTAAGTCGCTGCTGCAGTGGTTTGGCTGTGGTCTGCACTGATGGGAAGTTATTGGTCCAGATTTGAAGGTTCGCCCAGAGAGATGGTTATAGCTAAAATTAATTAGGGCTGAAGTAAGTGCAACCGTTTTTTTTTGTCCCAAATTCAACAAGCTAGAGTTAGAGCCGTGGTTTAAATAAGGTTATAACCTTAAGTGACAGAGCAAGTGAACCATACCCGGGAAATTCAAATCATGCCAGTGCAAACTGCTTCGAAATCGATTATTGCTTCTCGATATTAGCGGCAACGATTCTTTTTGGTGACTTTCGAATTTATCCAAGTTAATGTCATTGCATTTAAATTCACTTGCAGATTTTTAACGAGTTGTTTGTCCACTGGGGTTATAGCTGACACTACTTCTGGATTTTCGAAAAATCTTCGTGAAGTACTTTCATCACTTGTATTATCAAATCCCTGTTTGTTGTATCAATTGTTCCCCAAATTCCTTCATATACTCCCTTTGATATTTTGTTTGGCTTCCTTCTTGTCAATCGTTTCATCTTCTTCGTATAGCCCACAAACTAGTTCCACAACAAACATCTTTCGTTGCTGTAGCGACAAAAGATTATTATTTCCTTCAACCTGGTTTATTGGACCACACAAAATTAATCCAGGATTTAATGGTATAAAAGTGTGCCCTCTTTTGCCTCCCGTCTAACCATCAGTTGACAGGAGATTCTTCTTAAAATCTCCCCAACCGCGTCACTTAAGTAGGTACCTACGTAAACGTCTTCTATATCTGTTCGGCGTGGAGCATACAAAAGAACTAAAAGGGATGTCTTCAGTTTTCAATGGAATTGTCGTCAGGTTCCGTCAGGACATGTAAGACTTTAGCTTATAGTTTCCTTCACAAGTAAGCCGCCTGAACAAAGGGGAGTAAATGAATAAAATAAATAAAATCTTCAGCTGAAAGTACCCACCTTTCCTATGAAAGGAGATTGGCTCAAATGACAAGAGAGGAGAAATGTTTGCGAAGAAATCTGTTGAAGCTGCAGAATTTAGAGGCAATGAAAGTGATTTGTTAAACGACATTTTAGTTGGTATATTCTATGCAATGGAAGGTATAAGTATAAGCTTAAGTTAATTAATTTACTTAACTGGCATCCAATAACCTTCAAGGGTATATCGGGCTGTGGCATATGCCAGTGTAAGTTTATAGTTGGGAACTGTCCTGTTCTGGGGAGGTTTTTTGGAAATAGTTTTCGCACTCAAGAGCGACATACCTACAGTTTAGCTTGAAAGGCAGGCAGAACGCTTCCCTTTTCATCTCTGCAAGTTTTGTTACGCTACCTGACACGTCTTTTACCTTTTGCTTCAACTCCTAAACATTCTTTCTCTAATAGTACCTCTCAGTTGCAAATTTGTATTTTTCCAACATATATGTCAACAAAAAAAATATTAAAAACAAAAAACCTTTTTAGTTCAATTTTCCGCTTCAAAGTTGGTCCACTTAGTTATCCCACAAGGACCATGACTGTAGCGCTACCTACTATTTTAGTTTGAGTTGGAAGGCGCGAAGTTGGCTAAGCGCCTCCATTCCTCCGCCGAAATCCATACCGATACTGAGCTCGGAAGTAACGAAATAATTACCTCCGAATCAATTTTCAAGTTTCCAAAGTGGGTTTTCAATTAGCTAACGAAATATTCTCATCATCTGTTATTTTTTCCACCCACCCCACCCCCAGGTGAATTGAGCACATCTAAAGTCGGGCTTTGCTTTCTCCATAGGAATAGCCAGATAGGGAGACCTTCAACATATCCATTAAATAAAACAATGAAAGTCATTAGGAGCGGTCCAAAAACAAACAAAAAAAAAGCCCCCACATAGAAAATTACTTAACTATGAAACCGCACCTTCAAGCTACGAGTAATTGTATGAGAGAACACCCAAACTAAGCGGAATATGCAAAAGGAAATGACGAGCGGCGGAGAAAAACCAAGTTTATTAATGTATTCAGGGAACAAGCAAAACTTTTCCGCTTTGGTAGGCAAAGAATAAAATCCTAATTATTAGACACAGCCATTCCAGCTCAAGCTAATTTCAATTAAGAACGCTAGGAGAAACTTTCATATTTTTTTTTTGGTCGCCTATATCATGGAATCACGTCCTATGGAAAAGGACCAATCGATTGCATGTTTCTTGTTGAATGGATGGCAGATTGAGGGACTGAATTGAAAATTGGATTATTCCACGGCGCCAGGATTTCGGGGGCAGTGCAACGGAAATGGATTTATGCTGTAGGCTGTACACCCTTAAATTCGGGATTTTATTCGATTCATTGGACCTGCTGTCGCCTAGGCGGCTTAATGTGATGGTCTCTGATAGCCGTGGGGGGCTTTTTTCAATGCACACGCGGAAAAATATGATGGTGGAACAATGGACATCCGAATTTTCTCTTCGATAATAATTAACAAATGATGTAAATTTTCTTGTTTGTGCTGTGGTGTGTGGAAATAACCAGGACGCGGGAGCCTGTTTATGTAATTATTTAAAACCGCTCAAAATGTTTTTTTTTTTTCTTCTTTATTTTCATCCAGATTGTAGGCAGTTGGTTCTGTGAAAAGCGGGTATTTTGTAGTCGTTAAAACTATAGCTGACGGAGGCTCTTAGGCAAGGTGCAGTTTGGCAGGTCCTGCGGCATTTCAACAGATTTGGGTGGGATCCTGCACCTGCACTATGAGTAATGGATGTTTATTTGTCTTCAAAGTGATTGGCATTGCAAATTCACTTTGATATGTACCCACAGAGTTGACTTTTGCCAGCTTTATACAGTTGAAGTTAATGGAAGAGGACCTAAATTAAAGTTCCAGGTCAACAATTCGACACAATTTGTTGAATTTTAATTACAAAACCGAATTTTGTAGCAGAAAGCTGAATGGTAAATTGGACGCGGGGACAATAGTATTTTCGGGCTGAACTTTGGTCATATATGGTATATAATATCAGGGGTCGAATGGCCACGGAATTAAGTTGAGTTGATTTTACATGTGAAACAAAAACAAATTTCGTCACGTAATGCTCGTTCACGGACGACGCCATTCGACCCCAGGAGCATCTTCTTATGCCCGATTTCATATGAACGTCTTTTAAACAATCTTGTTTCTTAAATGCGAAGGATGTCAAACTCAAAGTTCTTCTTCCCTGCCTCTTTTGGTATCTTTCCAAAAGAAGGCCATGTACTCAAAGATGTCTCACTGACTTGATGATATGTGGATAGAGAAAGAGATAGTGCCCATTGAAATGGCGACTGGCCAGGACATCGCTCTCCCGTGAAATTATTTGCTGCTATGTCCGCCGATTTATAAGTACATGTTCCAAAAAATATTTCCCTCGCAGACTGCTGCTGTCGAACTTGTAACTGACGAGATTGCGGAAATACACAATTAGCTGCCAAAGGCTCATGTATTCATTTCGAACTTCTTTTTCACTTCCCATATGTCCAGAAGTGTTGTTGCCAATTTCATTGCCTACATAGATATGGTTTGATTGCAGCAAATCTACCAATCGCCTTCTTCTGCGAAAAAAGCGAAACTTTATCGAAGAGAAAAGTGTACCTCTTGGACATGTTTCTTTGATTAAAAAATACTTGAAAATCAATACGAGTGTCAGACAGAACGAGTTTGAACCTTTGTGACTGAATTGCTACGGTCAAAAAGAGTGATTCAAACAGTCGCTAAAGCTAATTTGATTGAAATTCTTTCAGTGCCATACATATGACATGCAGTCAAGCAGTTCAGTCTTAGCTTCAGTGAACAATGTACATGTTTGCATAATTTAATTCCACTTTGCGCAATCAAACGGGGTGAATGCAATGCTTTGTGCCCGCAGAACATTGGCACGAGATTGGAACACAAATTTCTTTGCAAAGCTGGAGAAAGGATTTGAATTTAAATCCCAGCAACATAGAGTGCTACAGGAATTCCTATTTCCTACGATTGATCAAAATCGCACACATGGTATGGAGTATAAGTAGGAACTATTGATTCATGGTATGCATGGGAAACTCCTTCCATAAATTGGCTCGCGTTACGAAATGCTCATAAGGGTAAATTAATTTATCCTTGTCGTCCAACCATATTCAGAGCATTTTACTGCATCCTATTACGCAAGATATTTTCACAAACTGGTCCACAGGGAAATCTGCACGCATTTGTTTACATTAATGGTTCCATTAATTATTGCACCGCATCCCATGGGACATTATCTATCTTGATTTATTAGATTCTGTGCGATCTTGACCTACCTATCGATATCGAGTCCCTAAAGTGTGCACATAAAAACGGACCAGGCATCGAATTTGGATTTCAATTTGAAGCCAAGTTAAGTCCAACAGTAAGAAATGTATATGCGAACGTTTTTTGTGCTGCGTGTCAAAAGTCTTCATGGTGTCTCGGAGCCACCATGTTATTAAGACATTGACTAAAGACCCTGAACTGGCAACGTTGAAAGGACATCAGGAGACACGTAACGGAGACAAGGAAACGGATATGGTCAACTTGCCAATTTCATGAGAAGACGAAAGCACGATGGTGGGAGAACAACAGAATGCAATAACTTTGGCGATTGTAAGGAGTTATCTATATTTTCAGATAAACAGAGTACCGGGTGAGGTATTTCTTTGTATCATGCGAATGCGCCGTACTATGAGATAATGCTCTCTCTTTTTTTGCTGGCCCCCAAAGATGTGTCACTGTCCATCCAAGAACTGGTGCAGAAATTGGATGGAAATTTGCGCTTCAAACCTAATGAAATTGTACTGCGATTATGGGGGAGTGGACGAAATGTTGAGAGATCATGGCCCGGATCAACCCCAATTTTTGTGTGTTTCGTCAGCGTCCCACAGTCGAAGTGGAAATTTGCCAAACTCGTTCTATGAAAATTTATGAAACGAGTCTTACTTTCCCGCTTGGTAATTTCCTCTGAAAATAATTTTTGGGACAAAATAAATTTTAGTCATCTGCGGGGCTCACACAGAGCCCATGTGGTAAGTTCCACAATCGTGAAAATTATTTTCCTCTTGTGAGACAGCTTGTCACTGCGATTCGAGAAATCTCTCCTGATGGCAATTGTTCACTCACTAGCCGCTTTCTGTGCTGTCGCTAGCGATACGTGAAAAAATCTAATGGGATGGGAGAATTTTGGAAACAACTAGCTGACCTAGCGAACTTCGTTCCACCAAAATTGTTAAAGAAAATAATAATTCCGAGCTGCTCATGTATTGAAAACTTCTATTTAAGTAAATGGAAGTGACAGAAGTATAACTCTGTCGATGAGTTTCAATCAAAACCCTCTATGATTGACGTGTCGAGCAACCTTACGCTTTGTTTTTATTGAAGTGCTCTATGGTACATTTTTCGTTCCATTCTCGAACGCGTACATGTACAAAATGACGTTTGATGTTAGTATATTCACAATAAAATACGTTTTGGGTGCATTGAGGTTGCGCAACAAAATTATAACTGAGCTGTCAATTTGAAATTGTGTGGCAAATTACAAAAATCTAAAGCAGTTGGTTAACCTCACTTTTCACAATGAGATGCGTGCTTGATGATACTGGACCGGTCATATATCTGATAGCAAGTTCGTTCAATTCAATCGGAATGACGAAACGAAAAAGACACCTGTCATAATAGCGCAATGGCAAGTGGATCAAGCACCAACCACGCCACCTGGCGGTTTTTCGAATCACAACAAATGTCAAAGTCGATGTGCAGCGTCAACTGTTTTCGAACAAATGTATGTGGATAAAAAAAACAGCATGTTGTGCTTTTCTGCTCAGTCGTAGACTTCCAATAAAATATCAACTGGCATGACTATTCAAAACATCAAAACCAACAGAAAATATTTCCTCAGCTATCCTGTTTTAAAGAGTAGGTACAGCCCTTTGGAAAATTTAATTTTTAATTTCCCTTCAAAGCACTTCCAAAGAGGCTTTTTTCAAAGAAAAAATAAATGAATGGTTTGTACCGAACTCAATGAGATGCCAGTGCTGTGCGGTGCACTGAATCCTTTCTATTCAGCTGACAAGCGAAGTTTTTAATCCACATACGAAGAATGGATATTTCATCTCGCATATGACACAAAAAGGTTGCAATAATCCACCACAATGTAGAAAACTCAACTGAGCTAGGTACTTCATGTTGCAGCTGTTTTGTACCGCTGCTCGCCGTAGATGGTACTAGAGTTTGCTGCGAAATTTCTCCCCAACGTGCACTTAACTTCCATCCTTCACATATGTCTGTCCTCCTTAATAATGCATATAATGTACATCGTACATGTATTTGTATATAGGTTTACTTTCGCCCAAGAATGTTACACAAAGTTCAAAGGACCCGCAAAAGGACATCATCTGGCAAGACTTCATTCCATGAAGTAGACTGAATTCGTGTGCACACCAACAAAGGCTGCCATAATGGAATTATTGATTTTATCTTGGCATTTTTCTGCCCTTGAATTAAGTGTCTACTTAGCTCATTGTTTATTTTCGACACAACATATGAGCGAGCGCCTCTACCTTTTGGCCAACTCCTCCTACACCTCCTCACTAATAATAAATACATGGATGCTGGATGACTTTCAAACCCTTTTTTTTAACACCCCTGGTTTATGCAGTGATTTTACACATTGAACATCGGGATTGGCATGCTACAGCTACAGCACACCGGGCGTTGTTCGTTTGCATAAATTATATTATGGCTGGCTACATATATAATACCGTTAGCGTCACACACAGCCACACAGTGCTCATGCTCATGCTATCGCGATGGGTCAGTGAAATATAATAATTTTGCTACAACAGCCTGGCGAGCGGCTGTGCGAAATTTGCATACTTATGAGAGGCGATTAAAGTTTGATTATTTGGGCATGGTTGTCATATTTGATAAGCAGTTCGGAGAATCTAATGCTCGAGGGTGACATCATCTTCAGTGCCTGCGAATAAGGACATAACGTGGACCTTTTATGTGCTCGACTGTGATGAGGAGACGAAATTAAAGCGTTTTCAAGGACTATTCTGCTGAGGGATATATTAGCATTTTGGAAAAAAAATATGGAAATACTTTTGCCGTGTTTGGCTTTAGTCATTACGCTAAACGCTCACTTTGAGGTTGATGTGATAAAATGGCAATTACCTACATCATTCGAGTGGTGGCTGAGTGATACGGTGGCGGGTGGCGGTGGGTACCTACTACCTAAAGGCATGTACACAATTTTTAAATATAAAAGCTTATGAATGTGAAAAATATTTCCCGGAAATTAACTGTCAAACGTGTTGAGCGATATGGCATTTTCTGCTACTTGGCTAATGGGCTTTTGGAATTTATTTGCCGTATGAGTGGCGTGTTCAAAGAGTGATAGCTGTTCTCTCCGCCGAGTGAAATAAAATCGTAGGAAGTTTGGAAGATATTTTTTCGCAAACCCTTTTTAAAACAGAAACTTTCTGTCGGACAGAAAATCCATCTTTTCTTGGACCGACATTGCCATTGGCGAGAAAAACGTATCTGCCTATGCAGAGGTTTTTCACAAATGTGGAAGTCCATCCTTTCACAGATGGGCTATCTTTTTCGTTCAAACGTCAAGAGAGAAAACTTGTAGGATAAAAAAGCACAATTGCCATTACTTTAACTTCTCAGCTTTTACCAAATACATTTTATGAACATTTCTATTTTAGAGTGCTTTTATCCCGTTTTTCCACTTTTTTATAAACTTTTCAGTTAATTTTTGACATAATTATTCTACAGCCATAAAAAATCTGTTTTGTTTTTAGCTGTCACTTTGTTTTTTCTTTTTCTTATTTGACACTAACGCGAAATACCCTATACTGCAGCGCCAAGCAGATCAATCAGCAGGGCTACAATATCTAGCCAGGAGAAGATGGGGAAAAGTAGATCCTGCAAACAATCTTAATCAGACCTAAAGGTGCACTTTTTATGCGTTTGCCAAAGAGCCGGTTATTGGCTTAAGAAAGGATTGCAAACTCTTCCAAAAAGCGAAAGAAATTTAGTAAACATCGTAGCTTCCAAGAGGATATAATGGAGAGTGAGTGATAGATCAGGAAGACAAATAGCTATACCTATAAAAGAGACAATTGGTGGCGGCAGTGCTGTAGTGGAGAGAGTTAGTGCTTGTAGCCGCAGCTACTTAGGTTTTTTTTTTGTACTCCGGACATCTCCTTCCTCCGTTTGCAAAGTCTGTCTAAGTCTATCGCAGCCAGTCGTTAGAACTATGGATTCGAAATGTATTTTTGAAAGGTCAAAGTGGTCAAAGAAAAGACTGTCCTGTACCCGAAAAAATTTCTCTTCCAAAAAAATTTCATAAATGTTTCTACCTTAGAAACCGATTCAACAAATATCCAAAATAAACCGAAAATTGGTTCAGCTAGTAGTAAAAAATGCACTCCCAACTTCATGTGGAACTTATACTGGTCTAGAAGTATCGAGTGAGTGTCTACCGTCCAATTGGCATGATTTTTGAAAGGACTCAAGAAGTTGTGAAAAACCTCGATAGAAATGAGATTACTGGCCCTCACTTCATTTCGATAAAAATGCCAGAGTCTACACTCCTGTAGACATCATCATCACATACCCCGCTTTCATAGATGCCATAAATGGCATACAAGGGAGCACAGGGCATACAAACGTCGTTTCAACAGAAACCGCATCGCGACGAATCGTGGTTTATTCATTTTTATTGTTTTAATCTTGAATTCCATCATCATCGCCGACATATTGAAGCCCATTTGACATTCTTCGCTGGACATGGGCTATGGGCGTCCTATTTTAAGCAGTTATTTCAGCTGCCTGCCTCTTTTGCCTTTTTATTTTGCCTGTAACCATGTTGCCATGGCAAACTTGTTCATCCCTCGCCGGAAATCTGACGCTATTTTTTTTTATCAACTAGGTAGGTACCTCCTGCAGTAAGGAGAAGTACTTATGAAAGTCATTGCATCAGTTACGCCGCGTCTGTTACAAGCAGGAATAGCTGCAGCTTTAAGTGTCAATCAGCGAAATGGAAACCAACCTCTTTCTAACTAAAATGTGGAAGGACGAGGAGATAAATTTTTTTTTATAGGCTGATGTCATTGAATTAATTTCTCATAACTCTTCGGAGAACTTCATCTCAGCCGAATGTAATCGTCCGTCGGCCTGCCATGGAATCATAAGTCAAGAAAACCAATCGGATATCTCCCAAAACAGTAATTTGCCGAAATATGTTTCCACAAAAGCAAACTCGTCAAGAACATAACTTTTTCGAAGAAGTGCGTAGCCTATACCTACTCAAATTTCACTTTAACGATTTGTTGCCATTAACCGTATTGGCTGGTTCAGTTGTAATCATCGTTATATAGTCGATGGTCGTTTATTTTACTACGTGCTCGCTATGGGGTTGTTGTGTTTTTTTTTTGTAGTTCAAAAACGAGAACATCGTAAAATGCCCCCCCTCAAGAGAGCAATCACCACAGAACAGTCAGTGAGCCTTGGGGCGGCGCTTTAATTTATTTACCTCGCAGGCCAGTGTGGTCAACGGAAATAATCGACTCAAGAGCGCGTATATCCCATTCGAGTAATTTGAACTGGACTTTGACCCACATATGACACTTTAAATCCGAGTCACCATTTCGTCAGACACACAGCAGTTTGTCGTCCACTGGAAAGCGTCAGGAGTTTATTTAGTGTCCTAGTTCCCGGATGTAATTTCTTGTCTCCACACTATACCAATGCAAGCAAAACACAAACACAGAGTGTCCTGGCCGAAAATATTACATTTTAGCTAAATGTGGATTAAAAAGTGGGTCAATAAAGCGATTTATCAATGCTGGGTTTTCTAACTTGTGACATTTTGTAGCCCCGTACTTAGAGTTGTAAATGGAAGGCAGATGGCTCTAGAAATTGAATCTTATAATTATTAGGACTTTCGGCGCGCTGTATGGGGCTCAGTTGGAAGGATATTGAAAGTCCTAGTCTTAAAGATGTTGAGGATGCTAAAATACAGCAGTAGCCACATCAATGAGGTACCTATAAAAACACTTTATATAGTTTAATTTAGATCGAAGGAAGGAGGAAGGAACCATCGAAGTCGATGAGTTGAGAGCGATGAAACGAGCCAAAGAAGTTGTGCTGTATCAATGCGCATCGAAAGTGAAACTGGTATTATTAACGAGTAGACAATTAGTTGGTTCAGAAAATAAACAAAAGGCGTAACGAAAAATGAAACGCAATTGCTTCGCAGTGATGATGGGATTTATCCCTTTTTGAGGGATTTCATATAAGTGATGGTGGCAATATTTGCATATCTTGTCGCAGAGGGACAACACAGTAGAGAAAGGCCTTGTCTTTAGTGGCGATGGGAGGACCTCAACCTCTACCAAACTGAAGAGCGCAACTTTAGGAAGTTATTCAAAGATGCGTAATCGGTGAGGTCCACGTTCACACCAGACTGTAGCGCCACCTAGGAGGAAGAAGAGAAAGTTGTCGCAATCTACTTCTCAAAGCTCTGAACCCTATTCTAAAAAGTATATATTTTACGAGGGTACATTACAATTAAAATTACTTTCATTTCAAATTGTTATAAATAACAATGATTAAATAACAAATCCTATTTGGTCTGGCCTTAGGTACATGAAAAACGAACAAAACCACTCAACCGAAAACCGTGATAAAGTAAATAATTCGTAGGTAGGATCGAAGGAACTGTAGCTGACACGTCTTAGGCGCCGAAAGTATAGTTAGAACCAACCACTCAGTATTTTCCGAACAAAGCAGTGGGATCTTCTATTGTTCGAACAAATTGTGTAAATACGAACATACGAATTTCTATTTCTTGGCGAAACTAAAAACAAACCTCGAAATAATTGGTAGATATTTTCAGCTGCAAATGAAGCAACTCACTGCATTTCCCACTCACTCACTTCATACTCCCGCTTACAAACTATTACACACAGTCTTGGGCACACACGGCGCGTGGCTCGGCGGCGGAAGCAATTTCAAGTGTGTAAGCAGTGTTGTTTGCCATTTTGTCTTTATAGTGCACGCGCGTTAATGCATGAGCACCGAACAATAAATTGCAATTGTGCGGCCACATTTGTCAATTAAGCTGCCAGCAAACAACTATACCGCATCAGGGCAAATATTGTCAAGCAGTATTTTAATTGGAAGGTAGGAGGGCAGGGTTTCGAAAATTTGTACTTGCGGTGCCAGCAGAAATTAATGGAACCTTCATACGACACTCCCTATAGAGAAATGCACCAATTTCAACAGCGTTACGATAAAAACTCAGCGAGCTTTCTTATTCCTTTCGTGCCCATTATGCATAGTATGTATCATTTTAGAATATTTTCTAAATAGATAAAAACTCGCTCGTTATAAGGTAATTTTTATGTATACCGTGCATAATGGAAGTCTCCTCCGCAGCTGACCTGTAAGTGTGAAGTCTGTGCTTTGGCCGGCCAATTACCACTATCATCTCTTTAATGACCTGCTGTGAACCCGGTGATAATGACACACCTATCGGAAATTCAACGAGGTTAGAGTTGGGGTTTTAGAAAGATACTTCTAATGCTTTTATTAGAATGCAGCGTGATTTCTTTGGTGTGTCGAAAGCTTTTATAAACACTTCTAATTAGTTTTATGTATGAAATTATTATCCGAAAAATGTGTGTTCTAAATAGGTTTTAGGTACATTATTGCGTACTATACCTTCAGGCCCATTTGAGTTCCATTTTCTAGCGTAATGCGAACTCTGCATAACGACAAGAGAGGGAACGCTGCCTGTGAGTTTCAATGTGCTGAGTGAATCATTTTTTGTCAGCCGAGCGAGCTGAATTCTCTTTGACTGAATTTTTGCTTAAATTTATGTGCTGTTTGTTGGAAGTGCAAATGAACGTAAGTGTAAGGAGACACACTGGACGAAAAAATCAGTAGATATACTAAATAAAAAAAAATTAGCTAAGAAATCGATATTCGCAAAAGTTCCCTTACTCTGACAAAAGACTGCTTTTTTGTGGTATGAAAAATGACAAAAGCTGATTTCTAGAGCAGAAGAACTGCAAGAGGTTTTCTAACCCAATGATGACGGCATACAAAAAATAACACTGGGTAAATAAACAAGCCTATCTTGAGGAAACTCTATACTTTTCTATATTTAGGTCAATATCTATGTAGTATTTGCTAATCCTTCGCATTTTTTATATGTTTCGGTTCGCCCATTTTGCTCCACTACATCAACAGAGTGAATAGATTTTTTTTAATTTTGCGCACGAAAACAGTCGTAAAACTCGCTTACACGCTTGCGGAATCGGAAGAAGCCAACGAATCGTTTTTGCGTGTAAGTACCCAAATATAAATCTCTCTTGCGGAATTTGGCCCCTGGACACTAAATAAGACTATTACTACAGCGCAACAACTTTACTACGAGGTTTGCAACACAGGATACAGCAGATAGAGTAACGTCATTCCATTTGGATACTGGGGGGTTATTCCCAAATGCGCGGCGGATGTCGCTTTTGATGGCGGATTTGAATTTTTGTATTTCCATTCGACCACATTTTTATTAGGTCCGCAAACTAAACACCTATCGCTTAGAATGCAATCATAAAATGACGTTGGAGAGTGCTTTCGCGTATACAAAGATTCAAATCCGTCATCCGTCGCGCATTTGGGAATAACCCCCCAGCATAACTTTAACCTTTTTTCTTTCAAACGCTTCTACCCTTTGATCGGTCACTACAAATTATTCAGACTTCCGATGCGCGGAAAAATTGTTTGAACCCTCTTCGAGCTTGTCGGAATATAAACTTCAAGGACCGAGTGGATTTTTTTCCAAGCAAGACGAAGATATAGATAAAAAACATCAAATGAAACAAAAAATTTTATTTAATTTGAGAATTTCGACAGCGCTAAAATTGTACTTAATTTTTCGTCACTTTATCATTTTGAACTGGTATCTTACTGCCTTTTACCGGACTATTTGTTGGATCTCGCGAAGTTATTGAGAGCTGCCCTGTTTCATCTTCAGAGGACTCGTTTGTAACATACTTTGCATAATTTTTTTTTCAAGTACTGCCTGTGTACGGAGACTGTTTCGTCGCAGTCAATTTGTTAGTCTGATCAAGACAGACGATTCTATTTGGATTAAATAGGCTAAAGCTAAAGGAAATGCTGATTGCCTGTGGACTTCTTGGTTATAAAAAAAAAAATATCCTTCAGACAAATTTAACAATTATTACCATTTCTATGGGCGCAGTGAGTCATGCCCGTTCATGTTGCTGTTTCTGTGTTCCTGTTTTTATTCCGGTTGCTTTTAGTTATAGGGGTGGAGTTTCGTTATTTAACATTCAATTCACGTGCTCTATGAACAACTTCTGGCCCAATATTCAATACTTGTCACGTAATCTGTACGCCTGAATTTTTGTGATAGTAATTCTCGTATTTTGTTTTATAATAAATGACTGTAAATAAAGTGTTCTGCTTGCGAAATATGGACTTAACAACAACTGGCGCCTGTAATTATTGTTCTCGAAGCAAAGTGCCGAACAATCGATTTGGGAATATTTTTCTAATTAAAATGTTGCGATGAGATAAGATTGGAATGGAAGTGAAAGCAATACTTAAGTAGGTAGGTACTCCTTTTGGTATGTGATGAATAACTCGGGGTGTCCGTAACGCGACGCATTTTTTTACGCCATTTTTGACACATTTTTCTATAGTAAATAGTACGTGGAATGTATTAAATTTTAGAATGACATAATTAGTTCTGGAACTGATCGGTATTTTGAGGAGGGATAACAAAATTGTTATATTCTGGTCCAGTAATCAACAATCCTTAAGAAAATTATTACAGTGCTGCCAATTTAAGATCATGAGGGCAATTTAGCACCACGTTGCCGCCAATCATAAAACACCCGACTTGCAAAAGTAAAAATTTAAAAAACACATGCCACTTCAGACCGCACCACTCCATTCGTCATTCAGCTATCGATACATACAATTCCCATCACAGAATCGCTCAACAAGTCCAATCTGTACCATTCTCTTTGTAAAGCCACAAATTCAACAAACGGCCGATTTATGCCGCCATAACAAAATGAATTTATGTCGGAAACCATTTTTTTTCAGTTATATGAACACACCGAACAAAAAACAAAAGACACACACTTTTGGTGACATGAAATTCTAGGATTTTCTTGCTTAAACAGCAGGTGATTTTTTAATTAATTTTCATTTGCAATTGTGATGAGATTATACCCATCAGGGGGGAGCGGAAAATAATTCACAGCTGAATGTATGCAGTTATCTGCGAGTATGTGAGCAACGAAATTAAGTTTGCAATATAAATGAAAATATGTTAAACGAGACGATTCCTTTTTACTGTCACGTAGGTACGTAGTCACTAGGTGCACGTTTGTGTGCTCGATTTGTTGGTCCTTTTCGTTTGGCGAAATTGGTTTAATCGGATTTCGATTGAATTAAATGTTTATTCTCCTATTTGGATCGAGTAGTCCTTTCAGTAGGTGGATCTGATTAATTAATTACTGGCGGATAATGAAACGGAGAAGGGATGGAACTTGCCTGCTGTATTGAGAAATTGTTTGCTGTAGGTATAATTTTTGTTTTATGCAGTTGGTAGGTCAAACTTCATGATGTACGCCATGAATAAATAGGAGATAAGTAAATTAAAGTACAGTAATTAAGCAAATGTTGATTCTACCTGATGTGAGATTCCTATCCCTCTTAATCATAATCATCATTGAAACAGTAGAGTGCGGATGTGCAGAATAATATAGGTCAATGACAAACACGATCGATCGCTCGAAATTTAGATTACCCTATTCAACATTTGCGTCTGCATACTGGCGATCAAAAAAATTCAAACGATCCAAAGTTTGCGGATTGATAGCATTGACTGTCAATGACTGGCTGACAGCGGCGGCCATTTAACAAGTCCTAGCCCTTACATTACTTAATTGACGAACTTGTCCCTCTGCATATCGAAGATGTTTTTCAATGCCTGTTTGGCATATATATTGTTGTAACCACATCCCTTCAAAGTCGATATGAGCACTACACATATAAATAAAATAGCTCAGTAGTGGTATGGCTCACAAGAACCCACGCTCAAACTTTTTCGTAGCATACAGCGTGTAGCATCGTTGCCCACCCACAATAGAGCTCGAACTTGGTGTACATTTAAATTACCATCATAAGCGGCATGAGAAAACTTAACACATCTACCTATATAGGTACATATAAAAAACTGAATGGCGAAATTGTATGTCCACATAAGCCTTAGGAACTATTTCACCGATTTGCAAATTTCTTTTTTCTAGATACATATCTATACATATAATAAAACTGTAGCTGTTTTCATGTGTACGCGGTTGGCGTGAAAACTACTGCACAGATTTCGATGAAATTTTTTTTGAAATGTCCCTTAAGATCTGGAGAAGGACATAGGCTATTCATTTCATTGCTATGCCTATTTTTTTTAAAGCGTTTTTGACCAAAATGTGTTTTTTTTCTGACTTTACTGCCTTTTAATCGCTTTTACTCATACAATTCTTAACCAATGCAAACAAAACAAAATACCAACAAGAGCCAAAACTTCCGTAATTATTTTAAGGCATCAATCAGCTTTCTGTGTTATCCATAAGCTTAGCTACAACCTAAAATCTCACACGAAAAAACTAAATTTATTTTCTCAAATCGAAAATTATCATCAACCGTTGTTCTTGATTACTGTTCTGCTTTGGGGTGGGTGGGTGGCGCACATCGCACAAGCACATACATGTCAAGAAAAACTGCGTGAAGTTTTCTGCGATTAAGTGAAATGAAAGAGAAGTAGGCGAGGTGAGTGTGGATGTAATCAAAAGAGACAATGTTTTTCTGAGGAAATGCGCAGATGGCCAATGACGTGCGATGATGGGCGTATGGTGGTGTAAATATGTATATTGAGTTTTAGGTTTTTGTTTTTGGGGGTTGTGATACTACCTACTTTGATATCTACAGTAAAGAATTGAAGAATTCAAGAACTGAAGACGATATAGGTGAATAAATTTGTTTGATTTATTGTTGGTGTAAATACAATGCACTCTATTATTATTTCTGTAGTTTCTATAGTAGTATATTTACCTCGCTCAACCAAATTTAACAAATGAAGTGTCAAAAAAATATATTTTCTTGCTTCTTATTTTTGCATTTTTAGTTTTTTTCAAATATTAACAATTGAAAAAGTCGAACATTTAGTACATTAAATTTCAACTACGCAGTTGTGTAAAAACTATAGGTACTTTTCTTTCATTCATCATGCCCTGTTTGACTGTTCGACCGTTGCAGCATTCTGAAAAGTCGTATGAAAAAGGGCCAATGAGAAAAAAAGCTGTAATTTCTGAAGCAGAATAGCTTATTTCAAATTCGTGAACGATATTTAACAAGTATTGGTTCGTTAAACACTATAATAGTGTTGTGATAGGCAACTGCGTGAGCTTTTGAAATATTTTTAAAGCGCCTTCTCCAACTAAAAAAGGGCCTAAATAGCAAAAAGTTGTGCCGGGCTCTCGAAAAAAGATTCAAATCGCAACTTTAGTCGCATAATGATTACGCTGAATTGCAATTCACAGCAGAGATAGAAAAACTAAGAGAGAATTTTATTTTCAAAACTAGCGGAGGAATTGGATAGGAACGCTAAAGCTGACGGGCTTTTAATACTTAGTTTATAACAAATCGGAGGAATTGGATAGGAACGCTAAAGCTGACGGGCTTTTAATACTTAGTTTATAAATAAGACATTTGGGATCCACTTAACTGCGAAAGTAAGATTGTTACCTTTGAAATGTTACCTTTTAACCACCGCAAAACCAATTTTTATCAATTTTGGTATAGGGATAGATAGGAACTCTGAGAATGACATTCGCTACTTTTTGTCGTGAAAACAAAACGTGAAGGGGATGAAGAATTGGATGCAAGTTTAAATGACGAACCAATTATTTCTCAAGTTAGGGATAATAAAATTCTATACTTTTGGTATAATATCTACCAATGAATTTAAATGTGCAGGCTGTAGGGCTGATAGGTTGGCTTAAAAGATAGGATAGTTTTGGACCCGATAAGTGGCGCTGTTGTTGATATAAATATTTTAATTCAGTTACTCGAAGTACTAATTGTACGCAGACAAAGTCGCGGGTACCAGCTATTTCTCAATAAGTAGGTAGTTAATATTTTAAATACTTATATAGTTTTAATAAAACAATGAAAAAAGAGCCGCTTTAAAAAAAATAAAGTATGTTCACTCCATATAAAATTAAAATGTGCAACCGCTGATTTCGAAAGTTGAATTCATTTAAATTCATTTTATGACATTCTCGATAGTGAATATTATTCGTTCGAATCTCAAAATACACAAAGTTCATTCGAACGAATAGAGACATTCGTTAGAATTGACTATTCGTTCGAATCTGAAAATAAGCATGATTATATTCATTTCATTAACGAAATTTGGCGGAACGAAGTTCGCCGGGTCAGCTAGTATGAAATAAATGTGTGCACGTTTTGGGCTACTTTTGTGTTAAAAATGCAGCATTTTTCATTTAACAAAATCATGTTTTCACGCATTCAAACGCCAAGCAAAGCAGGCGGGGGTCCGCTAGTTGTTTTTACACTTGAACGTAAAAAAATGCATTCCAGGAATCGCCATCTCGCCATACAAAAATGATAGTTTATTGAATAATATTTGGACTTATACTATTAACCAGAAGAAACATTGTCGAAGAATGGGAAAAACTAACATCCATTTGGACAACCTACATCCTTAAAGATCCATCCAATTCAATTAAGACGGTTTCTCTACAAAAAATTAAAACATAAATCGAATAAAGCCCAGCAGTGGCTGACAGAATGGGTTGCTACCTGCTAGATTAAACTTATTCCTTGAATTGTTGCTCCACGAAAGTGGAGAATTTATTAACATGGACTTTGTGTACGCAACTTCGTGTGTGATCCATTCTGAAAACATTGTGTCCACTTTATTGCAATATGTTTTCTGCTAACAGTTGTTTGGAAATACAACTTTTTCGTATATCCTGGAAGAGGAGACGAAGTTGGGATGTATCATATAAGTCTACTTGGAATGCACTGTGTAACATAGATTGTTGCGGAAACTTTTGCAAAATGGAAATTCCAATCAGCCAATTACTAGGTAGGAAGTAGGAAATTATGTGGCAGACAACATATGGGCAAAGCCAAACCATGGAGGGGTAGGTGCAACCTTAATATTTTTGCATTTAATTAAAATAATTCAATAAAAACCAATTACCCTCTTATGGATGCGGTTGCTACACCAATTATTTCCTACTCTAGCTTCTTCTTGGTGGCAGCAAACAATGTTCAACAAGTTATAGTACTTGGTACCTAAAGACAACTGCTTTCGCATAGATTTAACACTGCAGTCAAATAAACCTGTCGTTTTACTGCCTTCTTGCCGAAACGGAACTTCACGTGCATCAAAAGCCACATATCTAATAACGAAATTATAACTCCCATTGCAATGAAATGGAGCCGCCTTCTTGCTATGCAATCTCTTTTCCATAAGTAGATTTACTTCCTGTCTTGCTTACTTCTGCGAAGTTTCATTTCCAAGAACTTTTTCACAAAGGTATAACATTCTTTGCACAGCGGAGACGACGCGACGCGACGTTGAGAATAATGATGTAAATTATGTTGTCAGTCTGGTTTCATTTGAGTCCCCTTGCTTGATGCAGTGACCTGGGAGAGGATGGATTATAAGCACGTCCCACACCATTCCCTGCCTTGGTTACGGAATATTTTCTTAAAAGTACAAACAGATGTTTGCATTATTTTCTGATAAATACTGTCAAAAGAAATGATATTGCTCTCTTGACTTTTCATACATTATGTCGTCATCACCTAGGGATACGTGTAATGTCTTTGAGAAACTTCGGAGAATTGTAAAATTGTTTTGCTGAAATGTTCGTGACTCGTGAATCTTACTCATTTCAAAAGCTTAATTTGAGCCTGTCAGCTTTATTGTGCACAATTGCATATTAAAATTCGCTTTGTTCTTCGAAAAGGCTCGCGAAACTTATTCCTGTTGCCAAATTTAAAAAAGAAAAAAACTTTGTCCTTAACAGTGAAACAAATACTAATACTTGCGATTGGTTTGCATATTTGACGGCTTGAATACCCTGCACGCTGAGCAAGTTTATCCTCACCGTGTTAGTGACTGAAAAAATTAGGTTAAGTTAGAAGTAGTTGGCTGTCTTGATGGAATAGACACACTTGGACGAATAGTTGTACGTACATTGCAATAAACATTTTTCAAGGCAATAAATCGATTTAAATTTGACTAGATTAGTCAAATTTAAAGAGCTCTGCTATTTAGTTCTGTGTGAGGTGTGACTTTAAAGTGAAGTCGGTCATCCTTATTAACTTCGTCTATAAAAGGGCTTGGTCGTTTGGAATATAATTAGAATTACCTTCCTCATAAAGCTAAATCATGTTGACAAATTTTATGGTATAAATAACCTTCGTTTGATGTCCAGAAATTAAATAATTAAAGTGTAATTAAAACATTATACAATTCGCAATGTTTTTTTTTACCCAGGCCTTTTTGTCAATTTGTTTGGAAATCTCCGTTTGCTCTGCTGTCTTCATCGATTGGCACCCTTATGCCGCCTCCTTGAAATCATTTTTAGTGAGAAGATCGTCGTCAATGCACATACTGAAACTAGATGGCCAACGACCAGTGGACCAGTATGTTCTGCTGCTTCTCCTGGTTCTGTGCAGTTTTATTTTGTTTTTTCGATTGCGGTAGCACACACGACTTTGCAGCACAGTAATTCCTTTTTGAAGTTGTGGTTTGTGTCAGCCAGTTAAGCATAGCTCAGCCAGTGTTGACAAGTATGTACCAATGATCCTCAATTTGGAACCACTTTCAATGCAATGAAGGAAAGAAATATGCAACGTACTAATTTCCCTAGTATTTGACCTTATGTAACCAGAAAATATCTCCATCTGTAAGCACTGACACTTCCTATCCTCCCTTACTTTTTTTACTCGTTATTCTTTGTCTATACAACTACAGTTGCGACTGCCTCAACAACAGCTTATGCTATAATCCTTACTGTGTAAACACAATCCCCAGAATCGTCTAAGGAATTTTTAAAACCGCCTCGTCCTTGAGTTGAGTGCCAGGCAAAGCACAACGATTCTTTACGATCCGGATTTCGCACATTTTCATTTTCATAATTATTATTATTCGCGATAAAACAGAAATCCTCTGCCGTGATTTAATATTCACTTTCAATTTTTATCTCAAAAGTAAGCCCCGAAATTACTGCTGCTTAAAATATGGCCACAGTATTCCCAAGCCACATGAATCTTAATTCCTTTTGTTGAATATGGAAATACCATCGGAAGAAATATGATAAGACCATTTTCATCTGATGTTTAAATAGCCCCGTGATTTAATATCGCATGAAGAGCGAAAACAAAAACGCAAACCTGTCGCATTTGTAAATAATAAATATAAGTGAGCTGTTTATGAATATACGCTCAACAAGGATATCGCAACACAAAGCCAGAAATATGACTTATCGTGTTATTCCCATGTGGTTTTTGTGAATTTTCTGGAAGCTCTTTTATTTGGGTAGGGTAACACCACTTCATATTCGCAGTGCTGGATGCTTAGTGCGGGTGTGCCATTTTTTACACCAAGAGTAGGATTGGCTTTATGAATGCTTATGATACCGAAGGGACGATTCTTTTATTTCCTCGTGTTTATGATTGAAGAAGAGTGTTTGCATCAAAGTGTAAGCGTATTAGCTTTATTTAATTCACACTCCGCCATGTGGGGAACATTTTAAAGGGACCTTCTCATATCGCGTGAAAAATTGTTGACACAAACATCGAGTTTAAAATTACGTTTCCTTAGAGTCACGAAACATAAATCCATCTGAACTTAATTACGGTTTTGATCAAGTGATTGATATGCTTCATATTTTAGAGAAGTCAGTGTGGACAAATTAAAAAAAAAATGTTTTCAGAGTCTCTAAGTGATATGGAAGTCCGGTTTTTGTTTTACACGGATCCTGTTGTGAATGGTAAGTCGATGTGTCCATATTTTTGAGGTGGCATAGAAATTGTTCTTTTCTCTTTTTGAATTTGGCTTTTTCATCCGTCTACATCTGCAGTAAAAATTGACACCATTCGGTGTACGATGAATCCTTTTAAAATCACATTCTTAGTGGGAAGATCGTCATCAAACCATTAAGTTTTTAAAGTCTCTGTAGCTTCCTCCTGCACTCGTTGGTGGCCATTGCGTCAGCTGTAAGGTCGAGATGCGAATACTAGAGCTGAACCTTTTACTTTAGACTTTTGGTTCCACCGATATTTGGCAACACTCTTGCAAGGGACGATTGGAGGACCGATGTTTTTTTACCGCCCTGCTTGTATGTAGTCTGATGGGCCAAAACGTTAAGCACATTGTCCTTTATGACACCTATAGGTATCGGATTGCTGGTTCTTATCGACGCGTGCTTTCATCACTTCGAATTGTTAATGAAACTGATTTATAGTTCTGTTCTGCAAAATGTAGGCCAGCAGCTTTGATTATGAAGATCCTTTTGTTAGCTGTTATCTCTATCTCGTTACCCCCTAGGACGAGCTTGCTTAAAGTGGCTACGGCTGGCCAGCTGCACAAGACGTGAGCATGATTACTTAGTCACATTTCCGTTCCAAAATAAATGCTGATTACCACAGTCAACCATAAATCGATATCTTACAATATTCCATATCCATATCCATATCCGTCAGTATTCTCATTTACAGTCGGCACACTTGCTCTGTATTACTATGTATGCCGAACAAATTTACGTCCATCTGCATGGGGGTATGGGACACAACTTTATGCATATAAAATGTTTCGCATACGCCCCGTTTGACCCCAGCAAAATTTAATAACATTAAGTGCGTAATTTTTCTTAAGACACTAACAAACATGCACACTTACACTGATGTGTACATGTCCCAATGGAAAATGGAAATGACACATTCATTACATTTTATAGAGGGGACGAGGTGGAAAATTGATGACGTTCGGAGCTTAAAAGGACACGTTCTGCAGCCACTGGAGGAAGGGCACGGAATTTTTTTTTTTTTTGGACAATAGGCGGTGAATTAAATTAGGCAAAAACATTCGACACATAATTTGCCAATTATTCTTTTTCATCGCAAAGTGGAAAGTGCCCCTAAACGGAATAAAAACACAAGAAAACAAAAAATCATAATAAATTAAAAGCCTGCGGTAAACGAGCAACGGGTAGTTTTACGAGCAATTTATTAGCGCTCGTGTTTGTTTATTCATTTATTCTTTTTGGAAACGTCTTGTCTTGAATTGGGCAATGGCAATTTAAGTCTTGAGTAATGGTATGCACTTTATAATTGGACGAATTAGCTCTTCTTTTTGTTGTTAACGATACAGAACCGGCTCAAATATGGATGAAAGCTTCTTTTGTTGAGCAGAAGAAAAGTGGCGATCATTTGGTACAAAAAATTTGTTTTTTAATGACGGCTATTAGTTTAGAGGGCCCTCCTTTTTAAAACTGAATAAATTTTTCCTAAATGCCATCTCTAGGGTGGAGAATGGAGAGTTGAAAAAGAGATCTCGAACAATTTAAAGCTCTTACTTTTTAATAAGCAATAGATATAAGTACCTTCAAAAATATTATATTGTAAACTTCCGTGTTTTGATGTAACTACGTCCATTATTGTCATACTCGTTAGTACCTACTTTACAGTAACTGTTGTAGCTGAGGTGGTTATGGGGTGGTTTTGGAATAAAATTGTCCTTTCAATGAACATTTAATGTGTTTTATTCCATTCAAAATAGAAAAGTTGTTTTCCCCTAAAAAGAAAGCCTATTAATGTGCGCAATGTTTGGAAGTTACTGTTGAATATAACTAGTCAGTGCTGCCACAATCACGTAATTATTTTGTTCTTGAAAGCGTGGCCGGTCGATTTGAACACCTAAACTTCACTTCGACCGACATCGCTATGGGGTTACTATCAAAAACAATCACTTCCAGTTCCAAAAGGTCTTAGATCTTTCCAACAAAAATTTGTTTGAGGTTTCGCCACAAATATATTTAAAAAATATTAATTGCTTTTTAGTGCAGGTGCAATTAAAAGCGAAAAAAACAAAACAATGTTATTACTTTTATAAACGGGCATTTTGAAGAATAATGAGCATCCACTGTGAGCATCCTTAAATTACAAAGCAAGTTGATTAAGGAGTTTGTACACCTACACATCTTTTTATTGCAATGAAGATCTTTTCATTACTTATGTACATTTTGTATATAAGGATTTCTTTTGTGGCTCAAGCTGTTGATTATGTCATTTTCGAAAGATAAATATTTGCTCACTTTATGTTTTGAGACGGTGACCAGGACTTAATTGTTGCTTTTCCTTGATTGTTTGTCAGGAGGAGCATTACAAATTGCTGTAGGATTGTGCGCTTTTCCTTCTTTAATTAAGAAAAAATATTTTAGTAGCAGTAGCCTTATTTGATGACGTTTTTAATTCTCTTTAATTATTTCTGCATTAGGTGTTCATCCCAATTGCTACTCCTTTCTTTAACAAATAAGTTGTTAATATAAATTTCTACAAAACAATGCTACCAACTCTGCTTTTTAAATGTTTCCGAACAGGAGCACAGAAACAAAAGAAGTTGCTTGAAGCAAGCTTTCATTTTCGCATAATTACTTTCGTTTTTTTTATTAAAAATCGCAAAATCGCATTTAAAATTCTCTTGGTTACAACTATAAGCAAGCTGTTGGCAGTTTCTCCTTACATTTTGAGCAAGAAATTTACCTATAAGTGGCCCAGTGGTTAGTGTGCTGGACCCACAAAGAAAAAAAGGAAAACAGATTTTCATGGGCATCTTCTTAATCAAATTAGAATTGAAGGTCGTAAATTAGGAACGAAAAAACTAAAACAAAACTGGGCTATGGTGCTATAAAAACCTGCCATACCCATATTTTTTCAATAGATCTTCCGCATAGTAGACGGATAAACCCGCATTCCCTGAGTACTTTGTCGAGTAGTTTACGTACTGAATCTGAATGACAATAACTTCTACAATTGTGCAGTTGTCTATAAAACCCACAATTTTTATAAAAAAAAACTGATCTTCGATATATTGTTCATAGCTTGTCAATTTACGCGTTCCACTGCGTTGAATATTCGCCCAGTCAATCTAACAACACCCAAGCACCCTCTTAAGAGGCTTCTGTATAATAGTAGGTAATAAAATATAACTAATTTTAATGTATGAAAGCTGAAAGTATAATTTAATATTAGCAACATTTCTACGGTAATCCGTACTCCCGCCTTTGTGTTTCCAAACACCCCTGGTACTTAGAATCATTGAATTTTTGAGCGTATTCTACTCCGAAATGCATTTTTCCTCCCGTTTTGTGCTCATCAGACGAAACGCAACATTCCTGCTAATGAATTTCAGACAGAAATGGAAAACCTTCGTTAAGTATTCATTAGGCTTTTACAAAGGCACCACTCTCGGTATATGAATAACTCAAATGTAAGAATTTCCACAAAGGAATTAAAAAGGTATTATTCCAGATAGCCCCCTGAGTTTATAAATCGAAAGTCAGCTTTTGCCGACCAATGCGTTCCTTATAGTAGGTACTATACTTAGTCCCAGGAACAGCCATAAACTAAACACCGCACACAGTCTGAATATGGGATACTATGGTGGATACACACGTTAACCACATATTCTCGAAAATGTTCGCAAACAGCAAGCGCTTTTCAGGTGGAATAAAACTTTTTAATGCAATTGCCACCAACAAAGTTATAGCGCTCTCTATACTGTGCGGAGTGCAACCACATTTCCGTATTTTATACTCGGGCATTCGTTGATCAAAATTAACTTTGTTTCGAATTACGCTATTCAGCATGGGCTGTGTGCCATTATGGAATATGTCCTCTTTGCGTCTTCTTCTTTTTTTTCTAATTGTGGAGGTTTTAAATTTATTTAATCGGCTGGAATATGCTTGTTTTTTCACATGTATTGAAAATTACTCTCTATATTCACCAAACACTCTCTATATTCACAGTCCCTGGAGGGTTTTTTTAATAATTTAAAATGATGCCAGAAATCGATCAACAACAACTTTAGCAGCCATACAGCGCACTTAATAATTTTAATGTGCCAACTGCAGATGGGAAATGTATTTGCAGCAAATTAGTGAAAGAACTGCTGTTTTTTTGTAAAACTTATCTCGCTTTAATGCAGCAGTGGCTTAAAATTTAATGGCGATTCGTTTCAAAGGCTCTTTTAAGTCATTTTTGTATTACTAGTTTAGCTCCATTACAAGGCCGATTCAAGTTTCATAGGAAATTCATCTGAAATTCAATTTCTAATTCCAGGAAAGGTGACTTGGTCTTGGAAGTTGGCATCGTAATTTGTGTCCGATATTGCTCACTTGCTCACTGATATGTATATTATATATATGTGCACTAGAATACTGAGCGAATGTCTGACAAGCATCCGTGAGTAAAACTGGAATGAGAATGTTCCTCAGTTCAGTCGCTGGGCATCGGCTTTCTTTACTAAGTCACTGGGCAATACCAAAGACTGTCCGAAATTTTAATCTTTGGTGACCAACATGTACCTTCAACAAGACGGTGCCACATGCCATACAACCAGAGAAATAATTCAATTACTGCACGAGTCACTTCCTAATCGCGTAATAGGCTGTTTGTGTGAATAGAATTGGCCAGATCTTGGGACTTAAGGTCATTGGACTTTTTTCCTTGAGGGTTTTTGAAGTCAGAGGTCTATGCAAAGAAGCCCACGACCACCAACGCCCTTAAGGAGGAAATTGGGAGGTGTATTTATGAAATTCAGCAACATTTGTGCGAAACAGTCATAGAAAATTTGAATAAAAGGGTACATACTTGCCAGCAAAGTCGTGGCCGCCATTTATCCCAATCTGTATAAAAATCTATAAAAAATTTAAGCTTTCTAAGTAAAAATCTGTATTTTCCATCAAAATTATATTTTGCGTGAATTATTTGACACCCTGTATAAGCATAACTAAAAATGTCTACATTAAAGTTCAAAGCCGGTCAACACTAAATATTTTAGTAGATGCTAATCCCAACAAGATCCAAAGTACATAATATTATGTTCCCCCAGTGACTCACCAAATTCGACTGGTAAGTGAGTTAGTTTTGCTTGTTTTCGTGCCATAAAAAAAAATCGGTTGTAACGATAATATGGCAATACTTTCGTCTTAACTGCACTCTTTTAATGGTTTATAACTTTCAAAGTTTATAAGCGTCATCGCCATTAAAATCACTCCCCAAAGAAGCACTCTAAATCGACCGCTTCTTGGATTTTGTCAAATCATTTCGCCAAAGGAGAAAGAAATGAAAAGAAAAACCTCCACACTTTAGTTCCAGCAGAATATTAACGATCCCACAAAAATATGTATTTCTACATACACACACCAGCCCTCTATTACACCCTCACTCGCCGCCCTACCCCATCAGTCAATGCATTTCAGCTGTCTGTCATAAACAGCCATTGGGATGGAAGAGGTGGTTTATTTTTGTTTCGCGTCTGCCACCCCGTAGCTTAACAGTCAATAAAATCACTCGAACGACAGTTTTATGAGGCCATTTTCGAACGAAAATGAGATTTACTTTGATGGGGATTCCATCCCGGTCGATCCATAGCACCGTGTCCTACCCACCTAGCCGTCAATGGCTCACTAAGTATAATTCATAACTTCTAGCTGTTTGAATTTATTATTAAATTGACTTTACCCAAAGCAACCAAAGCGAATGTAATGACGATGTAGTTAATTTCGTTTACTGGTTGTGGCTACAATGGCAATGTCATTAAAATAGTTCATGTGGCTAACATTGTCCTTAACACAGGCACTTTCACTGCAAGCGTCACATTTCCCATACTCGCATACAGGTTGAATAGAAAACCTTACCTTCTGTCTTTGGTTACTGTGTGCTGGGCTTTTGCGGACGGACAGTGTCATGCTGGTACATTGTGAGACACACTTTTCGTAATTAAAAATTGGATTCGGTCTTTGAATTTGTAATGTCTCTGGTTTCATTGAACCAACCGCCGTGAAAGTTGTGCACATTTTTGGCTTCGTTTCAACTCCAGACCTTAACCATCGTAATTTATGTGCAGGTTTCTGTTCATGGGTACAAGCAAAATTCAAAACAGACTATGAATGTCACCAACTTGAACCTAAAACAGGAATAGGGGGCTATGAGCCGTTGACATTGCTCTTGCGAGATGTTGAAATCACTGTTGCAGGGTATTTAAATAATTTATGAGTGCCATGAGTATGGGCAGGGCTTATTATACAAAAGACTGTATATGAGTGGGTCCTTGCTTTCACCAAAATAGAATCAATCAAAGTGAACAATGGGCTCTGCTTTGTGCACTCGACAAATGTTGAAAAATGCTTTCGACAAATGTTGAAAAATGCTTGATTTAGAAGGAAATCATTTTTGTAGCAAAAATTATTACTAAAAAATTTTAGTAACTTCAGGTTTTTACGACTAATAGAAAAATTTTAATTTTATAGAAATAAATAAATATTTAGTCACTCAGTGAATCCATACGATAGAAAAACGTGTGTAACCTGTTAGTGTAACGTTTTGCTAAGAAATTTAACTAGAGACGAGCATTTTTTATTCCAACGAGAGTGCTTAAAAAATATTTTTACGCGTTCATCACAGTTTTCAATGTCCCACCTTCCACTGTCAGGATGATGGGCGTAGAATCAACAAACCAAATTACTGCCCAGCACTCTTTCCCCTAAGACCTCCTTCTTCTCTTTAAGGGCTTCTTTAATTATGGCGATAAAGACAGCACGCGCTGTGCCTGTGCAGCTGTAGTTATTTTTTTTTTTTAACTTTTGTACATACCTACTTTGAACTTGTATAAAAAAGTAGATCTTTTGAAATAAATAAAGTTCTGATTCATTAGGATTTCGCAAAAGCAGCTTTTAAGTTCATTGCCAACAAACGTTGGCCTATAGTGGCTTCTACGAGTATGATAGATGTGACTATCTGTCACAGACTCTGTCGTAGGTACTACGTCCACGAAAACAGCAGCACAGCAACAATCGTTGTAAATATATTTCCCACAGCTATGGATATCAGAATTAATACAAATTGCTACCATGATGTTTACGCGAAAACCCAAAAACCCACACTTTGTCAAAATGTCATCCGTAGACGTAGGTCGCTCGGGTCAACTCAAATGTCGTAAGGCCCTGCGCTTCACTGTCATATGGCATGGATGACATTTTACTTGCAAACAATGAAAATCTATTTTTACAACAGATTGCCGACTGGCAATAAAATCCAAGCAGTGCAGGGGGTGTAGCGCTCGAGTCTTTTATTATAAAAATAAGCAAAAGAAGCTCTATTTATCTAGGTATTACCTTTTCACGACTAAACCCCCAAACCAATCGCAATGTAATTTGACAAAGAGTTAGTCGAAAACCTGAAGAAGAACCCGTGCAGAGTTTGGTCAAAATTCGGCAAAGAGTCGTATGGTACCTACCTTATAAAACAGAAAACAAATTCAAAATTTTGTGTCACCACCAGCCTGCCAAACTCAAGGGACTCAACACTAAACTGAGAAACGTTCTCACGGATGTTTGTCAGACGTTCGCTGAAGGTGACCGATAGCTCAGTATTCCAATACAGATATCAGTGAGCAAGGGAGCAACATCGGAGCAATTAACGATGCCAACTTCCAAGACCAGACACCTTTCCTAAAGTTCGAAATAGAATTTCAGATGAGTCTCTTATGAAACCTGGATCGGCTTTGTAAAGGAGCTAGACTTGTAATACAAAAATGACTTCCAGAAGCCATTGATTCGACATTATATTTCAAGCGACTACTGCGAAAAAAGTTTTACAAAAAAAATAGTAGCTCTCCGCAGATTGCTTCTTTTATTAATTTGCTGTATATTTATTGCCCAAAAGTCACATTTAATAACAATAACAAAATCTACTTTATGTGGATTATTAATTTGTTTGTAGAAAAAAAGATACAGCCGTATGGGCGCCAGAGACTGAACTCTAAAGCCCCTAATGATTGTGCATAATTTTGAACAATTCATTTTGATGAACCGGTGGTAACTTAAAAAAGGATTTCTTTCGCCAAAGAATTAAATACCAACCACAATTAATCACATAAAAGGAATGAATAATGAACGGAATAAAACAAAAGAAGAAATATAGGTCGTTCCACCTCAGTTCTTTTTTCCTCCTCATTTAATCAATTAGTCTTATTTGTGGCAGATTCTCGATGTTGGAAGCGAAACTCATAAGTCTCTTAGGAACAGAAATTTTATGTAATTAAGTGCATGTAAGTGTATTCGGTTCGAATGGAGGAGGTGTGGAATCGTAATTCCTTATTACAATGAAGAATACTTAACTCATTATTCAACAGCGCCAGAATGTGGGGTGGTGGGAAGGTGAGGACTTGGTAAAATCTTTTTGTTTGCCAAAACTAAATTGAAAATGTTTGGGTAGTAATTTCTCTAATACTTTCTACGACTTTAAAATTTGTTGTTCAGTTCATCCGTGAATGTTGGTAGTCGTTGATTTGATTCTCGACAAAAGTAAGGAATGAAAATGAAATGGTCCTTCTAAGGCTTATTTAACTTGACTTTTGTTTTTGTTTTTAACTTTTTCGATTCCCTATTAATATATATAGAGAGGAATATATTCTATTATTCTATTTTTATTGCTATTTTATTTTAGTATTTTTAATTCAACAATAATTGATACATATTTACATACTTAATTCAACTAAATGAGATTAAAAATAAATAGTGGCATTCTGATTCATGAGAAATAACATTTAGAATTTCGAACTCCAGATGTTTCCTATACGAAGGGGTACACAGTGTGACCTATCTGGTAGGATTTTCAAACCAATATTGTAAATGTCCCAAATTTGTTTTCACAAGATGGACATATGAATCGCAGCAAAATACATAAATAAACCTGTCGTATGCTTGCATTAGTTAGATGGTAGATCAGCCTCCACCTCCATTCAGCTCGGAAGCCTCAATTGTAAACAGAAGATTTTGCGCAAATGCTTTGCGTCAATAACAAATGAATTTTCTAAAAGACATATACCTGCTTAAAAAAAATACTAAAGTCTCAAAGCAAATGTGTCAATTGTCAAAGTAAATTCGAGAATTAAAGTAAACACGTTCTAAGCACCTTCGTGAATTTAGCAACTGAGTCCGAGTTCAAAATTAAAATTTAAAAATTCCTATCCAACTATCTAAAAAGAGAAATCTAATAAGTAGTAAGTAATCCATTTCAATTTCAATTTCCCCATCGCGCTTGAAACTACCGTCACAATAGCCCTTAAAAGGAAGTATACAAGTCCAATTTACGGCTTCAAACATAGGCTTTATGCCTATTAATAGACAACAAATTTTGACCTACAAAAAACGCGATAGCTTATCGGTTGAGTAAAAGAGGATAGCCCCGGTACCGCTGAATGAATTTTGTCCCAGTTTTGTCTCGAATATTTAACTGCAGATGGTATAGTTTATTTCCGAGACCGAGGTACTTGCAATCCCTGACTTTGCCATTCCCTTCAAGTCCCACCCTCCAAAAAAAAACACTCGCCTTAAAAACATCTGACAATGCGAAAGATCATAAATCGTTCCTGCCAAATCCAGAAGGAATATTATTATTTCTATTTGTAGTCAAGAAAATTTCTTGGGGCAAAAATAACTAGGTGCACTCTTGTACATTTGAAATATAGCTACAATTCGAGGAATTTACTGAATAAAATCTCAACGCAAGCCAGGTGCAATATCCACGTTCAAAACGAATGTCAAAACACACAAACGGCAATGAAAATGGCAAGGAAAACTCTGAAACGTATTATGAAATATGTGAGTAGTGGAACAACCGCCATTGGCTTGTATAGCGACTTCCGTTTGTCCTCTTTTGTTTATTGATAAGAGTAGGTATAGGTACCCATGTCAATTGTCCAATTTCTTGCAAAAGTGTTCGTTTTCGATAGATTTTTCGCAGATTTTAATGGTCCTGTCACCACTGAACTGAACCCCATTTCAAATGTGTTTGTCAGCTGCTTATTGTGGCTGCCGCTGCAGTAAGGAGATATTTGAATAAATGGATTACCTACACACCAAAGTCAGCTGAACTTTTCCACTTAACAAAAATGCCTTGATAATTGACTTGCTTGAAGGAGGTTGATGGGACAATCATTTTGGGTCACCGCTTTGTATTCTTTTAACGTATTTTCTATGGGCAACATGAAAAGAAAAAAATTTGATTTTTTTGGTATAGGTAAGACATTGAAAATCTGAAATTTGTTTGGAATTCTAAATTCTTGGGCAAGATTTGGAAAAGGTTTGTGCTTCAGTTGCTGCCGATATAGCTAGATATTTCTCCAGATAATAATGAGTTCCGTTTATTAATCGGATTTAGTTTGAAGAGACTGTGGGAAAATTGATCGAATGGACGTAGCAACACTGCATTTGACAATGTCAAGTGTCTGAAAATGGGATGAATTTCCACTTCGAATTTAAAAAGCACAATGCTATTCTTTAATACTTGTGAAATCGTGGAAAAAAAGAGTAAATGTCTCGAGGGTCAGGCGAGGTATTAACTAGGTGTTCCACATTTTTCTTTGTAGGTAGGTGTAAGAGTAGCTTGTGAAAGAAGTTCCACTTTATTTGTCGACACAAGAAGTTTATGCTGTACAGGCAATCTCTGGTAGAAAAAAATAAACAAAATCGCACATATTAGTCCTCGAAAGCTGAAACGAATGTATAGGTAATTCTTATGGGAAATATGTTACGAAGGCTTTTGGATTACACCCCACAAATCGATCAAGCGCTATATGCCCGGTATTAAGGTAGTAAGGAAACTTAGTTATAACATCTGTTAGTTATAACATCTTGTTTGTACATATTTCGCAAGATTGCTCATGTTATTTTGTATCGTCTGTGGCTATGGTTTGAATCTGTTATAGGAATCTGCCCGTCACATATTAATTCGGTCTGTCTGTGCACGTCAATGAATCAGGTTGCAGTTGTCGTTGGAGTCAGGCGGGACTCCTTTTCCACATAACTCTGAACTATAGGTACGGTGCAGTTTCCACTTCCCGATTCCAATAAGCATCTGATTCACATTCCCACAAAAATATTTCGCTGCAGAAATGGCCAAAATAAAATAAAGCTAGATATAAAGCTACACACACCTACGTACACTCGTACTGTTGAAACACTCTCATAAAGTTGACTGTTTCATCACCAGCTGGAATGCCATTCGCTGGGTGTGAATGATTGTCTCCAGTGAAATAAATCGAACAGGTTTATTGTCCGGCTTGAGGATAACCTAACTATGTGGATGATTTACAGCTGAAATTTATAGCTTCCTTGATAAATAGGTATATCCCACACAAGGAAACAAATTTAGGATAATGTTTTTCTGGAATTAGAGAGATACCGAAGGTGGACGTTTTTCTCATTTAAATCTGTTCGTTCGATTTGGTTCGTGGTTGATTTTTATTTCACACTTTTAATTTGATGGTTTTGTCGATGCGTGAATATCATTTACAAAACACAATCTTCATTCCTTATTGTATATACATATGTACATTGTACATATGTGATGTATAAGTGAGTTGTGGATATTTTGTACATATGTGATATATAAGTGAGTTGTGTACATTTTGGGTATTTGACCAAATGTTGTCGAACTATAGAATGTCAGTAGGACAGTCAAAGTTTAGTATCACTCGAAATGCACCACATCCTACCATTGGTGCCTCTTAGCACAGCTTTGCCTAATGTCACCAAATTTTATTTGCCAGCTAGGTACTTTGGAGTTATTCTCCTCAAAAAGCAAACTCTCATTACCCTCCATAGCTCTCGATCGTTCAACTATAAATTATTACTGAGATATGGCAATTGAGCAAACTATCTTATATCGCACTTGAGCAAACTATCTTATCCGTCTGGATTGGATTACCTACATAGAAAGTCTTAAAACCAAGTGACGACTGAACCGCTCCGTTCTGAAAGGCAAAGTACCCCAGTACAAAGAACCTCACAAAATCTGGCGTTGCTTTTATGGTATGCAGAAGAACTTTTGACAACTGAAATAAACGAAACCATTTGCTAACCAACTTTATGGATGTAAGCTATCGTAGTATACACACCTAAACCACTACTATGGTGTACATCCATAGAGGTATAACAGACACTCGTTTGGACGCTGGAATAAATTGTGACAAGTGTAATTTATTTTTAATGAAGTCTCTACGTTCAACTTGGCGTTCTGGAGTGAATAGCGATGCATCTTCGACCCCCTTTCATAAAGTCTTTAATGCATACCGATAAACTGGAAATAATTTGGGCCTTGGAAACTGGCTTATATTTTATACCAGGTAAGATTTTTGATTCAACTTTACAGTCGTATTCCAGTCGCTATAACATACGTAGTTCTATTTCTCTTAAGATGCATCGCTTTTAAAAACTGCAACTGGCTATGTGTATTTTAAAAATGTAGTTTTATGTAAGCTTCTCCTTAGAGCAGGTACCGTCAGATTATTTTTTTTTAATTTGTGCGAGAGCAATCCACAAATGCTACATGCAGAGACATTGCATTCTGAAAGTTTAACTGCATGATGCGGTGATGACTTCGGACCATATTAGATTCAAAATGAGGGAGGTCGAGCCGGAAACGTCAAAAGCGGCTGCTAAAGACCTATGTTACTCGAATTTTGCGTGCCCACGACCTAACAACATCGATTTTGAAGGTAATGTGGTTCCAAGAAGGTGGCATGGCGCTATGAGTCATATATCTAAAGCTGCGCTCAATTTGCTGAAAGATAAATTTTAAATTTGAACAGACTTTATGTACTTAAAAAAAAGCTCAGGTTTACAATAATTTCTGTTTGGCAAGTCTTTTATGACCTGCTTCAAAAATCGTCGGTTAGGACTTTTAGGAGTATTTCTATAAATAAGGATTACAGTTTACCATCAATATATCAGGTAACTCCTACACACTGTACGTACATATATACATAATATACTGAAAGCAATGATTCAAATGCAAATAGTACGTATACGCCACAGTTTCCGTGGGCATATTTTCCATAAAATCCTGCACCTGGTTAAAGTCGGCACAACCCGAAGCCGAATTTATTGAATAAAAGTTTTATTGTTAGGTCGAGTGTGTCATTCAAATTCGTACTGTTTTACATTCTGCGGAGCAGAATATATCGTATAACCTCCAACCAGAAAAAAATGGATTTCTGTTGTAGTTTATTTGAAGTTTCATACGACAACGAAACAACATTTTTTATTGAAAACTAAAACCAACAAAAATGAATACGATACCACTTTGTTTTCATTTATTCGGGTAGCCCCTAAAAATGAATGTTTTAAATACGAATATTTGGTTTTAATTGATAGCGCGTAATTGTGGTTTTGGTTAATTTATTCAAAGCCTTAAATGCAGTAACAGCCAATATATTAAATAACAAATATTTGCATAGGGTCCATATTAAATCAAGTAAATCATTAATTTTATTAATTGCATTTACAGCTCATGAACCAATGTTGTTCAACAGTTTATTTGGCTCTTTTTAGCTCGGACCAAAAGCCTATATTAATTATATTGAATAAATTGACCATCTAGTGCTGCAGGCTTTGCCGCCTCGTGCAACTAGGTGGTCCACATTTTTAATTTGGGCACGAGCTGGTACTTGTGAACTTGTTGAGCAATGCGTTCAACAAAGATTTTCAACTGGAACAAATGCCTTGATTGCTTAGAATTAAAAGCACCGTACATTTAATTGTAATATTTTAAATTGACTATAATTGCGTTACACACTTTGTAAACTACTGGCAAAAGTAGCCTACAAGCTTACAAGGCCTACAGTAATTTATTTCGAAAACTTTGGCATCCTGTGCTCTGTTTATAAACACACATTTTACAAATTTTAAATCCGCAATCAGGCAGTGTGACATGGTATGAGGACAGTTAATATTTTCGTTGCACCTACCAAAACTAAGTGGGAATTGCGATACCAACAAGGCTATTGGAGCGAACGGCCTACTAGCCGAGCTGCTCAAAGAAGCGGGAGATGACTTTGTGGGAAGCACGCACCAACTCATCTGCAAAATTCAGTCGGGTATATGCCACAAAAAAGGAGATATAATGAACAGCGCCTACTACAAAGGAGTAAGGGCCTTTGGCTCATACGACTCTTAACGATTTAAGTTCTACTTAAATACTTACGAGCTACTTTTTCCAGGTCATAAACTGTCACATAAGAGTTTTGTGGAACTTAATTCGCTATGAGTCGTATCAGCAAACGGCCCTAAGTCAGCTAAATAGCGAATACAAGATCCTGTCGTATCCTTAAAATCATTTGCCAATGACCTGATCTGCCCACATTATTGCAAGCCTACCTCAGAAAAGTCAACCATCGACAGTCTACTCTGAAAAATTTGAAATCGATGCATTCCTGGAAAATTTGTCAATCGTTACCAAAAAGGCAATTGGGTGGACGTGCTACAAAGGGAGGTAGGTATAGCTAAAAAATGTTTTGCATAAACCGACAGTTGAAAAGTCAGAACACCACTACTAGCTTGCTCGATATTTAACAAAATCAGTGGTATGGAAGTCAAATGCTCACTTAGTTCGATTGTGCTATTTGCAAAATGATTGATGAGGTCGCACTCGCAATTCGTAGTTAGGAAATATCTTTCAGCCCTCTAAGTGAAGTTTTTTTTAAAAAGCCGCGAATGATTGCTAATAATTTTTTGGCGGAAAGCCGTAACAAAACTAAAATATCCTTTGGTCAGAAGGTACAAAACTCACCCATAGTCGCGCAACTACATTTTTCGAAGTTTTCCCAGGAGAGTTTATATTAAGGTTTGTAACCTTACACAGAAAATTAGAAAATTAGGCAAAAATTCCGTAATGCATAAGGAAAAACTGTTCACAATGTTGAGAGGAAACTCTTCGCAACAGGGTGGAAAAATACTCATGACTGTCTTGTTCGTCTCTGTCTTTTGAACATCTAGAAATAAATGCACTAATGATGTTGGGATGACTAGGACTACTGAAACAAAACTGAACATTGATTTCAATTTGTTGGGTTGCCCTAATTACCTCTTCAACATTAGAGGGCGTCCAGATGAAGTGATCATTTTTTAAACTCTCGAGAAGAATTAGGATAAGTGGTGACTGGAAAACAAAAAAAACAAACAGCTGGGGGACAAATCAAGCTTACAGAAGGCCATTCATACCAAGCTGACAAACGCATTCATCAACTTTGAAAAAAAGTACAATAGCAACAAAAAATCATTCTCGTCGACACAGAAACAACAGATAAAAGCTTAAGTACCCAGCTGTCACATGGCACTATAGTTGGCATCATTCTCATACATGACACTGGTATGTTTCCGGCTTGGAGAAGCAGCAACAAAACCCAACAAACAATGCACAGATGCACCCGGTCATAATTTCAGTACTTACGTCTGACAGTATAAGCATTTAATGCTGTGTTTTGTTGCTGTTTCCTGTGCGCGGACTACAGTAATCCTACGTACCCCTATCAACTGCACAGGTCGTTGGTGTAAGTGCTCGGCGAGCTAGCGCACTTTAAGTATTGCTGGGAATTACTTTCAAGTTCACCTTCCGCATGACCTAAAGCTTCTTTATATTGTTAGCGCAAATTTTGCTCAATTCAAATACCAAGCAGGCACATGGAACACAATACGGTAATCAAAATTGTTGGCACACGTAATTGGTATCGATTTCAGAAATTAATTTCAGAACTTTCCATTTCAGAAAGGTGTCTGCCCGCCCAACACAAAAAGCGGACATGCAGTAACAGCAGCTCCTAACTCACACCAAATTGCAAACGAATATCGAACGATTTCAACTGCAGGAATTACAAGTAAAATCCAGCACAAAAGCGAGTACCAATAAAGCCGGACTACTAAGCTTCCCAGTTAATTGCACACACATGCCCGGCACTGAAAAGCCGTACACCAAACACCAGCCTTACTTCCTGCTCATGGTGTCTAGAAATTTCTATGGACTTTTATCAAGCACCGATTGCTGTTTGAAATGCCAAAGTCAGAAGGAACTTTGCATGGGCATAGATGTAGATACCTCAGGAGTTTTGCAATAAATCAGAGGACGAGTTCGATTTCAATAGACAACTTTTTGTGTTCGCTCACACTTGGACATTTATCCGCAAGCTCAGTTCTGATGGCAAATGCTATAGCAGCTACAGGTTTTATGCGCCCCAACAAAAATCAGTCACCCTTGAACTAGGAGAACTACTCCGAGGGACAGCACTATCACGGAGGAGGAAATTTTGTGCTGTATACGACCGAGCATTAAATTACGCTCTTCACTCACCAAAAATTTATTTTCTCCCGGCTATTAATCTCTAGCCTGTATATATACCTAACATTTATAGCCCGGAGATATTATTGCCTGTGATAACGTTTTACGTCCAATGACGAGCTTATTATGGTCTCCATTAAAATGTAGATAGAATTAACGTGTTTGGGTTTAACACGATTAGAGGTGTGGCGTCCTCCAACTTATTTAAAGGTTTAATTAGAGTGAACATATTTCGGGTGATAAAACTGGCAAAATGAATTTTTACGGGGGTTCTACTCAGCGATATTAAACAGCCATATTCAAGGACTAGTCCCCAAAAATATGCATTAGTTTGTTTGTTTTCCCATATATTGGGCGCTCTCAAATGAACGTTCATGCCAAAAAACCTTGTTGGCCTCATATAAAAATTTCCTCCTGTTCCTGGAATAGCAACAAGAATTTGTTGGGCATCAGATTCGGTGGTTCCTTGGGGCATTCTACACTATATCTCCTAATAATAGATTAACCACAAATGTTGGACGCATCAGGTTTCCCTATACCATCTTCGACATCTTGGGAATCTTGCTCTAAATTTATTTGAACGTATTCTGTTTCGGCGTTTGACTCCATGTTGTGGAGCTCCTGTGAGAAGTGCGTATCAAATAACTTGCTTGCTCCTCCGGTAAATTCTGTAGAACAGGCTCGTCGTCTTTCACAGACTTTTTTGTGTTGAGGTAGTTTTGCTGATATTTGCATGGCAGCCTTGAAGAGAAGTACCCATCTAATTGATGAACTATTTTAAAATCAAAAACAATCAACTTTTTGGGTGTAATACCTCGCACGATATATATATATATAAATCTTCTCGCACGATGAATTTTGTAGACTAAGGGGTTAGAGCAGAAGCCAAGAATCCACTAAAACTAGTTATAGCAAATTCTTTTCCATCAAACGGACTAGGCCCTTCCACAGAATTTTCAGTTACACACCTTATATACCTGCAGTGACTTTGTAACAACGTTACAATTTTTTTAGGACTCTCCGATTTAAATTTTATTATCACTGTTCATAAGTGCATCGCAAATTTTGGTTTAAAGCTTTCTCGATTAAGTGGTAAGAGGAAGATATTGTATTCATATAAAACGTCGAAACTCGAGATCTCAATCAATTCTGACATTACGATGACAGAGAAACTCCAAAAATTGGGTCCCGCAATTCTGTCCATATGTCCGTCAACTCCCGAAGTCTACAGCCGGACGGATTTGTTTCAAGCACTGGGATTTGGAATTCGTGGGCTCACTGTTCGGGGCACGTTATCCTAATTATTAACGGTAGGTACTTCCCATAAACATGTTGTAAACAAGTTTGATTTTTTTGGAAACGGCTTTAACGACTTCAAATCGAATTGATATTTGAGCTTAGTTAGGTGAGAGGTGAGGTTTACATTTCTGCATACCCAGTTTTTCGCTAAAATCGAATGGAATAATGATACTTTTGAAAATCGGTTTTATCTAAAAAGCGGTTCATACGATTGTAACCAAAATTCCTTTTGTGAGATGGTTCTTTCTAACTTGATAGAAAACTCTTTTTTTTCTAGGTTATGGTATAATAACTTTTCGAAAGAAGTCACATACCGGTTTGGATCAAAATGCAAACTTGGAGTATATATTGTAAATTTGAATAACCAAAAACGGTCCTTTCAAAAGTTGTTCAAAAGTATTTCTTTTAAATGACTACACAAAACCTCAACCCCGACCTGTGTTCATATTCGGTTTGTTTTTGTTTATTTCAATGCATCATTTTTAATACAAATACCAACTATCGTCCACTTCTGTTCTTCTTCTAAAAGTACACCATAAAATAACCAGCAACCACCTATAACTTACGTTATTTCGTCCGTTCATTGGTACTCCGACAATCATACACTTTAGTCGGCCTGTTTGTAGGAAAACTCTAAAAAAAAAGCTCTGAATTTTACGTATCTATCGATGTGAAGATTTCGGCATCATGAACCAACCCTACCTTCAACAACAGCCACCTTAAACCAAGACCACCAATCTACTCCAGTCAAAGCAAGAACTTGCCCTAACAGATCAAAAACTCCTGCTGCGCTTCTTCTTCTAAGTACATTCTCAAAGATCGTATAAGGTGTAGGTAAGAGCCTCTGAAAAAAATGTGCTTTTTACTGAGAGCTAAAGCCGCACATTATTATTTGATGCACTGGCATCTGAAATGAAAATATTTAGGTCAAAAGTGCACTTTATTTAAGTAGGTATATTCTTATTTTTTCTGTGCGGTTTGTTTTTCTAGATTCTAGAATCGCTTCGGAGTTTCTTATCTACACACCTAATAAAACAAAATGAAATCAACCAAACTGTTGATATGAATGAGGAAGTTTCGTGTGACCCGGTCAAGTACTTTATTTAACATTATTTCTGGGAACTATAATTTACTTGGACTAAGTTGAAACTTAAGTAGAATTTTTTACAAAAGCGTTTTTTGTTTCCTGTTGTGTATCGTTTATGTGGTCAAAAAATAGTTAACAAACTCATGAATGAATAATGAATTTGTCTTCATATTTGAAGAAAGAAAGAAAAAAACCCATATTCACTGGTTGTAAGTTGCTTCAAATTTAAATAAAATTAAGTGGGAATAAATTTAATTTATTGGAAAAAAACAGCTTCAAGCTCTTTTATTTAGGTCGGAATATATAAAAAGGTTGCCAACCCTGGAACCGAATGTCAATAATACTAGTTCTCGTATAAAAGGAAATCGCCCAAGGCTGTTAGGAAACTTTTCTAAACAGCCCCGGACAGTTGTAGCTCTAAGTACGCCAAGGAAGGGTTGAATGTTTACCCACCTAAAAGTGACTTACCTTAAAGCCTCTGCAGTAATCCCTTCATTCCAAGTTGAATACGTTGAAATAATCCTCAATGTGGTACAAGTATCTCACACTAGCTCAGCTAAAATGAACTTCACTTCAAAATTTGAAAATGGGAAATAATAAATTTCCAAATTACACTGTCATATCGAAACTATTAACAATTTCTCACTGAACCCACTGCTCCGTAGAGAGCAATTAGTTACACCTTGCAGCGAACAAAGTTTTAATCAACGATCAACCGCACAAAATACAAGATATAATTTCTTTCTTTCTTTTGAATTTTATAAGGATTCAACCGAATTCCTCAAAGTTTAACCGATAAGGAAAGTCTATATACGAACATCGACGTGCTGATGTACTTCCCCGTTTCTGTGTACGCCTCACATATACAACACCGAGTCTACCACTCTCTTGGTACCGCAAAGTTTCAAGTTTGTTTCAACGTTTCTAATCCAATCAATTTAAGGATCGACCACGAGCACGGTTTGTTGAATGGCCGCGAGGAACCACGATGTAGGTTGAGCAAGTGCTGGCAGTTTTATCAGGATAATCCTTTCGTTTTAAAACTTTTCTGTTTGAATAACAAATATAAATCGTTAAAATCCGCCAGAAATCGATTGCCGATTACTGTTGGCAGGCCTTTTCGCCCGCACCTACTTAGACCATAGTACAAGCTCAAGGCAGGCAAAGTACGAAACCCCTCAATCAATTCCCGCGTGATTAATCCCAAAACAAACTAAATCTGAAGGACAATCAAAAGGGATTTCACAAAGTATATATTATTATATCGCTACAGCCGAAATCTCAGCATGACGTCCTTGAATAAATATTTTACAAAGCGAGGCTCCATTCAAATTAATTCAGAACGCGCGTCAACTAGTTGTCAATATTGATTCAAAACATATTGCACGACAGTTATACCGAACTAACGACCAAAACGAAAGTGAAATCTCCACCGAATCACGAAGAGCACGAAAATCCTTTGATTTACCCGTCAGAGCGTCACGTATCGACGCGATAGATGCAGAACTTCGACTGCCGTTCGTTGGTCCACAATAGCATCTATGAGATGCCGGTAAAACATTTTTTTTAAGGGCGAAAGTATTGTTTGCTTGGATGTAGGATGTAGGGCAAGGAATATCATCCTTATCGCAGATGTACCACAAAGTTTCAAATGACTTGCTCTCTTTGGTTGGCTGTAAGGGTTCTCTTTCGGAGTGATGTTACATTTTATCCGTTTGCGGATAAAAGCTTCGCGTAAGCTCTGACTTCATTTTTCATTCATAGATTTTAGCCTGTCGCCGACAGTAGAACATCTGAGTTCCGAGAATATAGTTGTGGATAATGTTATATGAAATGATTGACTTTCACAGACCACACTTGGTCCTTAAGGAAGAAGTGCTCGGCTGATTGATATCAGAAGTGTTAAGAGCTAAGCGCCTTGTGGGCGGATTTTCTTTTCATCATCAGAATCCTTTTTTTGCCAGACTGGACACAGGGAGGGTTTTGTGTTTCGCGCGTATTCTATGTAGGTACGTTCCTACGTAACACCCTGTAGCCTAAACAGCTTGACCGATTTTGAAGACTGAAAATTGCGAAAAATACTTTATTTTAATTAAATTATTAAAAAAATACTCTATTGCGTTGTATGAACCATTACTAACAAACTTAAATTAAAAAAAGTTTCCAAATGCTCAGAAGTTTCGTGCTCACTCAGATAGAATCAAGCGAATTTAATTAAGAAGAGAAAGCCAATATTAACTTTTGTTTGCTTTACTCAACCATTCTGAAGTGCATACTAGCTAAACACTTGTCTTGCAAACGTTAGGTGTATCTATTCCGGTTAAAAGTTTTAACCAGGAAACGGCAACCATGCGTACATTGGCTAAGAGGTTCCTTTGTTTGTTTTTCGAAATTATTTTAACATAGCCCCAGGGTCACAATACTGGAACAAAAGTGCAGCTACTACTTGTAAGCACTCGCAACTAATAATGAAACGACTTTGCACATAAGTTTATGTTTCCAAGTTAATTAAAGGTGCAAAGTGGGTGCTAGTTCTTGTAGTACGTAACAGAAACCTATCTGCAGAGTATTCGGGTAGCGAGAACAGTTTTCTGTGGCACTTTTATTTCTCCCCGGCGACAGAGGAAAAACTTACTAAAACCTGATGTGATACTGTTTGCGGTTGTTGCTAACCAGGTGTTTGCTTTGCAAGAGCTACTATGGCGTCTTCGAATTATTCGTAGCATACCTCTTCTTGCAATCCTTAAAGTCATTGGTGGAGGAATCATTTATTTGAAAAAGCCAGTGAATAACTAATTATGAAATTCGATCGGATCGAACCAACTGAATGAAATGCCGATAATTTCGAACAAAATGGAGTGCTAAGCGAATCTAGTTTTCGATACCCCCTTTATAAAGTTTTAGCTGCCAATTTAGTTAAACTTCCTTCGTTCATAATTTAACTGGGAAACTAAAGGACTCGAATTAATTTTGGCATAAAGCCCGAATGACTCGAAATTTGTTCCTCATTTTTATAATGTTGAAAAGTCAGCGGCGTGTAGAAGAGACTAAAAGTGTATCACGAAAGGGGTGGCAATTGTTGCAAAGCAACCGCAAATTTTCAAACGAATTTATTTTCATATAATCTTGAAATGTCAAAAAAAAAAAAGCTCCAAGCTGCTGAAAAATGTGATTTGAATACAATTTTAACGCATTTTTTTGTATATGGCTACAAAGTTGGTGTTTACGCACTCACTCCTATTTTCGTTCTAATTTTTCCTACTGATCTAGTTTCATTTTAAAAGCAGGAAAAATGCAAAAAAAATGTAGTCACTCGGGCTTTAGGCGATTGAAAAATTTATAAATGTGGACCTCGACTGAAGTCGAATAACAAATATCGGCTGAGGCAAATCGTTTAACTTCGATTCGCTTGGAATTCCAAAATAGACATAATTCTGATGATTATCCATTTTTAACAACTTTCAAAGAAGTGGCGGAATATTTTGTTTATATGTTTCCTTCCTGTTGAACTTAAGTGAATCTGAAAACCACCACTTGTCCTATCAGTGAGCATAAAAGTTTTCTCGCAGCCATTTCTTGGGATGGACATTCCAGATAAAGAAAACTACCAACAAAAACATTCATCGACAAGAAAAAACAAGAACACACAAGTCGTTTTGGGAAGTGTACAAAAGTTAGCTCTCCTCTTTGATAAACGGAAGAATGTGTAATGTATGTCTGTGTGGCTGTGCACGTAGGAATAAAGTTTATATTTTATCTAATATGCAACTGCACTCAAACGTGGCATATTTAAATTGATTTTCTTTACATAAGGGGAGGGATTCGATTTCGATTAAATCAAACATTAATATTGGTTTAAATTTCCCACATTATGATGCTCCAGCTCTTTTACATTTATAAAGCAATTGCTACTGAAGTTTGGTATAGCGTGTATCCCACAAATGCATAACCCAATTGCTTTCCCATTGGATCTTTGTACATGTACATGGCAATCAGAAGGCAAGAGGATGTAAGTTATTGTTGAGAATAGCTTCCAGCAATATTGATTGGGACTGGTCAGGGCGCACAGCATGGGAACGGAGGAGTTCTCGAGGATGAAAATGTAACACACTATAAATATGCATTGGAAGACTGTGCCACAAAAACAGGAAAATACTTCTTGGTTCACTGGCCAATTTGGACAACAAATTATATGGTGTGACTGCTGTCGTTTCCAAGATAAGCTCGCCTGATTATCAAGACTCAAGACGGACTTTGGTAGAAGAGTTTCCTTTTATTATTATTTTTTTTTCCTTATAACAATACAGAAATATGTAGTTATTCATGCAAGAAATATTAATTAATATTATAAATCAGACTTAAAGCTATTTACAACACATAAATAATCACAATTTCCTTTTTGCAATCCTGGGTTTTATACCTATGTTCGGGTGAGTCTACGAACAGATCCGTCTTGCGACAGTCCTAATGATCCTCCTTTCGGAAGTTGCTCTTAAGGCATTAACGAATGCTGCTTTACAAATAATTTAATATGTTTAATGTTTAATATATGTTAATGACTAAATTTGTGTGATCTACTAAGTAGAGGCCTTCATACTTCATCTTTGTTTATTCAATTTTGTTTTTATTCGATTTTTGGGGTCAAAGACTCTATAAGAATCTAAGTTTAACTAGCTTTAGTCTAACATTGGCCATAAATTATTTATGTATATTTATTACATCGACGATGACTGTGGTACTTTTTAAAAAAAATGTTAAGCTATAGTTTTTGAATGTTTTCAAAAAAACAGGGCCCGTCAAATCTGCGGAGTAAGGTAGCCACCTGAAATCGTCATTCGAAAATTTCTCGCAGAATCGCCATATAAGCTGTAGCTCTATCTTGCTGGAACCATATGTCACGATTATTGGGAACTACCTACCGGACAATTTGCGGTCTATTAGTGGGCCATTCATCTTACAAACACCCTACGCCCCTAATAAAGAGTTCAACGTTTTAGAGCTCTCAAGTCATATGTTTTCAACCCGTTTGTGAACTTATCAATTTTACTTCAAAGCCGTTTTCAATATCTGTTCAGTTAAAAAAACGTAAATCACTTTTACGAGTACTTTTCTTTCTTTAGAAGTCGTTATCATTTTATTGACACAATTCCTCGTTCACTTTTTTCGTCATAAAACGATTTTCCATTGCTAAGTTCATAACAAACGGAGTTATTGTTCTTCACAAAGTTCGAAAAAATTTAAACAATCAACAAATATCTTCATATCGAACTTTTATTTGATCGATCCGTGACCCAAATTCCCGGAAACCACAAACAGAATTGAACACATCCTGCAGCATTTTTGAGAAGCCATTACTATGAATCCGCCCGCATAAGCTGCCTGAGACTAGCATTCTTCATATTTATCTGAACGTCCTCCAAGGGATATATGCGAGTAAATATTTGCACAATATTTATGGCCGTACTTCCATTGCTTGAGTGGTGGGGTGCACGTGTTATTGCGAACAATAAAAATCATAACATGGAATCAGTATCGAATCATCATCATCAACACATCATGAAGAGCATTCGATAACCAAGTGGGACTGAACGCCTACTCGAGCACAACAAATGGTCGACTATTATCTTTCCGGCCTACACGGTTAGTTATCGTCTAAATCCTCGAGTTTAGTTGTCACTCTGTTGGTCGGTCGTCTGATACATAAATCGATTAATAAGATGCCACATGGGAATGGGAAGTGTTGCAGCAGACACGGTGTACGTGTAATCCATAGATGGCTGTTTTGCAAATTTCCATAAATAGCGAGTGATGCATGTACCCCCGCCTTGTACACGAAGTGGGACACACCACACACCGAAATGGATTGAAGTAATAGTTTTAATAATAATGCTACATGCAACTCGCATGCAAAATGATTCCTCTAGCTTCAAAAATCCTTAGTCGTTCTGGCATTTGCTAGGCACCAGCGCTTTGCAATGGGATACGCAACCTGCATCCACTCAAGTCTACACCAGTTAATCTGTGTCATCTGACAAAAGGCTCTTTCTCTAGATGGAGCTGTTGTAATAGTATTACGAATTTGAGATAAATTGGATTTCTCTGTGCGGGTGCGGGCCTTTTTTAAAGAATAAAAAGTCAATGTTCTTATGTAGGTATATCTTTGCAAACTCTGACCTAACTTGTCGCCTATACCGAGCAGAAAATGTTTGCAAAGAGGAAACAAAAGAAGGAAAACATATTTCGAAGGCATCTTAAGGGACATCGACGACAATGGCAATGGCAATGGCTAGGGAAATGGTCAACATTGTGTGGGACAATGAGATAATCCGGTGTCCTTCAATTCACTGATTTATCGTTTCTGTTTTATTACCGCCAATAGCGAGCACGAGCCCAACGTTTGCAGTAAAAAACGCAAAGTAAACTCACGCTTGCGGTTATCAAATCGTGGTGATGGACTTATCTCATTACTTCGCTCAATATTTTGTACGACTAAGACGAATTATAGGGACCTACTTTGGTTATAAAACGGATGCGCTGCCAAATATAACTCAACCGTCATTTGTTTTCAACAGACTGGCTGTCATTTTTTGTGTTTAAAATAAAAATAAATAAAATACTGTAAGCTAGAGAAATAAAACGCAGCTAGAGGCCGGAACTATAGGCCAGCATGCATCGGCTGCGTATAGCTACCATTCGAGACTGCGGGAGACGAAGTTCTCTGGAGATTTGATGGGATCTTGTGGGGTATAGAGCAACAAGAGACCGAACTATTTGGGCAAATACCGACTGGAGCAAGCACTGATACTTTCTTCAAGAAAGTGAAATAAAGAGACGCTAAGGCGTCGCAAGAGGAAAGCGATTTCAAAAGGGAACTCTTATAGGGAAACATACCTACAACTTAAATTCATCAAAAGGTCACAGCACAGCATAGGTACCTGTTACCGCTTTCTTCAGAACTGATAAGAGCATCGGACATTCGACATTGAAAAGAAAAGAAGTCCCTGTCTTGAATTTGCAACTCTACTTCTTCCATTTGGCAGCTGACAAATGATTTCGACTTGTGCTTGTACTTGTTTGGTCGGCATTTTCAAAATTCGCTGACTGGTTTTTGAAAAACTAGACACACCTCTGAATTGGGATTCATACTCACCTCCAAGAGACACCGATAGGGCGACAATGCAGCAAACCCTCCTGCAAGTTGACGATAACAAAAACAAAAACATATCGTCGGCTTTTTTTTAATACAAAGTCAAAGTCAAAGTCAAAAATGGCGGATTTTTTAGCAGGCATAAAAACCCGATTTAAGAAATAAAAACAAAAAAACTGTTAAAGTAAGATATAAGACGGACATACGAGTTCTTAAATGGATACATGAAGGCCGATAGACTTAGAAGGTTTTAGAACTGGTTGATAGAGGCATAAGGAATCATGATGAAGTTACGAGGTATTGGTATTTATTTTCAGTGATTTTTTTTCATCAGAATTACATTCAATGTCATTTTTTTTTAAATTATGAATTTCGAAGTTTTGAAAGAAAGCCGACGATATGCATCCTTTCAGACGGCTGCCTTCGATTTGATGGACAAACATGCAGCTTCCGTGTGACTTACTCTTACGATTATCCTGGAGGTATGCAAGCATTTATATAGAGGTGATATAAATTGGTATATTTCTTATAAGTCCAGTGTCCACCCTCCACCTTTCCTTAGGTACATTTATTATGAGATAGAAAAATTGTAAACTTTTAATACTTATCTCAACCATTCCGGGTAAGCAGGTGTTAGTTACCTGACTACATTGCAAACAGCGCTCTAGCTAACCCTTCCATTAGAAAAAGACTCTGTTCTTGAAGAACTGTATCAACCTGTGCTGGTGTCAAACCAGACAAATCAAATCCTACGTGTCAACCGGTCTCAATTTAAACCTTTTCCCGATTTGCATAGAAATAATTGAATTTTCTATATATATATTAAATGTGCAAATCCAGCGATCTCAATTAATAAAATCTCTCACCCAGTATACTGGCTTAAGAGTAAATCCTCTCGTTGGTAGTTTCGAGATCCTTTCCACTGTACTGCCTTTAATTAAATGAAAAGTTGCTCTAACCGACTCGGAATGAGGTCTTGCTCAAAACCGCAAAATATGTGAAACCAGGAAGGGAAAGCAAAAATCCTTGGCCCCGGAAAGATAAAATCTCGAACTCGCTCTCTGCTTGGGCTTTAAATTCGCCGACGAACTTTAAGAAAAGGAAGATGTAAATGTGATCGAAACTGAAGTGTGAGAAGCCTAAGAGCAATAAATTTCAAAATTCCAAGATTAGACAAATCCGATATCTGAAGCAATACCTAAATGAACTCTTGGCAATTTTGCATGCACTACGAGCACAACCGATGGGAATGTCTGCCAGCAGTAACCTGAGTCTTGAAAAGCCAATCCCTTCCCTTACACCTACACCCATACATATACCGTTCGCAAAGCAAATGAACTGTAAAGACAAATCCATTTTACACGACAAGCTGTGGTTTCTCGGGGGATTGATATATGATGTTTTAGGAACTCGATGACGAAGAAGTGATTTAATGCCAACGGTGTTATGAAATCTCATAGGCGGCGAACTGGAACTAAAATGTCCTTGAAGTGGAAGAAGTTTTACTTTTTTTGTCTCTACCCTTGTTGCCGCTGAGACTGTGTCATGGCAAGGGATGGAGTTTAGTAGGCATGAGTAATGAGTATGTTTTGTTTAATTCACGCATCGTATCGTTAACTGTGAAGGACTAAATAGTGCTATTTAGTGCTGTTGATAAACTCGGTGAGTACTCGTATAACATAATAATGAAATATTCCGCAGACAAACTGCTGACGTGGTGGCTGGAATCACAATTTTTAGTGCAGACTCGGATCGGGGCGGGATGGAGACTGTTTTAGGCTCGGTGAGTGTGTGGTGGAATAATAAAGCGCGAATTAAAACACTTGTTTCTTACTTTTAAAATTAAACAATATTTATTTGGAACTATGTCCTTTATTATTGAAATACTTTTTACTAATTCTAAAAGGAGCTTAAGGCTACTATGTAGTTACAATAAGACTGTTGATAAATTCATCATACAGTCGTATTTATATACTTTTCTTATCTATCTACAAGGAGACCCAAGCGTACAATCGTCTTGCTTGATAATGAAGAAGAGATAATATTCCAACATTGTATACAAACGATATTATCTCTTTTACATATGTTATCATTGTAGCGTTGTGTGCAAGACTGTACTAGAGACTAAAGATATCATTGAATACAAATAATGTTATCTTTTTTCTCAATATGTTTTGCTATGGATACTTAACTCCCCCCCTTGTTAAACGAAATCGTCCCGATTTTTCGACGCTATTTTTAACATTTCTCTTTCATAAGTTTTGTTATATGCGTCAATCTTTTTTTGTTTTTGACGATCTGTTATACATTGTATAGTTTTTATCATTACGTACGTAAATGCTAGAATAACAATCAGTGTTACAATTGTGTATATAGTTGATAATATCGGTTTTTCTTCAAAAGGAATAATTAGTTTTTTTAAAGTATCTATGTTATCGAATTTGTACATTGTATCTTCTTTAATTATTTGGTCGATGTAAGACTCTGAATTATGATTTCTTAATATAACTTCTTTAATTTGCTTATGCATGTTTTTGTATATTTTATCGTCTAGATTTATAGTATTTTCATAAGTAACTAAGTTTATACCATTAATTGTTTGATTATTTAACTTATGCTTACCGCTTAATAACATAACACCGGATTCAATTTCTAAGTCGTAATCGTATTCTTGTTTAATGTTGCATTTTGAAGTTATATTCTTTAAAAGTGGAATAAGACAATTTTCTTCTTCAAAGTTAATTTCACAAATGTTTTTATTATATCATTAGAAGAACTTTCAGCTGAATGTGCTGTTTCTATGGTAGAAGTATTTATGCGTTGACGTGATAATGCGTCAGCTACAAGATTTAGGTTTCCTGGTTTATAAACTAATTTTGCTCCAAAGTCTTCAATGATTCCCTTCCAACGTTTCAGCTTTGTGTTGGGATTTTTTCCTGATACAGAATATATAAGGCTCTGGTGATCGGTATATATGGTTAAGTCTGCTATACCATATATGTAGTTTCTGAGTTTTTGTAAGGACCATATGATCGCTAATAGCTCTTTCTCGTTTGTGCTATAGTTCTCTTCTGTCTTACTCAGTGTTCTTGACAAGAAGTGTATAGGTTGCTTATTCTGACTTAGTACGGCTCCAATAGCTATGTTGGATGCATCAGTAGTAAGCTCGAATGGTTTACTATAATCCGGTTGAAAAAGTTCGACTTGTTCTTTCAAATAATTTTTTAAAATTCTAATCGCTTCTAATGCTGAATCATTCAGATTTAACTTAATATTTTTACTTTGTTTTTTGTTTACTTTACCGTTATCTCCTCGTAAATATAATGTCAGGGGCTTGGCTATGCTTGCGTATCCTTTTATAAACTTACGATAGTAACCTGTAAGACCTAAAAATCCTCTCAAATCCTTTACCGTTTGTGGGACTGGAAAATTTTCTATAGCTGCTATTTTCTCAGGGTTCGTAGTGATTCTACCATGTCTGATTATGTGACCTAAGTATTCTACTTCTTCTTGAAAAAACTTACTTTTCTCATCAGATATTTTTAATGTGGCTTTATTGAGTACGTCGAATACTTGACTTATGTGCTGTATATGTTCTTCCTCAGATGAAGAATATATCAATACGTCATCAATGTAAACGTGTACGAATTTACCTACAAAGTCTCTCAAAATGTCGTCCACGCATCTCTGAAATATGCTTGGTGCATTTTTGAGCCCGAAAGGCATTCGTTTAAAATGATATTTTGCGCCATTTATAGCAAAAGCTGTTTTTTCTTTGTCATCTGTTTTGATTTTAATTTGGTGGAAACCTGACTCCAAATCTAATGTTGTAAAGTACTTGGCTTTACCTAAATTTTGAATTGTCATGTTGACATCCGGAATGGGGTATCTGTCTGTTACAGTGTGAGCGTTAAGTTTTTGGAAATCAACAACCATGCGCCGTTTTGGTTTTCCTTTTTCGTCCAAACCTTTTTTAGGTACTGTCCATATGGGACTGTTATAAGGACTATGGCTTTTTTCTATTATATCGTCATGTAAGAGTTTCTGTATTTCTTTGTTTACGAATTCGTTATCTGCTATGGGATATGGATATTGTTTAACATAAACCGGATTATCATTGGTCGTCCTAATGCTTGCTTCTATAGTATCTGTAAAGGGTAACGGTCCTATGCTGTTATTAATCTTCATCAGTCTATCTATGTCTGCTTTATAAATATTATTTTCCCCAATTATGTAATTAATTTTCTGAATAGATTCGACACTGCTTATGGTAGTTAGAGTCATATTACTGAAATTTATTTCCGCGTTTAGAACTTTAAGTCCTTCATATCCTAATATCATATCAAAAGACTGAATATCCTCTAATTCAAAAAATGTTATATTTTTCTTTAATATCCTAACTACTTTCTTTGTATCTACCATAGAATAACCATGCATTGTTTTTATTTTTATAGGTTTAATTTTAATTTTTTTGCTAGAATCGCATTTTCTATTAATGTAATTATGGGTTGCACCAGTATCAATAAGAATTTTATAAATTTTCTTAGAAATAGTACTAGTTAAATTTAAGCAGGGCAACCCGTCTACTAGTTTAAATGATCTATTCTTATGTTATTATTTACCATACATTCCGTTTCATCTGCTTCTGCATATGTACTGCTGACATCGTCTCTGCGTTGTTGTCGGGAGTTATTTACTCTCTGCTGCTTGAAGTTCTGCTGATAAGATCGTTGCGGTCTGTTGTGTGTGTTGAAACTCCCGCTGTGTTCACGTTTCGCTGGTGGATTATATACATCGGGTTTGTATTGATTCCAATTTTGTCGCTGTGCATGTACAATTTGTCTCGAGTTTATCTCCATCGGCTGTGGTCCTTGATTGTGTTGCTGCATATTATCGTATTGCTTCTGGGGTTGATAATTCGTTGTTTGGCTCGAATAATTTGGTCTTCTTTCGTTTCTGCGTTCATGTGGCATATTTTTGTGGTGCTTATCCTGAGTGAGATGTAAATGCCTGTGCACATTATCATGTTCTATTCTGCGAGCAATTGCGAATGCGTGTTCTAGATCATTTATTGTAGCTGAATATAATGATCCTCTTGTAAAGTTGTCACTCATACCATCAATGAATATACGAACTGCGTCGTCGTTAGCATTTTTAATTAGTCTGTCGATTATATTCGGCGGATCACCTGACATAGTGATTTTTGATATTATTAAATTGAGATTTTTATTTATCTCGTCGTGGTATTCAGACAGTGTGCTTCTTTTTTGCGTGATGGCTTTCATCATGTCTTGTAGCACGTATAGAGGTTCTTGATTAGAGTACGTATAATCTAATCTGTTACGTATCGCCTCAAAATTAAAAATTGTGTTATAATTAGTTAACACATTCGCGGCTGCACCCTGTATTTTACTTTTCACTATAGTCAATGCTGCTGCGTACTTACTGTGTGTTTTGAAGTTTTTAATGCTGTCCATTAATCTGGATGCTTCTTCGCGCCACGACCGATAATTTGATTGATCGCCGTTGAAAATAGGTAGGCTTTTAAATGCGTCTAACTGTATTTCACTACCATCTGTATATGTGGTTCTTATTTCCTCTAGCACAGGTATGTTTGGTACTATGCCTTGCATTCTCTGTGCGTGTGTGCTCTAGGGTTTGTGTTACTGTGTTGCTCCTGGTTTCTAAAGCTTCTAATCTTGCCATTAATACTGCGAGTTGTTCCATTTTGAACTCGTGTCTGTTGTCGTCGAATTTGTGTGTTTTTTTCCTCCACATATACACTTTCACTGAATTGCTTTGCTGCTTCGTACGAAGAAGCTATATTTGTACCTGCTATGCTAGGTAATTCTTGTAACCGGTAACGCGAGTGTTCTGTTTATACTAGATTTCACTACTTGTTCCCGAGGTCCGCTCGATTGAAGTTAAAAAGTATATTTAACCTCCTGGCAGGATCGCCAATTAAAACACTTGTTTCTTACTTTTAAAATTAAACAATATTTATTTGGAACTATGTCCTTTATTATTGAAATACTTTTTACTAATTCTAAAAGGAGCTTAAGGCTACTATGTAGTTACAATAAGACTGTTGATAAATTCATCATACAGTCGTATTTATATACTTTTCTTATCTATCTACAAGGAGACCCAAGCGTACAATCGTCTTGCTTGATAATGAAGAAGAGATAATATTCCAACATTGTATACAAACGATATTATCTCTTTTACATATGTTATCATTGTAGCGTTGTGTGCAAGACTGTACTAGAGACTAAAGATATCATTGAATACAAATAATGTTATCTTTTTTCTCAATATGTTTTGCTATGGATACTTAACTCGCGTCTGTGTTGAATGTGCTTCTCATGGAAATTATGTCAACAGAAGGCAAGTCGACAAACTAAAAAAAATGCTATATTAGTAGTTGCTCGGCCAAATAAAGTCTTCCTTTCTGTCACAAACATTTTATTGCCATCTGCGAATAAGAGGTTGCTTGCTCGCGGAAAATTAATTTGCATTTTTTATAATTTTAAAGTAGAGTACCCCCTACTTTCGCAAATTTTATATTTTATTAGCTTTGTTTTCGCAAATAATGTCGACCGGTTACAATATTCAACGACAAGTAGAAATGCACATTGCTAGGATCGGGATTTTAGGAATTTTGAGCATTTTAAGTGGCGCTGGTAAGGAAGCAAAATCAATAATGTCGTACTTGTATTCAGTTTTATTTTTTTTTAAACACTTTTGTTGATTGTTAATAATATGGCTTATGAGTTAAATGAAACCATTTTGGTGACGTACAATTTGTAGCCGCCATATTGAAATAGTAACGTTTTTAAATATAGGCGTGTTTTTTTTACAACCACTACTGTGAGTTTGAAGTGTCAAGTAGAGCGTAGTTGTTGTAATTGCGTGCTGAAAACCAATTTGCTTTGCTGAGATCGAAGCTCAAAAAACAGGATCTATCACCTTAGATTAGAACCTATTTTTGAAGGAATGCAATTTGGCTTCCCCTAATAGCAAGTACTTATAACTTAATTCAGGAGCGTTGCGTGTTGACAATTACTCTTGATTATACCGTTGAAAATTTTTTTCCACAACATTTAGCTCAAAAATTTTGTAACACTGACGTATTAAAATGTAAAAAAAAAATCAGTAGTAAAACTTATTTTCAAAGGGGCGCATATTTTCGATATCTAAAATTCGCTTTTTCGTTTATAAAAAAAAATATAAACATCGAAAATTGTGGCACGGTTTTATAGTATTACATATTTACCTATAAAGTGTAGGGTTGATTCTTGACCACAAGCGAAACTAGTTCGTACAAAATTCTAATTAAGCGCGTCGCTACTAGATTGTTCTGCTTCAGTACGAGGTACGACCATTTCAGGTTCGTTTTTGCGTGGGAATTAATTCAGCTTGCTGTTATTCGTTGGCCCCAGCTTCAGAGGACTGAAAATATTTCACGCTAGTGGCATTATGCTGAATAACATTATACCTCAACGGTTGCCGGTTGGCCGAGGTCAGTTTTCTGACTGGTGAGGTACGATGGCTTATAGTATGAATTTATTTACGCGCATCCATGAATTCGATCGAGTGCAAATACTTTTTTTTTTTTTAGCATACAAATACGAACACCTTTTTTATTTTTTATGTATCGTACGAATGAAAAATCGTTTTGTTTTACAATAGCATTCACAAAGAAAAATTATAATAAATATATAACGAATGCACTTGCTAAATGTAAAAATGCATTCGTTCGTAAAACTGCAAATATATTTTGGCAATAAATAAATGGATTCGTAAAAATTTCGCAAATTTCGTTGTTTTTATATTGTACAAAGTGGGCCAAAAGAATTCATCCGATGTTGTTTGGCTCTCATTTTTTTTTTAAAGGAAAAACTTCGATTCTGTTTTTAGATTATGTTTATTTGAACATTTAGAATTTTATTGGTGAAGTCGAGAAGATGATATCAGCCAAATGGGCGCCGTTACAATTGATTGCCATACGGGCTCGTTTTAGCAATGGCATGTATGACAACAGTGGACGGTGCGCGCTATAGGGCCATGTTAACCGATTTTTTTCTGCCGCTATTGGACGAATTAGGACTGGAAGACATGTGGTTCCAACGGGACGGAGCAACGGCACACACTGCGCGAGCCACAACCGATATTCTGAAGGCGGCGTTCCCGGGTCGCCTCATCTCCCGTTTGGCAAGATCGCCCGATTTAACTGATCCAGACTTTTTTTTGTGGGGTTGTTTTGAAGTCCCGTGTTTACGTGAACAAGCCCGAGACCTTAGAAGCCCTCAAGGACAACATTCGACACAAGTGCGAGAATCTGTCGCCCTTTGCAACTTGTACAAAGTCGTTCGTCTGCTGAAAATTGCAAACGGTTTTGGTAAAACGTTTTAACGATTTCGTGCATATAAAGAATTCTTTTTTGGGTGCAGTTCTACTCTAAAGTGACGGATGCTGGACGAATCTGTAAAAATTTATGAGAAAACCCGTCATAAGAAACAATCTCCGTCACATCATTGGCTCAGATTGATCTGTTTTATACAAAAGGCATGGAAATCTCTCCGAAGGAAAACGAGTAGCCAAAATCCAACTGTGAGTTTTGCAGAAGAAAACCCGAGAAAAATGTTATCTCATCATTCGAATGGATAGGTATAGGCAGGTACACATTATTTATTCATAACCTTATGCAAAAAAGACAATTGGCAAATACATAAACTGAATGTATACATTCATACGCATCCTATATATAGGATGCGTTCCTGGGATGACTCGTAAATAGATGTCCCCTGCTTGCATAAATCCGGAAGGCCACTGTATGTAATTCAGTTTGTATAGGGCATCAAGTGAACCAATATAGGCTATTAGTTGTACGTGCTTGTTGTTCAAAGGGACATTCCCTTTTCGAATAATACATTCAATGGGGGAGATATTTCCCAGTATGTTATGCTATTTGCACTCACTTTAAGTCTTTTTTATGTGGGACACGAAATATCATCCACATAAGTTTAGCTAATTTCCATGTCATATGAAAATTATTTTCGGTCTCGGATTGAACCTGTTTGGTTTGCCTAAGTAAGCTGGTGTCAGTCTTATAACAGAATGGACTTGGATATCTGAATTATTAATTATATCAAGAGGAACTGGTATCAGAAGGTGTAGTAGAAGTAGTCGTTCCTCCAAATTGTATTCAACACTGTCACTGTACGTATAGGTATAGAACTTTTCTAATTAAGCACCAGCATTGTCTATCCTGATAGATATTTGTATATGTGCACACCACAGTTTGTGAACTGCTCGTGCGGTTTATTTGTTTGTTTTAATATTTGCGTTAACACATGCACATTCATCCTTTGGCCATATTCAGAGAAGGGATTTATTTTCGTCCCTTTAAGTGGACATTGGTTATATCCGCATATACCTAACATATTGTATATGTTATATAGAAATCACTGTGTTGGTGTCTTTCTTTTTATGTTGACAGTGCATAAGTCAATGATAGTCGTATTTGCCACAAAGTTTGCATGTTGATACCAGTGGCGATTCCTGGTCTTAAGCATTGGGTTAGCTACGTGCTCACTTCTCACAAACAAAAAAAAAAAAAAAAAAAAGCGCACTCTCATATTCCAAAAGCACGACAAAAATGATTATTATGTATTTACTCATATTTATAATCCACGCAAATATAAAATTATAAAACGCACTTAACTTTTGGAATGGAATTCGATGACTATTAATTCAGTCAAATAAGAACACAACGAAACTTTCTTACTGCAATTTGCCTAGAAAGAGAAACATACAGAAGTACAAAAAAAGATAACTCGCAAAATATACCTGCTTGCTTACACTTACACTCTACTTCCAACTTTTATCGCATTTGTTTTGCGCTTACCCTTCCGTATATTTTCCTGTGCTTTGCTTACGACTGGTAGAGGTAGTCAAATTCCACACTTATACAGAGTGGAGGAAATTCGGTAGCGCAACTTTTTTACGCTAAAATGCTACAAGCAGGAGACTTTTCTATGGGAGTTTTAGATTGTGTGTGTGCGTGCAGGCAGGGAATTTGCGGTATCGCAAGTTGTAACGCTAAAGAGTATTTCAAGTGAAACTTATTGCATGGGAGTATTGTGTTGTGTGTTTGTGTAGGCAAATATTATTTGTAAATGATAGTTTTGTTGCTTAGTATGTCATTGATTATTGCAATTATTAATCTGCATAATTACTTTTACCATGTTATTTGCTGTATTTTGCGTATATGTATTTCAATTTATTTTCTTGGTTTAGCGCCGCTAAACTAGCTAACTGAGAGGAATCGCCCCTGGTTGATACCACGTTTATTGTATGCTTTGTTAAATGTAACTGATTTTAATAATGAACAAATTTAACAACCGCAATGGTGCTGAGCGGACAATGTTGCTTCATCTTTTTCCACACCCTATACGGGCTAAAATGACAATTGTCTTCTCAGCCAGGGATCTATTTACACTTTGGAATATGATGATCAAGGAAAACTCTCGCTTCTTGAGTGATGGACACCAGGTATATCTCAAAATATAATTTATAGAGATCTTAAAAGCCTTAAGCCAGAAATCTGGAAGCACGTTCTTCAGAGAATTTAGTGCGACAACCAAAACGTGATGCAACAAGTGGAAGCGCGGAAATTTTTAATGCCATTCAACAGCTGCAAAGCAAAATCAAAACAGGCTTAATAAAAATATGTTTAACCAGCAGTTCGATGGAAATCTTTGTTCAAAAACTCTGTGGTCGAAGGCAGTCCAGAAGGGTGAAGGCCTTGCTCCCAAATTACTTACTGGAGAATTTACAGATGTCCAGGCAGTACCATCTTTGTCAGAGCATCTTCGCAGTATACTACTCGAGGAACTCTTTTCAATATCACAGAATCGATCGAACTTATGTTGTCACGAAAATATTTGTTTAGTGTGACGCAAAACTCTAACCGTCCCTCCTGAAAATCATGCATTTTCGACATATAATTTTTTAATTTCCACTTGTTGTGTTTTTTTCCGATTCAGTTGAAAAATGTGTTCTCCCCTACTTTAAATATTTTCATCTAATTTGAATTGAAACATTATTTTATCAAAGGCGTGCCACAAGGTTCAATTCTTGGTCTTCTTCTTTTCATACTATTAATATTTAATTGACTTTCGGAGGACCATTAGTCAATTAAATATTCAGTAGCACACAGGTATGCAGATGACGTCCAACAGTAGGTCTTCGCCAACAGCTGAAGATATAGTCAAGCTAAGCAGGGTTTTCAATTGGTCTTGAGACATGTGCCATGAGTCCTATAAATTCAAATGCGTGTTTATCGGTAGAATTAAATCAGATGTAAGCTTTTTTCCTGCTCTTTGCCTTGCAGAAAATCCAATCGATTATAAGATCAAAGGCTAAGAATACAAAACCTCGGCATCCGATTCAATTCTAAGCTAAGTTCAGATGATCATGCTAAAATAATATTTGTTAAATCTTATGGTTCTCTGAGAAATTTAAACTACGTGAATGCCAACAAGATCTTTCCTCATTCCCATTATAGTCAATGGTTGTAAAATCTGCTAATTCGTCAAGCAAATGCTACGAAAAAACTTACTGTTCCTCGGTAAGTCTTGTCTATACCTCGAAACGTTATGATCATGTTTCTGTTTACGTCAAGATAATTTTTTGGATGATAATTAGACCAGTCCTTAAAAAAGCAACACCTCCAAACAGCCTCCATATTTGTTAAATGAACTAAGTTTCGACACAGTTTTGTCGGTCCTTAGGTTTCTTTCGACAATTCATCTTTTATGCGATTCGCATTTGCAATATACACTTTCTCGAAATCGTGCATTCGACATTTATATACAGACTGCCCAATCCCCTGCATTTCTGGCGCACATCAGAGATCTCTTTCTTTTTTTGGACTAAGCAGACGATGACAAAATTACGTTTATTTGGCAATGTTTAAAATTTCGCACACAAGTTGGAGCTTGCTGCGAACCAAACATCACCGCCAGCCTTTAGAAGTCAATTGTGCAATTGATATGGCTCCTTGACTGTGTTTCCACCTCATTTATTTTATTAAGAGCTTGTTGAAATTTCCAAGCGCAAATAAAACTGAAAATTTGCCACATCCTCAGGAAACTGGTCCTAAGAAAACTTGTCCTAAGGAAACCGTTCCGAAGGAAACTGATCCGATTAAAATGGTAGCTTCGAGTTTCAGTATCTGCCCCGGAGTACATTGAATTCGAATTCATGTCAACAAATTTGGAATCCTGCTTGAAAAAAAACATGTGTGCATACCCATATAAGATGGCAGCCAACAATTTCCAAGACAAAGACTCTCGCGTGCAAAAATTAAGTAAATTTACTTTTTTTATCAAGCCAAAATGTAAAATTGTGTAAAAGCAACTGAAAATTCATTATTTGCCAACATTTCATTACACAATGTACCCAGTCAGCATAAGCAAATGGGGCAAATATTTACCCATCTTTATCTTTCCGTATGGTTTCTTGAAGACGAAAAAAAAACTCCCACAAAGTATAACTCCACGACATGCACGCTCCTTGTCGACCCATTAGCATAATATCTCCTCCAAAATATCGTTCCGATATATAGTCACTACTTGTGCATATACAATATACATACTCATGTACATATTCAATTTAAAAATGTCGCCAAACATACATTGTGTATGTCGCCCATTATCCTGCGGAGGTGATTTTCATTGGACCTACTATATCCATCGTGCTATATTAAGTAAGGCATAGTGAATGCGACATTCGGTATAATGTTTATACTTGGGACCGGCACTACTCATTTCGGGGAGGAAACCGTTCTAGCTAGACAACTGAAAAATGCGGAGACTATTTGATTCCCAAGATTACCATAATGGAATCTACATGACATGACAGTCATGCGGAAGTATTTCGCATTTCCTCTGCCACAGACACACGATGAAGATACCTACTGTTGAATGGGTAAAGTTGCTTCTTCAACCGAAACTCTGTGGACGGGAATGAATTGATTTTTTTTTTCTTCTTGTTTTTTCCATTGGGTCTTGCCGTTCTTCTCGCTGAGCAAGCTGATTTGTCCATTCCGATTGAAGGAGCAATGATTTGCTTAAAGTGTTACAAAATTTTGTTGGTTTGTTTTCGGGTTTTGTAAAACTGATAGTGAAAGGGACTTGCGGATTTTCATAGCTATAAATTTGGTATTTTCGAAATGGGGTTTAACGAAACCAAATCTCTGTAAGAGGGACTAAGCCCAAATCTGAAAGTATGTGTGTCTAGATATATGACCGATGTCGTGCAAACAAATGTGTAATCATAAAAATAGTAATGTATCCTATTGGAAAGGACATAGAGACCATTCACTTAAAGGGGGTTGGATAAGATGCAGTGCCGGCTTTGGGGCGGTGGGTCATGGGCGCCCTGGTCCTAAAGGAGCGCCTTATGTCGTGACTCAATCACAAAGAAGAACTAACGCCAACAAGAGGTTCGCTTTTTCTCATCGCTCCGTTGTTCTCTTTTTGTTAGTTAACATCGATCGTAACTGCCGATGACGATTATGTTTGCCCGCCCATGTTCATTCCCTTGGTCGAAATCACAGCACATCACGGAAATGATAGGTGTCCTCACACCGCTCTTTGGCATATTTTTTAAATATAGATGTTTCTTTTTTGGGACTTTATTTTTTTTTGATTTGGAACACTAAAAAAAACCGAAATTATGTACATAAAAAAACACCGGAATTATAAGCAAGGGGCCCTGAAAAAATCTCACTCGAGGCGCCCGAATATCTGAGTGCGGCCATGGGTGGGTGTATGTTTTTGTGAGCCAATATGAGAGATGGTAACTTGGGATGTGAGCCTTTGATAAGGTATTGTCTGTGATACTTTTAACTGACAAGCAATTAGTTCCACATATCATAGAACATTTGGCGCAGATCTTAGTTTACTTTGTCCTGTACACTTCTGGAATTTAGAAAATACGTTGCTTTATTTAAGAAATACGTACTTATGGGTCACCTATAGCGAAGATAATTTAATGTAAGTTGTTTCTGTCCCTAGTCATCGTCATCGTCATTCGTTGATCAGGGTAGGGTTTTTGTTTTCGTCCACCTGCCGGTATTCGTATATCGTATGTGTGTCTCTGTCTGTCGTCTCACTAACAGCTCGTTGATGCGTACCGTTGTCGTTTTGCTTGCTTGTGTTCGTCTTGTCCTTCTACTTGTAAGTTTTGTAACGTTCTTGTGTGTGCATATATGTTCTTTTTGTCGTAGTGCCGTATGTTAAATACACCTCCCGCTCTCGTCTTCTTCTCGACTTGAGACGAAACTAAATAGTGGAGCGCTCTATATACCCTAACCACAATGATTTCGACAAATTTGAAATTCACGTCTCCAATAATTAAAGTATTTACTTGCTCAACAGTCTGAAGTTCAACATATTCCTTAAAAACGGTAGTTTACTACTACTCCTAAGCGGTTATCGTTGATATTCTATGAAGTTAAACACACTCCTCATATTGATTTTCCCCTATGTAAATAATGTTTGTTCTACGAAGCAGTCAAAGTTCTGGGTAATGGGTGGTTGAATAATTTACTTTAAGCAAAATTTAGGACGTTAACAGGTTACAGGTATCCTAGACCATCTTCTCTTGATTTTTTGGGACGCTCTGTCCTGGTTTCTCTGTCGTTTAATCGATTTTTAATTCTCTATAACTAATGGGTTTGACTCCGGGTTTGGACGATTGATTTTGTGTCAAAGGGTAAATCCAATGGGACCATCATTTCTCTCATATCTATGGGCAACTTAATTTTAGTTCCATACGAATATTGATTTTTCTTTCGCGTGCTTTGCTCTTTTGATACTGCTTAAGCTATTTTTAATTTTATATCATGCATAATTCAGAACTAATTTTGTATACTACCTCCCAAAGTATTTTTGTACTGGTCCCGTTTCCACTGTTTTAGCTATATTTTGACCCATTCGAAGGTCTGACAAAGATCCAATAACTGTCACGTGAAAGCTTATCAATTTAGCCTTTCGAAACCTGCTTAAAATTGTACCTACATCGCTACCACTCGTTCCAAAAGCAAAAGCTCTCCTCTAATAAAAAGAGTAGAGTATAAGTCCCATACCTGTTGCGCAAACTAAATATTTTATTTTTTTAGTCAAGCTCACTTTATAAGTAAATGCTGGCCTAGGCATTTTGTCCAGTCTATAATCACACCCAAGAGATACGTACATTGAGGTTCATACCAATATAATAACATCTTTCATCTTTCGCAAGAGCCCACCCATTTCCTGGAACCTTACCTCAAATTGAGTCCATCAGAACCACACTTACGTCGTCTTAAAGGATCAAAAATTATGCAAATTCGATTGTCCCTAAGAGGACACAAAATCAGGTAAATATACTTCATCCCCCACAAAAACAAAATATCAACAATAATGTAAAGTAAAACCATTCAAGGGGATATAAAAGATTTTAAATCCATCTCGGGGGCCATCGACTTGCCCCTAACACCATAGTTACAATGAATATTTCAGCCACATCTTCAAAAGCACAGTATTCCTTACAGGCGACAGGGAGAGTAGGTCCCGTTTGGCAAACACAAAACTAGTGAATATGTATATTCTAGCAGCACCAACCTTTCGATCAAGGAGCTCAGATGTAAGGTGTCGATGAGACTATGGGAAAAAGCGATTCCACCTTCCGACAAAAGGGTAATTTATACCCAAAGTAGCACAAGACTGCGGTGGTTGATGTCGTGCCAAGCAACACATATAGAGGTGGACACATTCAGTTTTTTTTTTTTTTCTTTTCAGCTTTGTACAAATAAAGATAGATTTCGCTTTCCCATTTGCCAGATGAAATACGTATATTGTCATCGGCAGCACACCCTTTTTAGAAAATGAGATACATAGATGATGGCTGGAATCCAACCCGAAAGGTGCAAAATTAATGGCGAAATTGTCCAAACTTTTAAGTAATTGCAAGCATAAAACAAACACAAACCCGCAAGCAGATACAAAGTGAGTAAACTTTGGATCTTCAGTCATGAACTATGTAGGATCTCGCGCCGACTTATGGGTTGGCAATAAATTTTCATCGAGATTAGCATTGTAAATGTGATTCGATAGCTCGATAGAGTGTGGGGCAGAGTTTCGATTTTGGCTCAATTGGATGGCAACTTTGTTGCCTAGAACGGTCAGCTATTATTGCCTATATAATGGATGCGACAGCTTAGATGGGTTTTAGTGTTGAATTTGACTTGGAGAGATATATAGCTGTGATGGACTTAAACGAATATTCGCCACTTTCGGTGCGGATATAAGAGTTGGGTGTGAACCAAGTTCCGTCTGGAATGAGCCGTTAAGTGAATTTTCCCCGCCAGATTTATTAAGTTGTTTGCGGGATGTTTTTTTCATGGTTGTATATTGGGATATCGATTGGGTTGGGTTGGGTCCAATCAGGGAGATTGCTTTTTTTAATTAGCGGCGGTGGGGTTGATTGGGACGGAAAAAGTGCGTACATATTTTAGAAAATCAATAATTGGGTGTTTGAGTAAGCGACCTTAAATTCGGGTGTAATGATCTTTACGTTATGCGGGCTACAAGTTCAGTGAAAGGTTTTCATTTATGCGAATTTTTGGGCTCCTTTACGTCACCCGTCGTCATCATCGTCAGGCCTTAATAAATATGTAATAACAAATTCAGTACACATCACAAATAAAAGCTAGGGAAAAAATGATGTCAATCGAATGCCCTTTTCTTTGAAATATAAAAAAAATGGACTATGCTCTCACAAAAAGTATTTTTTAAGGTATAAACTTGATGATATTAATTTGAAAAAAATATATCGTACAAACGACCACCTCCTGAGTTGAAATAGTTGCTCGTAAATCACCTGGTTCTATATTGGCTTTCAGGACTTGCAAGGCTTGTGGTTTTTGTGACAATTGCCAGATTTTAAGACGCATTTTTCAAGTACGTATTTTTGAATTGCTTGTTGTCAACTAATTGTCTTTTTGTCTAGAACATAAGTGTCAGAGCATAATGACGCTTTACGGCATTTGCAAAAATTATGGCACTTTATGAGACACCATTTGCCGAACCTTGTATATAATTGTGAGAAGTCAATGGGACTTAAGGTAGAAAACAGGAAAAGTTTCATTACGGAAGTTACCTACAATTAAAATCAACACAACAATTTAAATTGTCAAAATATTAAATGGAAATTTGTTGGCAAAAACTTTAACCCTTAAACGATACGCTGGGGTCCAGCGCGATGCTTAAACAAAACTTTAGTAAATTCAACGCTTTTTCATAAGACATCAGTGAGTATCTTGCCAACGTGGCTTGACTTGCCATAGAATGTTAGGATAGGTCGTCTTAAGTCTTTTTTGTATAACAACTTCGACTAGTAGTTCAGCCTCAATGTACCTGCATAAATTGGTAATTTTAAGTTCAAACGAACCTTAATTGGAGATGGTGGACAAAAATTCATTTTAACTCTATTCTTTACTTTTTCACTTTGTGTGCCCCTTCCCAGGACTCAAAGTTAGTGCTTTAAAGTTGCACGTTACGAAACATTAGAATTTCTTACAATAATCTCTCGAAGAACTCCTCCTTAATTTATTATTCCTTTTTAACCTTTTTAACGTCAGGGTGCAGGGCAGTCATGGATTTTTCATAAATCCAACGGTGCTCCAGTGGGACGAACCTTTTGTGATCCTTCAGGTTTTCCCTTGTTTTCACTGACGAAAGCTTTGATTTTATGTCGCATGGTAAAAAGTCCTCGTTTTTATTCATTACTTTGTTTAAGCCTGTTTCTTCATCGTGACATTCTTAGTGCAAATAAGGTCCGTGTTCTTCGACACGTAATGTCGGCATTGTACTTTTTCATTTAATTGGTTTTCGGTCATATTTTTTTCAATTAGTTCTTTACGAGTAAATTGCGACTCGCTTATTCCATATTGTTTTCAGCCATATTTATTAGTTCTAAAGTCCAAAAGGTTTTTGGTTCTAGAGAAACTCGTGTATACGTTCACGATTTGGTGAAAGGACTTATTTTTATCGTGGTCAGGTTGGTATTGAATATGGGCTATGTCGGTCAAGTAGTTCTGGTACCTCTCATACAAAATCGATAGTAAACCCATTTGTCTCTTTGTCTGTTGAAAACAGGATAGCGTCGAAAAAATCGACCTAAGCTAGTAAAATTTCGTGGGAGGACTCACTTTTATCGTCGTCAGATTGATATTAAAATTGGGCTTTGTCGGTCAAGTAGTTCTGGTACCTCCCATACAAAACCAATTTTGCATGACTTGTATGCAGAGGAGGGTATCAAAGCATCGGCCATGATAACACTTTAACTCGTTTTTAGTATTACAGCTCCCGCCATCCAGAATTTTGTTTGCTGCTTCACATTTTCTAAAATTTGCGGAGGACGGTCCATTTAATACAAAGTTTATGTCACTGAGGTTGTGTGCCTTCTCGGTCAACACCAACCTGAAGTTAGTTCTCGTATTTTCTTATAATTGACTGAACACGTCCGCAGCCTTGTCGTGGAGCGAGTTCAGTCAATTATGTAGTATCGAATGTTCGTGTTTTTTATTTTACTACACAATTCAATTTAAAAGTAGATTAATATTTCATGGAAAGATATAGCAGCGTCTATAGGTAGATAGTTCAAAAAAGCCATCAGCCATAGAGTGGCTGTTTTTAATTTTTGTCATCTTCTCTGTGCTCGTTGAAAAAATTTTTCAATTTATTGAAGCTTTCTATGAAAAATTTTAGCAATTCGGCCTATTGCTGCGACCTACTTATAAAAGGTATACATATATTGGATTTTTATTTCCATCATTCATTCACCTGGAAAAAATGCCAGATTCTTTTTGTTCAGGTTCAGTGAATGACCAAAATGCTAACAGATAAACCAATTCTGTTTGTTTTCATGTTTTGCATTGAACGCTCTAGGGATAAAATAAAATAAATTGAAACATGCAAAAGTGACTGGAATTATTACTTATGGTGTTTGTTTAGGAGCCCACCCTGTGACTTTGATTGCGATGACGGTACGTCCTGTGAACCTATCTCTGTTATTTACATTCATATATTTTTCTTTGCACAATAGATTTTACCGTATTTCCCATCGTGGTAGGTGTTTTGTTTAGCATAACAAATAGCTTGACATAAATAAAATATTTTATTCAATAGAAGCAGAGTGTGTTGTTCCAAGAAGCTAATTTATCTGTCGTCCGAGGTACTTACGCCCTATAAAATGCAATTCAACTGGCATGTACACGGTGCGCCATCTTTTGACATTTATCAACCGATTGACAGTAGAGAAGTTTTTTGACGTTAATTCAGTACAATTTTAACGAAAGAACAATTGACGAGCTTAAGGCAAAAGCGATGAAGAACGTAGCAAAAAGGGCACATTTGGGTTTCAAAAATTGTTCCAATTAAATTGTAAAGAATCAAATTATCTAAATAAAAATACCTTTATTGAAATCGGCTGCTTGATTTTTAGTTATTCAATATTCGCAAGCCGACATAAAAGATGGCGAAAAATTTGTTAAAAATTTGGTCATCTATTGTTAGCAACTCTTCTTTTCTATAAAAACGGGTAAATTTGTCAAAAAAGCACAACAATACTTGGAAGACTTTCAGCTCGAGTATTTTTGGTAAACATATTAATTTTGTTGACTAACAACACTGGAGCATCAGACTGACAAGTGATGGTCTGGATGCTTTGCTATCAACGGAGCATATTTATTTTGTGATTTCAGTACAAAAAAAATAAAACCATATTAATGCTATTCATTGCCCCGGGCCACTTTGGAAATGCCAAAAATACGACTGTCTTTGGAAATGACGCTGACGCTCGTTGTTTTCGATCATTTTAATTTTCGCACTAAGTACATGAACTAAATGTAACTTTTAATAATTATTAAAATACAAAAGTCGTAGGTATCCGTGAATCTCATTTTTTGAAAAAAATTACTTAGTCTTACTCTTAAAGATCCCCCACATAAATGCAATTTCCATCACAACCACAGTCATAATGTCTGCCTATTCAGAGTGCTATTTAGAGTGGATCGACTCTCAAGTGGATTCCCCCTTTTGAGGATAAAGTCGAAGTCCTCACATCAAACTTCATCGGGACTTCCATCTGATCGCTAACGTGGAACCTGAATTTCTTCAGCAGTAAAATCAGGCCGATGCGAGTCTGCATTTTTCCAAACCGCAATCCAATACAGTTCCGAGGACCATCACCAAATGGCAACCAAGCAATTGGATCGCGTTTTTGTATTTCCTCCGCATTGAAGCGTTCGGGGTCAAACAGCTCTGGGTTTGGATATATCTCCGGATCATGATGGATGGCTTCGGACGGAATGAACACCAAGGTGCCTTTCTCGATTTTCAGATTCGAATCCGGAACAATGTAGTCTTCTTGCGCTTGACGGAACAATGCGAATAAAATTGTGTACTTTCGCAGGGTTTCTGAAAACGAAAATAAAGGGCTTATGACTTGCAACACAAACTACGGGTAAAATAAATCTTCTTACCATTTATAACCTGGTCCATGTAGTGCATCTCCTTCATGCCCTCATAGTTCAGCACTCCATCGTGTTTTGCAAGTACTTCATTGACTTCTGTCCTCAGTCGCTCCTGGATGTCCTGATTCAATGCCAGCTCATAGAGCGCAAATCCCATGGTCGAGGACGACGTTTCAAACCCTCCCAAATAGAAGACAAACGCTTGAGCGGCCAGCTCCTCCATCGTGAGGCCGGTTATCACTTCTCCACTCTCAGTCGTCGTTGACTTGTTGTTCTTCAACTCGATCAGCATATTCATGAAGTCATTTCGGACGATGCCGTTTTTCTCTCTATGCTCCACAGTTTCGCGTACGGCTCGCATGAAGAAATTGTGCACATCATCTGGGATAACACGAAATCGTAGCCGTCTTGCCAAATCGGGGAAGCTACGTATGAACGCAAGAACCACCACATTATGCCGGCTTGTGGTGAAGAATTTCTGTCCAATTCTGAGAAACTCTGCATTCGGATCCCTTAGGGTATTGCACTCAATGCCGAATGCACATGTACCGATCACGTCAGTGGTGAATCGCGCCAAAATTTCCTTGATTTCAACGACTGAACCTTTGCCTACTATTTCGCTGAGAACCTCTGCGAATCGATGACCAACGTCTATGACTGTGGGAAACATAAACCTCATCTTTCCAGAGGTGAAGGTGGGTGACAGTTTTGTTCTCATTTGACGCCATTTACTGCCGTCCAAAGAAAATATATGCCCGGTAAGTGGGTCGTCTCTCTCGTTGTGGAAAATTCCGCGATCCACAAAGTTGTTGAAATCCTTAATCAGGATTCTCTTTATTAGACCCAAATCCAGTGCCAAGGCAATCGGCCGAAAGAAGAAGTAGAATCCGCAGAACGGTGTGGTGCCCCTGTATTTGTTGTACACCTCACGAAGCGGCTCGAATAACGCTCTGGTGCTGCGCACACCTTTCATATTGCCATAAACGAAGACCGGCTTGTCATGTGGAATGCCGCGCTTCTTCCAGTATGACATGCGGTCAATAATGTAATACAAAGCGATCGATACGATCGCTATGATTCCGTAAATAATAACGTATATTAGCCCCATGGTCGTCGCGTAGTCACTCCGAGATACCGAAAAGTCGACTGAAGCTTGCTTCCCAATGCTGTGCAAATATATTCTTGGTGATGACAGACTTATTTTGCGACTGCAGTTGTGAAGTTCAATATACAATCGCAACCACAGACTTGCCGATTAGATAGCTGAGTGCCTTTGGGTAGGAGTACGAGTATGTGGCCAGGATGACCGCTGCAGAATTCCGAAAAAGAGCCAATGGAACAAGAAAAGTGTCATTTCTGAAGCTATTCTGCAAATTTAGTATTTTTGAATGGTATTTGACAAGCATTGGCTCGCTAAACACTATAATACTGTTGTGATAGGAAACTGCGTTACATTTTAAAGCCTTTTATTTGGACAAATCAGCGTTTGAAAGACTTTTGAAGCACCTCCTCCAACTAAAAGAAGGGCCGAAATGGCAAAAAATTGTGCCAGGCCTCGAAAAAAGTGCCAAGTTGCATCTTTAGTCGCACAACGGTCACACTTAATGGCTATTAATATTTTTGGGGTATGCGGCTTGATTTTGTTGTTAATTACATTGTGACTCTCGTTTCTATGATAACATAAACATTTCCCAGTTCAGACTGAATCGAAAAAAGCGATAAACAATTCGAACTTGTGTGGACTGGTCAATACTCTGTAATAAGGTCACTTCTCCAAGCGGGAATTTTTTTGGGGGGATGTAGGAAATGGCTTCGGCTTATCGGACTCCATATTATTTTACACATGCTCCGATTGAATTTAATATTAATAATTATTAATTTAATTATTGTTCCGGTATCTGGCTCTGGGGTGACCACTGCTGAACGACGAATTTGAATATTTTTCAGCGAATTAAACTTAGCAACTGCCTTTACTCAAAAGAAATGTCAAAATCGAAGCATTTGCTAAGTTTCGTACAAAGGAAAAAACTCAACTGAACTCAGATCGGTAAAATAGAACATAAAAGAATAGAACACTCCAAGCCTGCTATTTTGCAAAATATTTATACGCATATTTCTTACATAAACCAATACCTACAAGCCTTTTAAATTTTGGCAATTTTCTTTTTATTAGTTAAATTAATTTGTTTGTTTGTATACTCGTAGATGAAAACCAATAAAGCATTATAACATTGTATAACCGTTGGGCCCCTGTTGTTGAGCCAACAAATTTTATTATTAATTATTCACCATCATTTGTTACCTATACCCTTTAGTGAAATTTTATATACCAAAAGTCCAATAAAAGCAAATGCCAATTTGAAGATTATTCTGTTGAAGTGCTACCTCGAGTCCATATCAGCAAGTCCAAAAGAAAATAGAAATATAAACTGCAAAAATATTGCGAGTATTTGTGGATTTGGAATTGCAATCTTTCGCGAATATTATAATTTATTTATTTGTGTTTCTATTTGTTATTTAATTACCTTTCAACCAACCTTCGAAAAACAAAACCCTGTATCAGTTCTGTGTTGCGAAAACGAGTGTTTCTCAGCACTTTTTCTAACCCAAATCACTTTTTACTTTCGATTGGTACAACAAAAAAAAAAACAATCCCAATCTTTTTTGGAATTGTGATAACACTCTGCGAATATCGATTTCTTTGGAGATTTACAGAAAACACGTAGTCTAGTCTCTGAAGCATTACATACTCCAAACACAGACAAACAACAATAAACGGAGAAACTCTGTTTTTTTTTATTGGAAATCTGAAATTTGAGAGCAGAATTTGAAAATCTCAATTGAAAAACACAAAAAGTATATTATGGAGAAATATTTTTGTTTCAACTGAATAAATAGTGTGTGCAATTTTGCAGTACACGTAAATATAAAGGGTGGTCCATCAAGTGGTAATTTTTTAATTCATAAATTATTTTGACAAGTCCATGTCATACGTCCGCGGAACGAAATGAACAACGCTTGAACAACGTTGGGAAATATTGAAAACTTATCTCCAAAGTGAGTGCCAAACAGTGGGTTTTTTGAAAAGAAGTTCTTTCTGAGGCTAGGAACACCGTTTTGGTCGAGGGTGGGCCGCCTCGGAGCTGCGATTTGACCCCTTTGGACCTTTTTTATGCCAACAATCCGGAAACGCTTCAAGCACTTAAGGCCAATGTCATCCAAGCAATCCGTGAGCTATAGCCCGAAACCATCAACAAAAAGGTCTTAGAAAATAAGATACTAGAGTGACAGAATGCGCTACTGGGAACCAGCCACTTGAACTGGGAATGTTTTTTCTTACTAATAAAGCCATAATACATTGAAAATTTTAATTTTATTAATTTTATTGCATTTTTAAAAAGAAACTCTTATTTGGCCCACCCTGTACCTACATGTATTAAATAATGTAATTACACTGCCAAGTCAGTTTTCCTTTACCGGTGGAGTACGCAATTTTTGTTTGAATTTGAAGGCTCTGCATCAAAAATGTCACGAGTATCAATCACGCGCGTTCCACCGTGACACTCATGTCATTAAGCACTGTCACGGCATGACAATTCTATTTCGTCACGGGTTTTGGGTCATAGTGTGTTCGGGCGTCAAGCGCAAGTGGCACTCTCATGAGAGACACACGAGCGCCAATAGAATGAGCGAATTTTCGTGACGTCAACATTTCAAAATAAACCACGAAAAATTAAATCGCAGCTTTAGCACTTTGCTGATAAAACCAAATGTAGCTGACGTCAACAACTTACTCATAATCGCATGTTAAAAAAAACCGTTTAAGTCCAAACGAACTTATGGCTTTCATTAACTAAAATAATTGTTTATAAGATCTATTTCCAGTTTTGGCGTGGCGCCACCCAATACTATTTGCAAGATAAAAACATAAATAAAAATAGTTGAAGTCGCAAATCCGATTATCATAATAGCTACACCATAACTACCAGTCGGCGCTTAGTCTAGAACTGAAATTGTAGGCAGAACAATGTCGTTTCACAGTTGTTGCGAATTGCGTGCCATGCCAGGTGTTTCTAGAAGTTTCATTTAACAATGAGGACTGATAAACCCATACCTCATATGCAACTAACCGAAAAATTGGACACCTGAGTTTCGCAAACGTTATCACGCAATCGTAAGAATATTTACTTCATTTATAGTTAGGTAGATAAGCTAATCGATCATCCTATAAACATTCCCCTAAGGCTAAAACAGATGTTGAGACTTGATACAACAATGTTTTAGGTACCGTCAAGAAGTGCGTGGACTAAAGAAAAAGTCTCAATAAAACCTCTGAGAATGCGACCAAAAAAGCGACTCAAAAATGATTCAAGAAATGCTTTCAAAAACGAGCTCAAAAACGTGTCAAAAACTCTATCGAAAACCCGAGAAAACCTTCAAAGAATGCACCAAAAAACGAGTCAAAAACGTACCAAAATGTTATTTGAAAAAAAAAAATAAATAATAAATATAGCATTCAAAAAAAAAGTATTTATCATCCCTGGTCTACTATATGGCTATAGAGCGGTTCGCGAAGCCCTTCCTTTCACAGATGGGCTATCTGTTTGGTTTAAACGTCAAAAAAAAACTTGTAGCATAACAAAGCCGGTTTAAAATTACCAGAGTAGTATTTTGTTCAAATATTGTTAAAAAGCCCACAATTCCCATTACTTTAACTCGTCTCGTCTTTTACCTAATACATTTTTTGATAAACATCATTTTTCAATTGGATAATGCTTTTATTCTGTTTTTTGCACTTATTACAAAATTTTGAGTAATTCTTTAACATAATTAAGCTACAGCCATATCAAATGGTCACATTCAAGAATCTAGTTATCTTAAGTCGACTAGATTGGTCTGGAAAAGATGTAACCTGAATGCAAAAACTAGATTGGTCGGAAACGTCACTTTGTCTACGTCAGCCACATATGAGAACTGTCAACTCAGTACTCAGTCATGAATTTTTTGACACGATTCGTCGTCCAACTCTCCAATAACTGAAACAGCTGCTCATATGACCGATTTCAACCACTCATAACCGAGATTCATATAGTCAGACAGCTGTCAGACTTATAGAATAGATACTTGTACGTCCCCTGTTTTGTTTTGCTACAAATTTTTAGCTGTCACTTGGTTTTTTCTTAATCTTTTTTTGACACAGACGTTGTCGTGAACCCTATTGGTGAATTGGGAGAAAATGAACACATTGAACACTGCAAAATATGTGGCCAATTCGAATAAGAAACCTTTTAAAATACCTAGGCAATGACGTGTCTAGTGCAGTGTTTCTGTGTGTTTTGTGTTTAACTCAACAAACGATCGTATGGAGAGACCAGTTAAAAAACGAAATGTTATTCGTCGATATGCTTATTTTGCAATGGCGATTAATGAAAATGAAGAGTGATTCCATAGAAAGTTTCTCATATAGCTGCACCTTAAGAAATACATTATATCTGTCATCATAAAAAATGTTTTTTTTTTTAAAGCAGCATACGAAAGCACAAAGATCCATTAGCATAAAAGACACCCTCGCAGAACGTTAAAAAATACCATCTCGGTGTAAATAAGGCACTCACTGCAGATGAAAGAAAACATGCAAATTCATGCACTTTCCTTGTTTTATGGTGCATCCATATTATAAAATTCAGGAAAGGAAATCTGTCCGCATCCATTGTGTAATTGGTTCGATAAAACGAAAACGATATGTATGGATGTGGATTTTCATACAAATTATGGAACATTGTGTGTAAAAAAACACAAAAAATAACTCAAGGCTTTTGTTCAAGAAGCAGTTTCGATTTTAATTTAATTTTCTCATTATTTATGAGGATTTATTAATGCATCGTTATTTCCATCCGTGCGTCATCAGCTTAAGGATTGGAGGAATATTTCAGTTCAGTGGTGTAAATGGCAACAAATTGCCATTGCTGTCAAAAGAATCGAAATTACTTGAACATGGACGAGATAATGGGTGAATGCGAATTTTTTTACTCGCCAGAAGTGGTTGTAACCTCAAAATTACTTTTAAAGTCGGAATTCTTTGTTTTATAAGTTCGCATTTAATTTGTACAGAGTTTTGGTTTTTGGAAGTTCGGGGTTTCGATTGGTAGTGGAAGTAAAATTGATTATTTGTGTGGGATATGGAGGTCCGATGACGCGATCGCGACGTACCTAAGACTCTCTCAGGTACGCACACACCGACGCCATGCACTGAGCACCTAACGCACATACACCATGCACCTACACATCTCACATACGCACGCGTACCTACGTACACCCAAAGATTTTCATTGTTCATCCTCTCCAATAGTTGTTCAGTTGTTCATGAGAGCGCAACCAAAGTAGACGTAGCCAGTGTGTCGTACGCCGTAATCTTTTTGTCCTTTTTTTTTTCCACATTAATAAAGTTCATAAATTTGTATTCTCAAAAGAACCGCGTTTGTTTTATTCAAAAGAACCCACAAATTGGGGGCTCAACCGGGATCTCGAAGTGAAAAAAAAAACTAAACGCAAAAGTGCAGAAAAAAAAACGAGAGAAAGAAAAAACTAAACGGCAAGCAGCAGTGTCACATCTACGAACAAAAGTTGCATCGAAGCAGCGGTGCATTTTGGCAAAAAAAAAAAGTGCTCGAGCAGTGTAGCACACAGTTACGCCAACAAAAAAAAAGCAACACAGCAGCGGTGCACGGAAGAAGCGGTGCAATTTGGCTTCTGAGTAGTGAGCAGTGACGAAAAATCGTGTGTGCTAAAGCAGTAGCACGCACATCAAACAAAAAAAAAATAGCATCGAAGCAGCGGTGCAAAAAGGAGACGAGAAAACTTCATCGAAGCAGCGGTGTACCTATTAAGAAGCAAAGAGGAAGAAGAACGAAAGACGAAAACCAACAGCAGCAAATAAATTTGTAAGTACGAACACACTGGTCAGTAGGCAGAATAGTTTTATTGTTTTCTTTTGATTTTAATTACGCCATTAATTATCTATCAATTAAAATTGCACTCTTTTTGCATTCTTTTAACCTTGATTTGAAATTATATAAATTTTAAATTGTGAGGGGAAGATGGAGAAGGAACTCGAGGGGGTGCGTAGGGATGATTTGCGTGAGAGGTTGAGGGAGGTGGGGTTGTCCACGTCAGGTGACAAGCAGGAGCTGCAAACGAGATTGCTCCATTTTCTTAACTCACATTGCACCAACGATGTCGAGGGAGAAGCGATGGGAGCCAGAGCCGTGGGAGCAGTTGCCAGCGCCAGCGTTAGTGAGGGTGATATAGGGGTAGACGGAGAGAGAAGAGCGTGCGCGTTAGGGTTAGCTCGAGGAGCGCAAGCAGCAATTCCTGGAGAACAACGGGCTGAGCAACGAACAACGTTTTCCTTCAGGGATATCGAGGAAAGCATACAGGCATTCACAGGCGAACAATCGCAAAATATTCGCAAATGGGTGGCCGAGTTCGAAGATGTCAGCCAGTTGGTTCAATGGAACGCGCTCCAGCAGTTCATTTATGGAAAGCGTTTGTTAGTTGGGGCTGCAAGGTCATTTGTGCAGAGTGAGGCGGGCATACGAGACTGGTCGTCACTGAGAGCCGCATTGATCAAGGAGTTCGGCGAGGGAGTTAGTTCGGCAGAAGTGCATAAGCAATTGAGGAACGCGCGCAAACGACAGGGCGAAACACTTCGCGAATTCCTTTATAGGATGATCGAGATGGCCAAGCCAATAACCATCGAGGAGGAATCCATCATCGAGTACTTTGTCGAAGCCCTCAGGGACGATAAGGTCAACAAAATTGTGCTATATGAGGCGAGGACGATTGATGAACTCAAGGGGAAGCTGCGAGTTTACGAAAGAATAAAGAACCAGACACCGTCGGCAGCACAACATGATAGGCGTCCGGCAGTAAGGACGCAACCAGCAGAAAAGACTATGGCAAGGCAATGCTACAACTGTGGAGATTCGACCCATTTAGCAAAAGCTTGCACCAAGCAGGTCAAATGCTACAAGTGCCAAGGATTTGGGCACCGGTCGTTCGAGTGCGGCAAGGCGAGCGGTGGGGGGGACATGCACCAGGAGGCGAAGAGTGGGCAGGTTTATAATGTCAAGTTCGGGTTGCGAACAACACATCTCCTAAAGACCGTGTTGGTGGACAATGTGGAGACAACGGCTCTGGTGGACACTGGGTCAGATATTTGCCTCGTCAGGCAGGACTTCTTGATGCGTTTGAAGAGAGCTAATGTCGAGCCAGAATCAGTTGCTTTGTCTGGGTTGGGAAACCATCAAGTACTCACCCAGGGGTTCATCGAGGCGAAGATTGTTGTAGACGCTATTGAGTTCGACGTTAAGCTGCATGTGGTAAAGGAGGCCGAGTCACCGTTTACTCTGGTATTGGGCAATGAACTACTGAGGGAGGCGATTGTTATAATCAAAAATGGCGACGTACGGTTTAGTCGGAAGAAGTTAGAGGAGGAAAAAGATATTCCTGAAGACCGATATCAGCAGCGTAACAGCAGGGAAGCCGGTGGTGCATCGACGTCAAGCATTTCACCCATCAAGGAGATCTGTGATGCGAAGAGTGAACATACAGCAGACGCGGTTCCGTTAGAGGAAGACAAAATCCGTGAACTACGCCAAGAATTTGACGGATTGTGTTATACTATGGGGGTCAGAAGCGAGGCTAGCATAATGGGTAGCGTGGATCTATCTCTCTTACCAACGACAGCGCGGAGCGAGATTGAGCGGATGATCGTAAACTATCAACCGATGAGGGATGTTGAGTCGCCAGTTACCATGAAGATCATCCTCAAAGACGACTCACCTTTGTATACACCACCGAGGAGGATGTCTCGTCCGGATCGGGAGGAAGCAGAGCGGCAAGTCGGAGTGTGGTTAAGCGAAGGAGTAATACAACGGAGTCAGTCCGAGTTTGCGTCACCGGTTGTTCTAGTTGCAAAAAAGGATGGAACTAAGCGAATGTGTTGTGACTTTAGGCGACTTAATCACCAAATCATAAAGGACCATTTTCCCATGCCGGTCATTGATGACTTGCTAGACAGGTTACAGCGGGCCAAAGTTTACACAACGCTTGACTTAGTCAATGGATTCTTCCATGTGCCGATCGAGTCGCAATCAAGACGATATACCTCATTCATCATTCATAACGGGCAATATGAGTTTTGCAAAGTTCCGTTTGGCTTATGTAATTCGCCGGCAGTATTTACCCGTTTCGTTAATGCCGTATTTAAGCAGTTGGTGAACGAAGGAATTATGCTAACCTACATGGACGATATTGTGGTTTTGGCTGACAGTTATGAGGAAGCGATCCTGAGATTGAAAAGGGTATTGCAGGTTGCGAGTGAGAATGGACTGAAGTTGAAATGGAGCAAATGTCAATTCCTGAAAACCAAAATCGACTTTCTCGGATACGTTGTGGAAGCAGGGACGATACAACCGTCGACAGAGAAAACGCGAGCCGTCCGTGAATTTCCGAAGCCTACGGATAAGAAGTCGTTGCAGCGATTCCTGGGACTTACTGGATACTTTCGCAAGTTTATAGCCAATTATGCTACCATCGCCAGGCCGCTAAGCGATTTACTACGGAAGGAATCTACTTGGAGGATGGGCACTGACCAAGAAGTTTCTTTCGAATTGTTGAGGAATGCGCTAGCGAAGTCACCAGTCCTCAAACTGTTCGACCAGCACGCGGTCACGGAGGTGCATACAGATGCGAGTCAGGTAGCCTACGGAGCGGTATTGCTACAAAGGGACAACGATGATCAGCAATTCCATCCTGTGCAATTTATGAGCCGGAAGACGTCGCCTCAGGAGGAGAAGTACCACTCGTACGAGCTAGAAGTGTTGGCCGTAATCAAAGCGCTCGAGAAATGGAGGATTTATTTGTTGGGAAAATCGTTCACCATTGTGACTGATTGTAAGGCGTTCACAATGACAATAAATAAAAAGGAGGTTCCATTGCGGGTGTCACGATGGGCTATGTTTCTTCAGGACTTCGATTACCAGGTAGTTCATCGGCCGGGGGAGCAGATGAAACACGTTGATGCATTAAGTCGCGTTGCCATGCTGATAGTCGACACGATGAGTCACCGGATCCGAGAGGCCCAAATGCAAGATCCCTGTGTAAGAGCAGTACGGAAAGTTTTGGAGTATGCGCGCTATGAGGATTTCTATTTAAAGAACGGTGTTCTCTTCAAGGATGAGGCCAAGGAGTTAGTCGTCATACCAACTGCCATGGAGGAAGAGATTATCGCCCTGGCTCACAAGGAAGGCCATTTTTCTGCAAAGAAAACCGCTGAGATTGTAGAGAAGACGTACTACATCCCGGAATTGCCAACGAAAGTGAGAAGAATCGTGGGTAGCTGCGTTGAGTGCATCATGGCGGAGAGGAAGGCAGGGAAACAAGAAGGTTTTCTATCACCCATCGAGAAGGAGGATCGCCCACTGCAGACATACCACATCGATCACGTCGGTCCGATGGAAGTCACCAAAAAGAAGTACAACCACATATTGGTTATTGTAGACGCGTTTTCCAAGTTTGTCTGGTTGTACCCCACTAAGAGTACAACTAGCGAGGAGGTTGTTAACCGATTGCAGAAGCAGGCGTCCATATTCGGGAACCCAAGACGTATAATAACGGACCGGGGCACCGCCTTCACTGCGGGAACATTTGCTCAGTATTGCCAGAATGAGGGCATCACTCACCAGGTTATCACCACAGGCGTTCCAAGGGGAAACGGACAGGTCGAGAGAATGCACCGTGTACTGATCCCAATGCTAACGAAGATGGCGCTGGAGGACCCATCATGTTGGTACAAGCACATTGAGCGAGTGCAACAAATCATCAACAGTACCGCGCCCAGAAGCACCAAGCATTCCCCATTTAAGATCCTTACGGGACTTGAAATGAGAGTTCCTCGTAGGCCGGAGGTTCAGGCGATATTCCATCAAGAGATCGTAGCAGAACTGGAGCAGGAGAGGGACGACGTCCGCGAGCAGGCTCGAGAAAATATTAGCCGGATACAGCGAGAAAACGTCGAACAATACAATCGGCATCGGAAAGAAGCAAAAACCTACAAGCTAGGAGAACTGGTCGCCATACGTAGGACCCAGTTCGGTCCGGGGCTTAAATTGAAGCCAAAGTACCTAGGGCCGTACAAGGTTACGAGGCTCTGTAAGCACGAGCGCTACGAGGTGGAGAAGGTCGGAGATCACGAGGGACCGCGCGCAACATCATCAGTCGCAGACAGTATGAAGCCGTGGGGTAGGTCAATCGGGACGAATGACCAGTCAGGAGGGCCGAATGTGGGATATGGAGGTCCGATGACGCGATCGCGACGTACCTAAGACTCTCTCAGGTACGCACACACCGACGCCATGCACTGAGCACCTAACGCACATACACCATGCACCTACACATCTCACATACGCACGCGTACCTACGTACACCCAAAGATTTTCATTGTTCATCCTCTCCAATAGTTGTTCAGTTGTTCATGAGAGCGCAACCAAAGTAGACGTAGCCAGTGTGTCGTACGCCGTAATCTTTTTGTCCTTTTTTTTTTCCACATTAATAAAGTTCATAAATTTGTATTCTCAAAAGAACCGCGTTTGTTTTATTCAAAAGAACCCACATTTGTTATACCTAACCATTTACAATGAAAAGATTATTGTCAGGCATTCGGCAATATACGAACCAGCTGCTCGATTAGTATTTGAAAATTGGGCTCTTAGGTTAATGCTCATGTCTCCTCACTTTTTCTAACAAGCGGAAGCCCACTTAGGTCGAATTTTGATCGCTTAGTGTTTTCGACTATAGGGACACACGACATGGAAAACCCCACCAAACGGTTGTGGGTACCAAAAACGCTCTCGATGAGCGTTATAAGTCACCAAACACCAGTGTGACCAATTTAGCATATTTCCTGCTAACTTGGCAGAATTATTTTATTTTTAGCCTCTTTTTTTCAAAAATCATGCCAGCATTTTTGGTGATTTTAATTAAATAATATTTTTGTGAAAAATGTCTTATAAAGGGTTTTCAATAGGGACGCTACAAAAGAAGAGCGACAGGGACAGCAAACGACGCCGAATTTCTTGCCGCTCTTTTGACATTTCTCTTCAGTAAGGCTTGCCATTTCATGATGGAAAGATATACGAGCCAATAACGAGTCGAAATTATTAAAATTTACTACCGAAATTCGGAGTCAGTGGCATCAACGTTAAGAGCGCTACATCCAATTTATCTTCCTCAGCGATGAGGCTCATTTCTGGCTGAATGGCTTCGCAAATAATATCCGAATATCTTGGCCCCAATTGGATGATATGGACTTGGAGAACATGTGGTTCCAACAGGACGGCGCCACAAGCCACACAGCGAATGTCACAATCAATTTATTGAAAACCAAGTTTGGAGAACTTGTTATCTCACGAAATGGTCCAGTCGCTTGGCCGCCTCGGTCGTGCGATTTGACGCCGTTAGACTATTTCCTGTGGGGCTACGTCAAGTCTATGGTCTATGCCAACAAGCCAGCGACGACTGATGAACTTCGTACAAATATCGAACGAGAAATTGCAGCAGTATCGGCCGATTTATGCTTGAAAACTGTCGAAAATTGGGTTCAGCGTCTGGACTTCTGCAAGCGTGCCCGAGGTGGCCATGCAAAATAAATCGAGTTCCATACATAATGGCATCTAACGTACTTTCACAGGAATAAAGAATTTCATTGATATCCAAAACCATTTTTGTTTTATTTAAAAAAAAAGTTTGTAGCGCTATTATTGAAAAACCCTTTACTTCCTGAAAAACAGCTTTTTTGTTAATTTCTTTATGTTTTTAGTTGGTTTTTGATTTGAAAAAAAAACTGCTGAGCTTAGCATGATTTTAAATAATGAATTGGTCACACTGCCAGCCAAACCCAAAGCTGAGCTACAATCGGAAACATGCAAACAGAAAAGTTATTTGTTGCAGGAAATGACGAAATCAGATGAGCGAAAATATGTTGCAAGCATACGACTTCAAAAAATATGCAAATATAACTTAATCAAAAACGCAGTGATTTTTAAAAGCAAACCCGACACAACTCGGTTGGGCAAAATTTGTTTTCCAAACAACACGCACCACGTAAGAAAAGAAAACATCTGTTGCATTGCCAATTCATCAACCTCACTAAGCGCCTTAACGCGTTGATGTAAAAAAGCGACAACTCCCGAACTTATTATCCCATCAGCAGTTAATAGTGTTGTTCACCAAATGAGCTTAGTAATGACAATGAGCCTTCGTTGCAATGCCAATCTAATTGCTTTCACAGTCTTGCGTTCTTGACTACGTTCCCTGTCATCGGCAGACATTTTTCTCTTTTTACCATCTGTTGATGGCGAGAAAATTGCTTGATGCCCTGCGACGTCAAACGTATTCCGCACAAATTGGAAAGATGGCGATGGCGAATTCTCAAAGGAATTCTCAAAATCTCTATGTGTGTCAGCTGGGGTGAAGTGTATAGTAGATGCAGGCATATGTGGAGTTTACCTTCCTGCTCGTCTGCAGGCCTACACAATACATAATAGCTTTGCACCACATGCTGGAAACGAAAACGTTTTTTAGTGCGATGACTTGAGCAGGATTTCAATTACGTTAATGAGAAAATATAAGAATCAATTTGCGGTTCTCCATCAGGAGTTGTGCCCTCCTGCCCTTTTGGCAGTTGGCATTGCCGCAGTATTGATTCTGTTCATTGAGATGTTGCCTTGAATTTAGCAATTGATTGCATGACTGAGATTAGAACATATGGCGCTTTTTAGAAAGCCGTTTAAATGTCAACGAGTTAAATGTTTGCTATTTGCGAATGTGGGGTTGTCTTGCTATTAATCTGATAGAAGTTAAGCTACGATTACATTATGCCACTTTCCATGTCAACGATTTTTAATAAAATACAGTGCAAGCGAAACTATTGCAATTATTATATAGGCTGTTACGTCGCGATAGGCCATACCGATGGTTGCAGCTAATTTCGAATTAGTTGTGTCTTTTCGCTACTATTAACATTGCTATATGTTTTGCTGTGAAAAAACAAAAGTTTACATGGCTCTCGAGCTACCCATATTCGTGACCGCCATTCCTTGTGGTAAGCAAAAGGTTTTAAAAATGTGTGAAAATATGCCAAATGCAAGAAGTTTACCAGTTCCATTTCCAGAAGGCCACACCCTTCGAAAGTACTATCAACTGAATCTGCGAAATGGCACTAGACTGCAAATTGAAACCATGTAGCTTAACTGCAATATCCCCTCAGTTGTGCCTCGTCAGACAATTTAATAAGTCTCTAGGCCAGAAATTGTGTGGCGTAGCAGATGTAAGAGAAATTGTCAGTTGTACGTAGCTAAGCAAGAGGTTTACCCTAAATGACATACGGATCTCGTGAGGAAAACTACGAATAACCATTAAAAATGAAAGTATGAAATTCATTGGTCCCAAACTGCAAGAAGGACTTCGTGACTTTCTTACAAAGCTGCTTGAAATAGTCGCATTCATTCAGCGGTTTTACCAGCCATTTAGAGTGAGACATGGTTTCTCTTAGTTCAATTGCATCACCAAGTGAAAAAGTATTGACTAAGTATTGAAAACCTCGCCCTTCTTTATTTATTTGGTTTGAAAATATATTTTTTCTTATAGAGAAGTCGCCAAGGTCTGATGTTTCACTCCCTTCTGTTGGCCAGTAGATAGATTTGCAAATGACATGACTTCGGCAAAATGGCCATAAAGTAATAGAACGAAAAGTATTGCTAAACGTGAACACACTGCCTTGACGGCTTAATTTCACTATGGGCATACCCACATAAAGTCCTTGAGAAAGACGTTGACCAAACGCCCCAGAACCAATGCAAGTATTGATCCTGGTGCAATTACCGAGGCTGTTCGGTTGGCAATAGTCCGACCCAATTGGTATGGGCGAGGCCTACCTCTTCGTTCTGAAATAACGCTTTTTTTCTCCGGTTTAGGTTAAACCACAGCCCCCACGAATCCAACCTCAAATGATGGGGCTGCACCATTTTTGGCACAGAGGCTGTCCCCATCCCCGTTGTACCATTATATAGCTGGTCGAGCTTTCGTAACCCGAAAGTTACTACCCTTTGGATTGCCAACCCAATCCGAGGACAGGTGGACCTCAATGTTAGGTGAATAGAGCATCTTGAATCCCATATTACTAGCGAAAACAAGATAGCTCACACCTATTTTTCTTGCACTGTTTAATTTGGTGATGCCCACAATAAAGGCATCACTCAAATTTGGGCAATGCCCCACCAAAAAGTAACAGTTGCAAAAAACCCTATTGATAAGAAATTCGCTATTTCATACTGAACTGTGGAACTTAAGGGATGTCAAGTGGTTTACCTTGTAAGCTGAAGCACCCTTCGCTTTGTTTGCATACAAAGTATAGATAGATTATACCTAAGGCGATTACAGTTACATTGTAAGTAATCTATACCAACTGAACATTTAAGGTAATCTATACCACTTTACCAGGAGTAACTCTGGTCATAAAAAGACGTACCTACTATCTTATTCGCTTTTTTTGTATCGCCAAGTGTTGCCGATCCTACATGTAACTTTATAAAAGGTATACCAAGTATCAATAAGCTAGAAGCTACACAAACCTTTTTTCCGTGGGGGTTTTGTATCTAAAATTATTGGCAACTCCAAGATCTGATGTCGTTTTATCCTACTCCTGGCAGCGTCCTCCCAGCATTTTCAAAGGTCACTCAAACATTCAATTGTAGTAGAGGCATACTTTGAGCTATCAACGCGCCCTTCTTACCAAGGTAGCAAAAGGGTAATAGCTATCTTAGTTCTAAGTGTAGTATATATTAAAAGCCGCTGAAGGCAGCTATTAGTCAATTGTCGGGTGTAAAGCTGTAACAATCGATATGGCCTTCCGCGACGTAACAACCTACATGATAATTGCGATAATTTCGCTTGCACTGTACTTTATTAAAAATCGTCTATCCTATTGGAAGAGTCGAGACGTTCCCCACGATGACCCGAAATTCTTCTACGGCAACATGAAAGGTGTGTCGCGCACCAGACAGCTTCGCGATATAATGCACGAGATGTACACCAAATTCAAAGGCGCTGCACCCTTTTTCGGATTCTTTCTGTTCATGCAACCGATTTGCATTGTCACGGACTTGGAATTGATAAAAAAGATTCTAATAAAGGACTTTAACAATTTTATCGATCGCGCCGTCTACCACAATGAGAAGGACGATCCGTTGACGGGAAACTTATTCGGGGCACCTGGCAATAGGTGGCGTCAGTTGAGGTCTAAATTTACGCCCACCTTTACGTCTAGCAAAATGAAGTTGATGTTCCCGATTGTTGTCGAAGTTGGTAATCGATTCCTTAAGGCATTTAGTGAAGAAGCGAGTCGAGATTCAGTAGTGGAAATTAAGGACCTACTAGCGCGATTCTCAACCGATACAATTGGAACGTGCGCCTTTGGAATTGATTGCAACAGCTTGAAGGATCCGAATGCCGAGTTTCGTACAGTCGGACTGAGCTTTATAAACAATCCCCGACATAATCGCTTCATCTTGGCTTTTATACGTAGCTGCCCGGATTTGGCAAGAGCCCTCGGATGTTGCACTGTGCCCGACAATGTCCACAATTTCTTCATGCGAGTGGTACGTGACACTGTGGAGTATCGGGAGAAGAACGGCATCACTCGAAACGATTTCATGAATATGCTGATAGAACTGAAGAACAACAAGAATATTGAAGGAGAGTCAAAAACCGGTCTCACGATGGAGGAATTGGCAGCACAAGTGTTTGCTATATTTGTGGGAGGTTTTGAAACCTCGTCGTCTACCATGGGGTATGCTCTCTTTGAATTGGCTCAACATCAGGACATCCAAGACAAACTAAGGAAAGAGATCAATGATGTGCTAGCCAAACATAATGACGAGCTGACCTATGAGAGCCTGAAGGCGATGCCCTACATGGCCAAAGTTGTTAGTGGTAAGGTTAATACGATTTGTAGTTTGAATCGATTTTTTGAGCTGGGTAATTTTTTTAATTCCAGAAACTCTGCGCAAATACACACTTCTGACGATTTTAAGCCGCGTAGCTAAGCAGGACTATTACATTTCGGGGACGAAGTACAAAATTGAGAAGGGCACCATGATTTTTATTCCCATCGACGCTATTCACCGTGATCCGGAGTTCTACCCAAATCCAGAAGATTTTGATCCCGAACGCTTTAGTCCGGAGGAACTGCAAAAGCGGCCGCCAATGTGTTACATGCCGTTCGGCAATGGGCCCCGTAATTGTATAGGCAGGCGCTTCGGGGAAATGCAGACATATATTGGCATAAGTCTTATATTGAGACATTTTAAGTTGCGCGTCAGCGATCAGATGAAGTTGCCAATGCAATTCGATGTCACCCTCAATTTTCTGTCATCGAAAGATGGCATTCATCTATCCGCTGAGCCGATCAAATAAACGGAACTTAGGTGTAAGTGTTTTTCTAAGTGCCGGTTAATAAAATATGAAAACAGCACCAGTGTTGAATATTGACAGATCTAGGCCAGTCCTCTCGTATATTCTTAAAGATTTGAAACATCTGTAGCAGTACCTACATGTTTACCTTGTAACGTGGTTTTAATATCTCGCCACCATTTCCTCTGATGGTAAAAGTTCAAACTCTTTTTTCGCCCCGGGAATACACGCAACGACACAGCTATATGAATTTAAATAATTTCATTCACTTCACAAAAAAAAAAGAAAACAAATACAGCTGGAAACGCGACACATAAAGCAACCCATCATCATCAAAAAATCACAATCCCAATTGTTTTCCAATAAATTCCTATCTGAGGTACACAGGTGCCGGCAACGAAATAAAATTAAATCAATAATGTAATGCGATAGGTACCGGTTTATTCAGTTCAGCTACGCAGCAGGTGTAACATTGACTCGGAGTGGTTTACTCAATTTCCAATCCCTTACAGTTACAGGCCTCGTTTGTCGTGGGTGTCATGTGTGTGTGCATGCTGAAATAAAATCGATTTATGATTGTGTTATGGTAAACAAGATGAAAATGTAATAAATTCTGTATACAAACAATTTCTTTCAATGTACAAATATGAATCTCAATTTGGCAAATTTGAATAGGGATTACACGCATGGCATTACGTCATAGGATAAGGAAAACGGGGGTTTGTATATCCCAATTGGTTGTCTAAACTGAGATGATATATATCCCTTCTAGGAATTTAGACCCATCCGGAAATTGATCGCAGGCAATGGGGTGCGTTCGACGGGATGATTCCTAGCCAGTGGCGGTCTTCGTTGCGCCTTATTAAGTGCCCCACTGCTGTAGGATTGAATTGAGTCGCAATTGAGGCTGAATATGGTATTATATCGAGACACTTTTCGACGGTATTTGAGTCTTCGAAATGAGTGCGACGGAAGTTCGCGTACGCGGTTTAAATCGATCGCAATTGCACAAAGTCTACACACGTATTCATAGAAAATGACAGAAAAAGAGAAAATTAGCAAAATAACGAGTAACGAATAGCTCCTCTCTTGGCTCGAAACAGCTCAGAGAATTTCTGTGCTTGCCTAGACCAGAAAGGTTTTGAAGGCCGACCAGCGATTTTTGTCAATGACCGGATTCCGTTTTAAATAGTATTAAACATTTTACATTAAATCAAAAGCTGTGGCGCATGTTCCCACATATTGTTTCCGACTTTGATTAAAATTCCTCTAGATGTTCGACATTTGTTCTTTTGTGTGATTTTTGGCTAATTTTTAGTCTACAATTGCGATAGTATTCAATCATTTCTCACCACATTTTCATCACCGGGAATCCTCAGATGGAAAAAGAAATCTTCCTCCGGGAACTCGAAGCGAACGAAATGCGAATCGCCTGAATATCGGGGGTTGAACCGAATCTCTGTTACAAGCCGATCATCTATAGATGCATTTTTACTGCGTTTTTACTGTTACTAAAATTAGTGGCACAAAACTGCGAGTTTGTTTTGGAATACTCGCAATTTGGTTCTAGCCCCGGGTAAATGTGCACTCGGTATTTTTATCAACTTCGTAGCTAAGATTTTAATTTTAAATTTTATATCTCTACAAAATATGCAGATGACAGTCGGCTGATCACTATCAGCGTTGCCACTCTTGACTTACTTTCTACTACATTTTTCTCGAAATTTAAATCTAATGCCAACAAATTCAATCTAGTACCAAAAAATAAGATCTACTGCATTTTGTAGTACGTTTGTATCCCTTTTAGGAAAAAACATAACAACTAAATTTTTCTATTTTTATTAATGTTGTGTTGTTAATTTTATATTTTGTTATTTATCACTGAAGGTACTGCGAAAAAATAGTCCTAAAGTGGCAAGGCTGATCATAATTTAGGAATGATAATGACACCCCTAGGTCTTTTAAAGTCATAATTATAGTACATGATGCACTTAGTAAGAAGTACACCCGTATGAATAGAGCCTGCATCGTAGAAACTGCATAATCTATTCGCAATCACATCAGTATATCACACAATTTAAATTTAGCCTAAAAGGCCAGGCCATATCTTAGTCATAAATAATTATTCTCTGGAGTTGGCTTTTTCGTCACAGCGGCAATGTTCCTCCTACAAATATGCACCGCAGTTTGTTGTTGATTTAAAAAGTTAGCAACTGCAAAGGCAAACGTATAAATGCATTAGCCTCACTTAGGTTTTAGGTACCTTCCGGAGCAGATTTGTGTGATTCCTCGACAAGTGACCTTCTACAAAAACTCCAAAACAAATTATATGTGCTCTGTGTCTTTGGGCTGTGTCCAGTGTAACCGTTGAATGTCGAAATTATTTCTATTTTCTACACTGATGGACTAGACACGACCGCATTTACGGACAACAACAAGATTAAAAGCGCTGAACGTTTTCCATTTTCGGTACTAGGTACAGGGTTTCTTTCTTTAATATTTTCCAAAAATTGGTAAAGTATTTTTTTTTCTTTCATTCTACTGATATCTCTATCAAGCTGGACGAAAGCAAGTACCTATGCTCTGCAGAGTAACGAAGCTCCATTACAATTTCCCAGGTTTTGAAATACTGAATTGTGTGCTTCTTACCTTTTACGAATCCCTTCTATAGTGTTCAGTGTCTGTAACTACTTATTTTCACGGCGCCGTCATAGGTTAAAGTTGAAGATAAGTAAAAGAACAATTGCTAATATATAAATGGTGCGTCGCATTTCGCAGAATTCGTTGTGTAAATCCATCTGTTTGCTTTTGTTCGAAGTTGACTTTTATAATTATCTAACTGACCTGATGCACTCTGCACTGCTTTGCTATGCTGATTTGTTGAAACTTTTCGTGATAAGTGGAAAAGTTGTCTATAAAAAAGAGAAAATAGATTCTTAACGTAAGTATTGCAATCTTTTTTCGTAGACCATATACAAAGGTCTTGAAAGTTAATTTCTACTTAGTTAAGCCAATTGCTACAAAAATGCATTTAAAAAAAAAAACCAAAAGAACCATGCGAAAGCGTAATTGTGCTTCACGAAACTCCCTTTGTTTTCGTTTTGCATAGTTTTAGGATCATTTTCAAGTTCTAACTTTTTAAACCTCCTCGGGTTCTTTACTAATTGGATATCATTTGACTGTTAATTTATTTATTTACTATTGTAGATTAGATTAGATTAGATTTACTTCTCAGTCTTTCCACATAAAGTAGTCACGAGCAGCATGGTCTTACTGAAGATACGCAGCTTTAAAACAGTTTGGCACTGCATTACTTCTTTCTTTTTACACGCCATTGGTTGAAAGTGGTTTGGGGGTGACACTAGCAAATGGGTTTTATATTTTGAAAATAATCAAAGGGCATGAAAACCTCATTCAAACAGAATATGTGATTTTTCGTTCCCACAAAACGAAAATGTCTTTCGTTTCAGGAGTTACATAGAGCAAAAGAAACGAAATTGTTTGTTTTCGTTTGTTTACTTTTGTTCAAAGGATTTTTTTTTTTTTGTTTTTGAAGTTAAATGAAGCAAAACGTTTGCGTAATAAAAAACGATTAAGCGTTTCAGCTTTCAGTATCCCATCCATGATTAAGACGCGCTGCTTGCTCGATGTTAGCGAGTGTTATGAGGCTCCAGTCAAAAACTCACCTTCATCGGTCGAATATAGTCGCAAAGAGCGTTTTTGCTTGAATCGGGTAGTGGCAAGGATTTCCTGGGTTTCCATTTCGAATTCAACAATTATTTCCTGGTAACTTAAAACTCTTTGCTCTTCATTTCCTGCTTAGAAGCGAATTTTTTTCCATAGGCGTCCTGATTGGGACCTGTGTAGAAATTAATTTCTGGAACAACTTCTACCCCGCAGTTATTTTAAGTGCGCAAATAAGGAAGGAAGTCGTCTTCCAATACAATATTATAGTCACTGTATTCTTACTTGTCGCACCGACTATGCCTAGGCAATGCTTATCTTTGCTTGCGCTTGGGTGGTCGTGGTCGCTGTCAATTGCATAATAATTGATTCACTCACATTGACATGTGCTCAACCGAACCCAAAGCCCAAGCTAATAAAAAATAAAGACAATCGCTCAGCCCCAGTGATTCATAAAAACATCAACAGAATAAAGTTCTTATCAAAATATAAATTCGCCTAGAAAACTTAAAAAGCCAGCTTATTTACGTCCGAAGCTTTGCCGGTTCTGCAAATTGTCTTTGTATACAATAGTCGCCACTCGCCAATTCAATGACTACGCCAAGTGTGCGCTATAGCTGTACACTGTACGGCACAACCGAAGCTGCACTTCCATCGCAGTGCTAGTGCTAGCTGAGCCTTGGTCGTGTGAACGTGATAAATGATGGCTGCGAGTGCGATCGGTGTATACGCAGCGCTCGCTATCGTAGCGCTTGTAGTGTACCTAGTGAAAAATCACTTTGCCTATTGGAAGAAGAGAGGCATTCTACACGACAAACCTGTTATACCTTTCGGCAACCTGAAGGGAGTCCGAAGGACGAAAAACTTTCATTCGATATTCCGAGAGTACTACAACAAATACAAGGGCACCGGCCCCTTCGCTGGCTTCTATTTGTTTACAAAGCGAGCGGCACTTATTTTGGACTTGGACTTGGCGAAAAACATTCTCATCAGAGACTTCAGCAACTTTGACGATCGTGGAATGTTTTACAATGAGCGGGACGACCCGCTCACTGCGCATTTGTTCGCTTTGGAAGGCGCCAAATGGCGAAAATTGCGCAGCAAACTGTCGCCGACCTTTACGTCGGGCAAAATGAAATTCATGTTCCCCACTGTGCTGGGCGTTGGACACGAGCTGGTGAGTGTGCTCAACGAGTTGGTGCAGCATAATCCAGACGTCGAAATGAAAGAATATTGTGCGCGCTTCACCACCGACGTTATCGGCAACTGCGCCTTCGGCCTGGAGTGCAACAGTCTGCACGATCCGAATGCCGAGTTCAGAGTTTGGAGTCGCAATACCCTGGAGTTGAAACGCAGCCGATGGGTGTTCATATTCTCCGAGTTGTTTCCCAAATTGGCGAGGTTTCTACGCCTCAAGAGGATACACAACGACATCACCAACTTCTATATGCGAATTGTGCGCGAGACTGTGGAATACCGCGAACAGAATAATGTGCATCGCAACGATTTCATGAATCTGTTGATCGAACTCAAGAACCAGGGAGGAGGAGAGTCGCCCGGGCTGACCATGAACGAGATTACAGCGCAAGCGTTTTTGTTCTTCATGGCTGGATTCGAAACATCATCGACAACGATGGGGTTCACGCTGTACGAACTCGCGTTGAATCAGGAGATTCAAGAGAGGCTACGGCGCGAAGTGCATGAGGTTACGAGCAGATACGACGACGAAATCACGTATGATGGATTGCAGGAAATGAAGTACATGGAAATGGTAATTTTCGGTAAGTGCAAGGTTCGAAAATAATTATTTGGCCGGCTGTACGCTGTATGTGCGGGATGGGTATTCATAAATCACTGTCCAATATATAGGTACAGTGGTGAGGGTTGTGATTGATGGTAAAATAATTCAAGCAACCGATTTGTTGTCGTTGAGGTGTGTGCCATGTGTGTGTCGCAAATTATTTATCTATCTATTAATTATTCGCGGATCACTACTAATTTCAAGTGTAGATATTAGATGTAGGTAGATGTGGATTTGTAGATGCACTGAGACGTTTGGAAGGTGTAGTCATTGAATGAACTGCTGAGCTCCAACGCCTGTGAAGTGTGAACATATCCAGGTACCAACTGATGTTTTTTTATTTCCTGTCAAATGGGACACTAAACTAGTTTAGCGAGTGTGTGTAATCGCACAGCGACATAAGGCTTACAGACCAGGAAATGATGTCACGTATATCGAAATTGGGTTGGCGAACTTTGTTGCACCTAATCGCGTGTGCGTATGGCTGATATTGGAACTGACGGCATTCCTATTTTCGGGTAATCTGACAATGACAACTATGACAATGCGATTACGAAGGAGCGCGATTTTAAGGTTCGTATTTAAGGATAGCTGTCTCTGACAAAGTCAGCAAACCTTATTTTAAAAAATAGTAGATACGTAGGAGTATTTATAAATAGTATTTTTGGATGTGGAATGAAAGAACGAAGTTGGCAGAGCCAACTACCAAATTCGCTCAGGCAATCTACCGGACTCCTACCACCAGTTAAGTACGATTACCTATCTTCGACACTGTTTTTTGATTAATTGAGAAGTTAAAAACCATGGGCTCTTATCTCCCTAGCTTCCGCTTTTACTACGTTATTTTGAAATTTCTGGCATGCGCAGTGTCGTAACTGTCAATTGTGCTTATCGTACCTAACCGAGATATATACACTGGGTATTGGCCTGGTACATTTGGGATTGAGGTACCAATTTTATAAGTGCGAGTATTGAATAGGAAGCAAATTGTTTAGTCATTTAAAGAAGATGGGGTTTATAGAGGATGTATAATCTATGTCGGGAGGAAGCTAAGACAGTGGTACCTATGATGCGTTAGCGTCTGGCACTTGCTGGCAGAAGAACGCAGATCTTATGGGATGTCAGTGCGTTGAAGACGTAATTCACAGGGATTCTATAGTGAGCCGCATTTACGAGAACGTCTGTCCGGTGGGGTCAATAGTAGAGTAGGCAAGGCACATGCATAAAGCGAGCTCTCCGCCATTATTTGGAGCTGTAGTTCGAGGTTGCACGCCTGTAGGATGTAGCAGCCAGAGTCTACATAGAGAGTACCTAAGTGAGAGTCTTTAACTGGCAGCTATCTCATACAGATGCCAAAACCCCGTGTTACCAGTATCGGGACATCGTAGCCCAAACTGTGGTATGATACGGGACACCAAATATAAAGCGCATGATATGAACTTCCCTAAATGGTTTAAGCTACGACTTCCAATCAGAGGTCAGATTCTGTGGGGCGAAAACCTTGAAACGTTTTTGTGCGCACGAATGATTTGCCCTAAGTTTCAGAAGTTAATCGTTCGTGCACACGAAAACGTTTCGCCTCACAGAATGCCGACCCATAGCTTTATGTTTTATCAAGAACCTGAGCTACTGATTAAAATCTAATTGGATTTATTTCACGAAATTGAAAAATATCGACTGTTCTTTATCTTCTGCTGTAAGACGCAAAGCGCGCATTTGCGTGTCGTTTTCTCTGTTGGAGTGAAACGGAAAATAAGTGCATATAGCTATGTGATGTGCAAGTGAACGTAATTAAATGTGACAATATTTTTCTGAGGTTGTCTGAAATCAGAGGTGCAAGTATATCTCAAGGTATTTCAAAGAAACATGTAGTGGACTCATTCAGTCAACTCAAAACGCACTTACTCACAAATTCGGCCCGTGGCGGAACGGAAAATTCTCCGATTTTCTACGATTCAGAGGATTTTAGCTTCGAGGTATTCTTCCGAATAGCATTCCGGGGAGGATTGGTCCGATACAGGGTAACGCACTCAAGAGTTTTGCGTTGCATGTTTTTGTTTTTGAGTGACATTTTTTGACAGCTTCATAAGAATTGTTTTCCGATATCCTCCCACAGTAATAAGTCGCGGAATTTATTTACGATTTCGAGTGATTATGTATTTGTTTTATTTATGTATTTTTATTATTCGAAATCGGATTTCTAGAATGTAATTTGAGCCTCCGACGGAATATGGTTGCGGGGAATTTTCCGTTTTGACGAATACTTCGCTAGGGCCGAAAACTGAAAGTTAATAGTGTTTTTTAAATTCCTGTGTTTTCCCTTAGTGGGTATACCCTCTTAGAATTGCGCAGCTCTCAAGGGAATATAATCGAAATGTTTTTCTTTATTGACAACTCCACGACACGACCGCAATTTTCTACAATTACAATTGTCTAGAATGGTTTCCCCTAAAGCCTTTATTTAGTTTTGAATTGCATTCAAATATCGTACCGTCTAACCCATAAAACTTTAAACTTACCTGCCTACCGACAATTAACATTTTTCTCTTCTTGCAGAAACCCTTCGCAAGTACTCCATTGTTTCGCACTTGAATCGGCGAGCTAAGAGCGACTATGCCACATCCGATAGCAAATATTACATCAAAAAGAATACCATCGTACTCATACCAGTGGATGCCTTCCATCATGATCCAGACATATACCCCGATCCGGATATCTTCGACCCGGAACGTTTTAGTGCGGAGGAGACTGAAAAACGCCACTCCATCGCTTGGCTGCCATTCGGCGATGGACCAAGAAATTGCATTGGACTGCGATTTGGCAAAATGCAGGCGTGCATCGGTCTTGCGCTGCTTCTGAAGAACTTCAAATTTGGCGTATCAAGTGGAACACCCATTCCCCTCACATACGATAAGAAAAACCTCCTCTTATCGTCCGAAAGAGGTATTGTACTGACAGTGGAACGCATCTAAAACGCTAAGCCGCTTACTGCATTTTTAATGGATGACCGCACACTTCCATTTCAATTATAGATAACAGCACAACACTGCAATCCACACACCCATATAATTATATGAATGAAATTAGCTTTAAGTTACTATCTCTGTGCTCTGTGCCGTATTGTACTTCAAACTCATTATGAACTTAAATATACTTATAGATACTCGTATACGAATTATTTTTCGCGAAGTTTTTTCTTTGTCGCAAAGTAGCAGTTGTTAGACTGACGTCTGATTGAGTTTCTTTTTAAGTGTTGTTGTTTTACTGGCGGCTCAGGTGCTCTGATGATTTTTAATAAGAGAAAAAACAAATACCTCAACTCAAATTGACATTAAAATGCAATAAATATTGAGTTTGGAAAACGCTGTTCATTAGATTATTATCTGGAAAGGCAGTTGATGCGTGCAGGTAATTCCCCTTATAGGCTCATGATTAGGGAGTGTGCTTTTATTGTTCATAAATATATAATGATGCGATACAATTTTATTACCGCCTTGTCACCGTGAGACTGATTATTTTTTTAAGTTGATATAGGCTGTGGGCAAACGTTTTTTACACTTTGTGTTTTCGTTCGCAATTGTTTACGCATTAAAAACATTCATTATCGATGCATTGCCAAACGCTGGGGCTTTGTCTATGGCTGGCGGATGACGTTGTTTAATTTAATTGCACTCAGATAGACACTCTCTATATGCAGCAGATATACCCGAACTATGAATAATTGCAGACGAAAATGTTGCGCAATACAAGATAAGTGGGAACTCTACGTACATATTTAAATAAAATACAGTCGTGAATAAAAAAATGCTACCACAAAAAATAATCCTCGGTACTAATAATCATTTTTAGTACAAAATTCTATACAAAATTGCACATTGTGACCCACAAAATATTTAGTATGAAGGTTCACAAAGATAAGATATTAGAAAGGCCCAATGTGTTTTGGACATTTCTTTTCCAAATGCAGGACACTGAAAGAATTAGGTGATGGTTAGGTACTTGCAAAACTGTCATGCTATATATGTATAGACTGCGAAAAAAATAGAGTCCAGCACTAGCAGCGCTTTTAATAAAAAAAGAATAGTGGTTAAACTATTCGGTAAGTAAGGGACTTAGTGCGTATACTAACTTTTTCCTTTTAATAACAACTTTTATACCACCAATATTTTTATAACTTTGCAATGCAAAAAATCGTAAGCATGTGGGAGCACTGCACTAAATTGCCAGCTGAAATTTTGTTGCCATTAGTTATTCTCTCTCTCTCTAAACTATCTCTGGAAGCGTTGCCATAACTGCAGATTTGTCTGCATTTTGCAGATTTTCAACCTAGCTGCTAAGTTTTAACAGCCAAAAATAAGCCCTTCAGATTTTGTCTGCATTCGCTGTAATATATTTTGTTTTGAAAAAATAATTTCAACATTTCTTCCACACTCGCTCTAGCTGTATGCTATCATGTCAAAATACAGCTCAGTTTTTGTTACTTAAATAAAAAAAAAAAATCTAAAGCTATATTTTTCCATAGAAATCTGCATTTCAGATTTTGTTCACATTTTGTTTGTCATAAATCATAATTGCAAATTTGGGCAAATATTTTTATGGCAGGAATACTGGATGCATTTGAGCTATTCGCTCGTTACACGTCAAATGGTTGTCAGAAATGTTATTAACAGAACCAATATTTATTCGTTTGATAAAACTTCCAAGTGATATTGCAACTGAAAAACTAACGCTTTATTTAAATTTTTACCCAACAGATGGCGCAACTTCAACAAAGAAATAAATAAACACAAATTAAAATATGAGAAGCCGGGGTACAATGGGCTATCCCTTTCAACTCATCTATTGAATAACGTTTCAGTTTTTAAAAATGCAGTACCTATACCTATATCACTGGTATTTTGAGGAAAATCTCTATTTTTTGAGAATATTAATATTTGCCGAATGTAAATGACTGAAATGTTTATAGTTTTGAGGTAGGTAGGTCTATAAATTTGGATAATCATCCATTAAGATTATATGAGAAAATGTTTATAGAGCTTTACAGGCAGAAGGGGCGCAGCATAATTACGGTGACCATTTGTTTATTATAACACAGAACAGTTCTATATTTAAAAGCAATGGTTGTTATGAATTATTTTAATGCAAATACAAAAAAAAATGTTCCGCATTTCATTTAGATTTTTAAAGAAAGAGAGACCCCCAAAATTTAATTAACAAAATGAAAATCTTGCTGAACGAGCTCATTTTTTTGTTTTACTATAAAAGGAATAATTGAAAATTCTATTGGAATTTTTTACTTTTTCTTGTCTTTTATTTGGATTTTAAAAAATGGGGTTACCGAGCATGTATGTTGTTCCATTTTCTAATTTTGTGATTTACATTTTTATTTAACTTCTCCTGCATTTGATACTGTCGTCAATGGTTCGCAATTATCTGACTGAAACTTTTCACTGAACTACCATGTGTTCGTCGCTGGTTTGATGAGATATTCCAGATATTTTATATAAGGAAGTTAAAAACGTTTCATTCATGATAGCTGAATTTGATATCTGAATTTGAATTCCTATACATTCCTTCTAAGACTGGTTATACCTATATACTTAGATATAGTTGACATTGCCTATTTTTACTGTCAGTTTTCGATGGTCCACTTTCCGCGAATGCATCCATTATTGTCAGTAAACTTTGTGTCACTTCTGTTGAAATGTAACGCATTCAAATGCACTCCAATTATTGGCGGAAAATAATTGCAAGCCAATTGCCAAGCCTGAAATTGCAAATTTTAATTGTCTCCCTTTATTGGCTTCTATGCATTCTCTGAAATCTGCCTTCGATTTTCGAAAATATATCTGCAGATCATCTGCGCAACTAGTTATACCAAACAGAAGAAATAATAATTGCTGTCATCTGTCAACTTAAGATGCAGCTGCATTTCGAAAGCCATTTGTGCATGATTTGAAATTACGTTTTCATATTGGAATCCTGTGATAGATTTTGTTTTCCCTTCTGCAAGAGTGTCTTGTTTTTGTCAATAAAAAAATATCATAGACTGGATGTACCTACTCTGCGATGGGATTCAATCTGAAATGCAAACTTCTTTTAGCATAGCCGTATACGCAATCCTTGACACATGCAACTGCAAATCAATGCAATCAACTGGAATGTAGATTGGACAGGACAAGTACACGCAATTGCCAAACGAGGCTATACGTACGTACAGTTGTAGCAGTAGCTAGTTTTCAATTTCAAAAAGGTGGGTAAAAGAAACTGTCTTTTTTACAACTTCAACTTATTGCGTATCCTGTCAGTGAGGGGTTTTTTTGAATCGCTTCCGGTTGATTGGAAATCTTTTGTTTATGCAGAGTCATACGAGTATTGAATTTCAAAATGTGATGGACGGATAACACACGTTGTTCAGCCTTGCAACTTTGTGAAATGCCATCTTGTAACTAGTTTTTCGCATTTTTTTCAACTGGCTTTCCAAAGCCCTACCTTAGGAGGTATTTCTGCAAATACTCTCTTAGAATTAAAAATATAGTTCGGTCTTATATACCAACGTTTCCAGAATCTTTCTGCGATCTGAATTCGTCTTCCCGGAATTTACAAAAGCGACGCCAACAATTCGAGTACCACCAGAAGAAGAATGCTACCCAAAAATGATCTGCCCCCACTGGTGTATCCCAAAATATATACATACACAATCTAATCTTGAGGTTTAAGCACAAATTCATCATTCAAGATAGTAAAGGTGGAATGCCGCCACAAAAGAGCTTTTCCTGCGACTTCGAATGAGTAAGAACTTTTTTCTTCAGTTTGTTTTCGAAAGCGATAGAAGCAACAGCGCCAGCACTATGGAGTTGATTTACGGGATTTTGTACGCCGTACTAGCGATCTTTGCAGTTTCTGCGTGTTGCATTAGGGATCGCATGTCGTACTGGAAGAAGCGTGGCGTTCCGCACGATAGGCCACTATTCATCTACGGCAATATGAAAGGCTTCCGCCGGACTAAGCTTTTGTTCGAACCGGTTAGAGAGCTATACAACAAGTACAAAGGAAGTGCGCCATTTTGTGGATTTTACTTCTTCTTTCGGCCATCTGTTATCGCCTTGGACTTGGCCCTGATTAAGAGGATCCTCATAAAGGACTTTCATAGCTTTGCGGATCGTGGTTCTTTCCACAACGAGAGAGACGACCCACTCACAGGGCATTTGTTTGCCTTGGATGGAGATAAATGGCGACAAATGAGGACAAAACTGTCGCCCACCTTTACCTCGGGCAAAATGAGGTTTATGTTTCCCACAGTGATTGAAGTTGGACATCGGTTTGCAGGGGTATTGAGTGAAATGGTAGGCAAAGGTGAAGTTGTGGAAATCAAAGAAATCTTAGCTCGATTCACCACTGACGTGATAGGCACATGTGCGTTTGGAATCGAGTGCAACAGCTTAAGGGATCCGAACGCAGAGTTTCGCACCATTGGACAAAAGTTCTTCACCACAGCAAGACACAATATGTTCATTCTTGCATTCATACGCAGCTGTCCGGATCTAGCAAGAACCCTAAGGTTGCGTCTCATCACTGATGACGTGCATAGCTTCTTTATGCGGGCTGTGCGGGAAACCGTAGAGCATCGGGAGAGAAATGGAATCGTTCGGAACGATTTCATGAATATGCTGATCGAGCTGAAGAACAACAAGTCGACAAAGACCGAAAACGGAGATGTGATTGCTGGTCTTACAATGGAGGAGTTGGCGGCACAAGCCTTTGTTTTCTTTATCGCCGGCTTTGAGACTTCGTCGTCTACTATGGGTTTTGCGCTGTATGAATTGGCTATCAATGAGGACATCCAGGATAGGCTAAGAAAAGAGGTGAACGAGGTACTAGCAAGGCACAGTGGAATTTTCAGCTATGAGTGCATGAAAGAGATGCGCTACATGGATCAGGTTATATATGGTAAGGTCTATATTTACAGCCAATTATTATTGACCTCAGCTCTTTTGATGTTTATAGAAACTCTCCGAAAGTACACGCTCGCGTTTGCGCTGTTACGCCAAGCGAAGGAGGACTATGTTGTCCCGGACAGTTGTTACAAAATCGAAAAGGGAACGTTGATCTTTATTCCGGCCGATGCTATTCACCACGATCCGGAGATATATCCGAACCCAGAGCTGTTTGACCCGGAACGCTTCAGTCCGGAGGGATCGGAGAATCGTGATCCAATTGCTTGGTTGCCGTTTGGTGACGGACCTCGAAATTGTATCGGTTTGCGATTCGGAAAAATGCAAATACGCATTGGGCTAACTTTACTGCTTAGGAACTTTAAATTTCACGTTTGTGATCAAACGCAAATTCCAATGGAGTTCAGCAAAAGGGGGGTGGTTCTATCGTCAAAAGGGGGAATTCATTTGAGAATCGAACCGCTGTAAGTAGGCCGCATTTACCACCTACCTGTGGGTTATCTATTCATTTTCGTAACGATTATTGGTATGGGTATTACACAAGAGATTGATGTGTCTTCGATTGTTCTTATTCCTATCGTAGGTATATACCTATACAAAATGTCTGGAAAGGTAGGTACGTATACGCAGTAATAAATTAGGAAAAATTAACAAATAAAGTGTACGGCTGGGTCGCGCGAGGCATTCTTGCCTCTTAATAAAACTTGTAGCTTAGTAAAACTCAAAATCGATAGTCGATAACATGACCTGTACATAAAATAGAAAAATACTAAGATAGTTCTGTATTTGCTAAGACTCCTTATTTATTGAATTTGAGTTTGAAGTAAAATTTTTATTTATTAAGCTATGACATTAAGCATTATAATACATTTTTATTTTAATTATATATATCATTAAAAAGTTTTTAATAAATTAATCAGTGAATGTAAAATTATTAAGTGCTTAAATATATAAAAAATAAATTACCTTAATTCTGAGTGGGGTTTTGCTTAAACGAGACGTTAGTTGGTTAAAATTCCTGAAAAAAAAAGAAAAATTGAAGACAGCAAATCATGAAAAATTTGATACAACAAAAGTTTATCGCTAATTGATTGATCACAATCACCACAATATAGAGCGATCCGCAAACACGCAAACAAAATTCGATCGAGCTTAATCTTGAAGTAATAATCTCAACTGTCAGTTAAGTAGTTCACATTTCATATATACCATCCACTTTACTTGATCAGCGACTGACAGACGGCGGTATCAGTTTTCCTATTCATTCCTATAATGTTAGATTTCCACGCAAATTTTACAATTAAAGTAAAGCGTTGAAGAAATAAATATATTGTTGCCGCAAGAAGGCCCCAAGGACTCCAAGCTAAACGAGTAACTGTAGGTGGGCCTAATATATGTTTGGGGTCTAGCTGAAAACAAAAAAAAAGTCTTGTAGCTTGTATTGTATTGAATAGCATATTGCTGATGGTTTAGCCTTGGACAGATGGTTAAGTGAAGCTGAAATTGGTGCGGATGACAGTAAAGTTAAACCAATTTGTGGTTATTCTGAAATTTTGATTTTTGCAATCTTTTTTGTAGCCAAGTAAATTTGAGACCCAAATTCCAACTTAAGGTTTTTTTCCACTGCGCCACCTCTCGCGAACGTCAGGCAAAACATCCGGGAGCATAACTGTCATGAAGAGCTTCTCAATTAGCCGTCTGAACTCGACATACTAAAGCCTCTGCGGACCTGTTGCCACAACTTTTTTTAAGTAAATTTGAAGTGACTTCTTCCCAAATTTTTCTTGGTGCTATATGCTCATTTCTTTGAAAGTGTTTTTTTTTTTTACTGTATACTTTTAGTCCGACTAGCAAGCTTATGCGGTTTGATAGAACGTCGATATATAAACTGGTAGAGGCCCTAACGGGTCACAGCTTCCCAAGAAACCACACAATGAAACTGAAACTCAAGAATGGCGACATATGTAGGTGTTGTGGAGACGACGAGGTACAGGAGGATACGCCTCACTTCCTCTGTCAATGCTCAAGTCTTTGTCACTTGAGAAATAGAACACTTGGTAGATATTACTTCCATTGCATACATGAACTTGCGGATGTCTCTTGATCTGATCTTTGCAGGTTCATAAACATATCAGGATGGCTGGACAAGGTCGAGTAAATGTGAGGAAGTGAACTTCATTGCCAACAACATCGGCTAACCCTCAACAAGGGCATCACAATGGGTCCACATGGACCTAAGTGGGGTGCTGCTGGGCTTGCTCTGCCGCATTCACCCATAAACCTAACCTAACCTATACTTTTAGTATCAATCCTGTGAAATATCTGCACGGAGCAACTTTTAACAAATTTTAGTCTCGACTTTAAATTTACGGTAGCCCGCAAAAGCTATTTTTAATTACTAAAATTTTAATTCGAAAGTAAAAATGTATATTGTTAAGGCTCATTTACTTTTTTTAAGGACGCATTTTCCTCCTCTTTTTTTTGTGGTGCTCCAAATCAAATATTGATGGTTATAGCTGTAGTGCCCCACTCGACATTGGCGTCAACTTTTGAGATTTCCCTTCTAAAACCTCGACTGACTGCTCTTAAACTTTGCTGATTGTCATGGCGGAAGCAAGACGTCAGAAAACGTGTACTCTCGTTTAAATGTGAACTTCAAATCAGATATGGATTCAGTGAAATTCGCGGAAAAAGCACATCTTCAAAAATTGCTCTGAAACAAAATATTTTATTTGCCAACAAAAATAAATTCTAATTAAGAAAAATTTCCAAGAAAAAAGGTAGATCCTCTGATCGACTTCAATTGCAACGTCACGACCAAACTGTTTTACGTTTCTATTCTAGGAATGACTTTTTTTAAAAATCAAAATTCCATTTACAAATTTTCAAACAAACTCAATTGATTGCGTGGAAATATGGCTAAGGAAAGTATCCCGGCGCCCCAAATAGCTCGACGTTGTCACAATTTCTGATTTATTTATATCTAGCCTTTGACCCACTCGGTATCCATCAAATTATTTGCTCTTTTTTTATCCAATTCGTATCTCATCACTTTCATCTCCGCCAACGGCCATCGATAATCAATCTTGTCTTCATTTCATTCCGTTCACCTCCGTCGTTCATTTGTGTTCCTTGAGGGTTCGTATCAATTTGCTTCCCTATTCTAGTTTTTCTTTTAATGATTACATCAATATTGAACGTTTCTTTCATGTGTTCCTTTGATACGAGCGTGTGTCTGGTATGGCAGGAGGCTCCAAGGACCAGACCAATGTCATGGCAGGCCTGTTTAAAGTTGCCAATTATGAGTCGGCGAACATACCATTTGATTGCTTGAACATGTGTTTGTTGGAAACATACTTGGAGATAGATGATGTGATGTCCATATCCTGTGTCTTATTTATGAAGCAGACTGCATAAATCAATCCGTTGAATAATAATTTTTTAGATTCTTTTGAATTTATGATTTAGCATTCCGTTTCATCGGTTGCCCGCATGGTTCAATTTGTTGCCAAATGGAAAAAGGATACATAATTTGAATAACTTCTCCTCAGGATTGCCTTGAATTGATTTTGTATACTAAGGGCAGTCTCCTCAAGTATTACTGTGGTGGATGTAGCTCTGGTTAGGTCTACTTCATGTTCATTGATACAATATGAATAGTTACTATACATCTACATACAATTGGATATATATTAGGTACATGTTGTTTATTCATGGCACTTTTGCTTTGTAAAATGCAAATTTGCATAGACATATGAATAGAGAGCTTTATGCAGACTAAGCTGATTTTGGGCTCTCCGCATGGCCGACCAGATTAAAATTCAATATTTTTGACCCCTGCGTTGATCCTTATTGAGTGTCTTTGTTGTTTTGGAAAGGGTATTTCTAAAAATAACTAAACGAATATTATACGCGAGTCATATTTCACTCCTTAAGCCAGGGTTATATATCTGAAGACGCAGAAGATAAAGCTGCCTAGTACATTTTTCGTTCGATGGCACCACCAATCCAGATGTTACAATCCACTAATACTTAGGACAATTGTTTTGAATTGTAGAAGCTTTCTAAATAGGTCGATGGCCGGTTTTCATAGCCGAACGTTTTACCAAATAATACAAGGAATTATTGTTGATAAAAGAATTGATCTTCTTATAAATAGAAAAGAGCAACAAACACGCCCTTAACAGCGATATAGCAATTATGTACTGGGTACAGTTTTCTGAGTTGGATGACGTTCCGCGCCGGGGTCAAAATGAGGACATGCCCTCCAAAAAGAGGACGCATGGCAACCCTAGGCTATAGCAACTCCAATCGATTCTATTTTCATTCAGCTATCCTGTTTCAATTCAATTGAATTCAATTTTTCCACAATGCCACATCAATCATTAACCGCCCCCAACATCAACAGTAAAAAGTATCCTGACCATTGCATCGCATCCAATTTCATTAGAAGACTCCTTCGTTAGCTCCAATTACACACACACACACACACCCACGAATGAAAAATAAAAACAAAAACAAGACGAATGAGTCAAAACAAATTTTGCCATCCGAAGCCAGGAACTGCAGATCAATCATTCAACAAGGCCCACAAATCGAATTACATCTCCGAATGGCGCGTTAGCCCCAATCAACCACAACAACTACGTGTTCAATTTCATCTCTGCTAATATGACACCCACTTTATAGAACACGAGGCGTGCCAATGACTTTGTTCTCGTTACTCAGGCAGCAACAGCTGTCAGTGAATAAAACTATTACCTACCCTGGCAATAGCCGTTTGTGAATAGGAGTAAGTTTTCGTAACCTCTCTGTCATTCATCATTAGCATTAGCCAACCCCATCGCAGGAGCAAGTGGCATATGCTGATAAAATTGTAGCCACATTGTCAACTGGCCTATATTGGGCCGCATCCTTCGAACTTTACACGCACGAAGGTAAGGAACGTGCACAGCGGTTCAGCTGTCAGGGAAAGCATTTCTCACAAGTCGTTGAAGAGAACCGGATGGCAAAAGTCGACGCAAATAAACCTGCTTTATCCTATCAGTTGCCTTACGGGGCACACTCCGAGCCAGAGGTCCAGGTCCATATACCATATGTCAATCGGGACGTGCTCATTCATCATGTGGAAAGGAAATGTAGGTGTGACCAGCAGAGTGTTCAGGTAACCCTCCCCTGCCCAAAAAGATATCCTCCGGGAATGCACAGGAAACCACCACATCTTGTGTTGGAAATTGTTTACGTGGCAGCATCCTCAACCGCATTGGTACATACGGTGTGTGGTTGATCCCCCTCGAGATGGAGAATATGGTTAGGCAAAGTTTTTTTTTTGCTTTTTGAGAAATTTAATATTTTACAGCCCGAGTGGGGGATGGGGAAAGGGTGTGAAAAATTAGATATACAAGGGAAGGTGACAGGTTTAAGGGACCTCGGACACCCATGATGTCAATTATTTATTGAGGTTATGTTTGGGTTTTGCAGAGCAAAGATTTCGTAGAATAAATGGACGGTTAATCTTTAGCAATGTGTACGAGTTTTTGCGTGACAGAGGAGACAATGATGGCCCAATATTGTCGTAAAACATTAAAGGACATCTATGCCAGAGAAGGACTTTTGTTCTTTATGTGGCTGGAGTAGCAGACGATTTTCTATTGCTGATAGCTGTGGTTTACTTAGGTGTACGGATAGCTCAAGGGCAGCCATCAACTATGGAGGGCAGGAGCAAAGTTACATAATCGGTTTGGCTATCGTTAAATTAAAAAGGACCAAGGAGATTGAGATTACGATTTGTTTTTATGTTCAAGTGATTTTGGTTATTTATTAGGCCCATGCGATATTTAAGGAATGCTGATTCTGATTTAATCCTGATTTTAAAACGATGTCATCCCAGGACCGCACAGGCCGATTAATGTCGGACATATTCGCTGGACTGCAGAGCATTGAGTCATATGTGTGAAAAACCATTGGATGGCGAAGATAAAAACAAAAATAGTTGGCTTGTAGGGACCCAGACCTCGCTACTCATCACCCTTCGTTTTGTATGAGTTTTTCATTTTGGGGACAAATGGAAAGGATCTACAATTTTATGCCGACTAATTAGCTCCTTCGGATGTTTGTCAGACATGTCGCTGTGGAAAAAACCTAAAAATGTAACCTGGGACCCATCGTTTAGTAGTTCAACACACTAACCACTAAGCCACCGTGTCTGACTGACGATGTTACATCAAGGAAAATCGATCAGCACCTGGAATTGTAAATCAATTGTTGAATGGAAATATGCGGATGCGAAATTGGACCCCTTGGTGAGATCTTGTGGTACAACGTGCTTGTTGAAAATTCGGTGCTTTAAAATAGATGACTTCGTTACCGAGAAAAGACTTCGCTATGTCAAATAGATTCGTTGCCCTTCTCTTTACGGACAACATTAGCTAACGGCTTGATCCAAAGAGAGAGAGAGAGAGCGAGAGACTTTAACAAAGTGAAGACTGTATATCCAATTTACTACATAATGTTCTTAAATCCAACCACCTTGACATGGCGCTGATCATAGGACTTGAGTCAGACAGGAGAAGTGATGCGGTATGGTTTTGACAAACTTATCTCTGTGTGCAATAAGACACTGAAAGAGAAATAACTGCAAAGATACAGCCCCATTTCTATTTATGGAAAGCTCAACATGTCCTTATAGGAATTTTGTCAAGTTTTGTACCTATTTATTTTTTATGATTTTCTTGGACGAATATAAGCGATCTACAAAGTCATGCCGGCTTGGAACGACTAAATGGAAAAGCTCTGGGATATTTTTTGCCCTATATAGAGAAAATCTAAAAACGCATTTAACTTTTTTCTCCAGTGATCGAACCTGAGACTCCTCGCTCAGTAGGCTACACAATCCGCGATACTTATAATCATATTCAGTGTCCAGACAACATTTTTCGAACTTACAAAATTGCATATTGCTACCTACAGAATATTTAGTACGAAAGCTAAAAGTTATTATAATGACTCTTATGAGATAATTTTACTGACGTAAAATTCCAGACCGGGTCTTTCTACCGAATATGGTGTGTAGGTACATCTTACAGTTGGCAGAAAGTAAGGGCAAGTACACAGTTTCAATACAAATTTGTCTTAGTAAAGCAGCGTAAAGTAGAATCTTCCGCACGTAGCTACAATCATTTGACACTTCTGAGATTCACACTCGGTACTTATTCAAAGTAAAAGTACCTGGAAGCAGCTAAACTCTAAAGGGGAAATGTCGAACAGCAACACCACGCTTTCTGCCCTGTCAGAGTGTCAGAACTAAATTAAATGCAGACGCCATTCCGTGCCATATAACTCACATACTGTTACAGTACAATTTTCCATTGTCAAATGCATCAGTTGCTGAACATCTTTGCTTTCAAAAACATTTTGAAATTTCGAAGTAATCCCCGCCAGTGTGGAGTTAAATCAAATCGACTTTAGAGTTATCTGGAAAGGAAGCAGTTATACAAATCGTATTATTGCAATAATAACTCACACATATGAATGAGGTAGCAGTTGTTCCAGAAACGCATAATAAAGGCAGCATAGGGGAAACCATTTATTTCACAAGAAAGCAATTTATACCAGTTTGGACTTTGTTGGACGTGCTTTATATGATGGCAGAGTCGTATTTTAAATTGAGGGTGCCTTAGTTATCTCACAGTTAAAAACTTGCACTGAAGTTGAGGGTCCCATGATCTTACTGGTGAAGACGACTGGCGACATTTGTCCTTTTTCCTCCTCAAATTTATTCAAGGAATTTTGCAGCGCTTAGTTTGGATGGTGCAGTGCAGTGTTCTTTATTTCCGCTTCATCAAAAGGCAAATTTAGATTAGGGTCAAAAATTTATTTTAAATGTGGTGTTTGCTCTTTTACAAAATTTTCCCTGAGCAGGTCCTTCGAACTTACGATTGATTTCAATCAACTGGATATTATTTATGGAGATCTTTCCAATTCTGCCATTCACAAAATGTATAGACTCCCTTTGGTCTTCTGAGTCACAAATTGTTGCCTGAGCCAATGCTTTTTAAATATCGTTAAAAAATAAATTTACAGAACAGCTCCAGAAATGACACTTTTTTTCCTCATTGGAACTTTTTCCTGTGACTTTTCAGAACTCTTCAACGGTAACGCTGGTCCCAAGTTCAATTCCCTCAAATAAAATCATATTCCATCTTAAGGTTTTTTTCCACTGAGTCACCTTTCGCGAACGTCTGACAAACATCCGAGGGTATTACTGTCACGAAAGAACTTCCCAATTAGCCGCTTAGATTTGTAGAGCCTTCCATTTGTTCCATAAATGAGATACTCAGACAAAACGAATGGTTGAAAGAAGCTAGACCTAAGGACCTGTGGCGCCAACTATTAATTTATTGATTTGTTTTATCTACTCGTTAAAACACAATTCCATTGAAACCGTATACCATTCCATACCTACCAAAGTTCTCCATGACAAAAAAACACCTCCAGTTGATTGAATACATTTTTTCGTGGAATTCGAAATAAATTAATGTTTTTAACTCTCGCAAGGTGCCACCTACCGTAACTCCTTCAACATGCTCCTACAACATCCTTACACTCTTGAATACTGAAATCCATCGAGTACTTTACACATCCTTCTGCAGCACACTTCAAACGAACCGCATAATGGAATATGCGACAGTGGTGCTTGAGTGCGAAATGTACTGAACGTTATTTGTTCGAAGAAAGACATCGGGATTATTGCAGACTTTTGAGATAGTCGATAGCTCTGTTTCTGTTAAATGAAAGGCGATACGAGTATCCTAAAAGCTGTAGGTACTTTTGCTCTGCTACACACGTAGCGCACCTACAACCGAGTGAGTAGTGCTGGGTGCGTCCTTGTCGTCTCTGTGTTTTTGTATACTCTTCCTTGCAAAGAGTTTTCCGGGTACTGCAAGTTATCGCGTTCGCGGGAAGGAAAAAATAAACAAATAGTTCGACAACTGAACGCTTTATTATAATTTCTTCTTTCTTTTATCACTTAAAACTGATTACAATGCCATTAATTGGAAAACATTTAAAACTGATTACAATGCAATTAATCGGCAAACAAGAGGTTTTCTAAGAAGTAGCAATAAGTTTACACAAGGCTACAAATAAATTCTAGGAATTGGTTAGGTACCGATTGGGAAATGGTGTGAACGGTGTCTTAATAAAAATCGTCTTCTGCAATAATGACTTCGCACAAAGTTACAAGTACATTCTACGAAGTGGGAATGGGGAATTGGTGTGAATGGCGTCTGAACTTGCCTGTTGAAAATTATTGAAGGTGTCAGAAGTGCACCTACCTAGCAGAACTTAAGTGAAAAGAGTTTTTGAAACTGATAGTTTTGTATTGAATTCTGTTGTAGGTTTACCAAAAGTCTGCCTTTGTTTTGTTGAGACTGCGAATGCTTAGTGATATCCTTTTTCGAATGTAAGGTATAGATTTAAAAACTACTGCTCGAAAATTACCCAAGTTTTCACTGCTGCATTGCGAAATTTCGCGATTTTAAATAGGGTTTTTTTATTTTATTATCCGCGTTACAGAAACACAGATCTAAGCTGATATCTAAGCAAAGAGTAGCTCCAACTTTGAAATACCTACCTCGGCCGGTTGGATCGGAGTTATTTTTGTTCAAAAGCGTGCGATATAACTAATTGGAGAATGAAAATTTCCGAATTTTATATGCTTCGTGTCTCTCACTTTTCTGTTGTTTTCTGTTCAACAAACAGTGTCCAGAATGGTTTTGCCATCAGCCCATCTCACTAGGCATGAAATCAAATATCCACCGGTTTACGCTTAAACGTTTTGAGGGCGCTAGTTGTCAGAGGGGTGCCAGAGCACATGCCAGAAGATTTTGAACGACTATTTCACAGATAGGCTGTTGATGTACATACCGAAGACCGACCAAGGCATTGCAGTATAAATGGTGATACGTTTCGCAAGGCGCCGTGTTAGGTCCGCCGTTATGGAACGATGACATTTTCAAACTAAGTATCCCGAAGTGTTCTAAGATAATTGGTTCTGCCAACGATATGGATATAGTGGAGGTAGCAAAACTTCTGCAACAAAGCGATTAGGTCCATGCAAGATTTTTTTGATTTCTTTAAGCATCAAGAGAAGACAGAAGCTGTACTTATTAACAGCAAAAAGGGTTATGGAGGCAACAACTTTAACTGTGGGTGTACATACCGTGGTCTTCAAACCAAAGTTAAAGTATACCTCGGCATTATCATAGACGCGTGGCTATCGTTCAATAAATACACATCAGAAAAGGCCGCAAAGGTAGCCGCTGGATGATGCCCAATATTGGGTGATCAAAACACAAAAGAAAGCCTACAGCAAGCAAGAGTTTCAGTGCCGAAACCTACATTAGTTTGGGCACGGTGACAATCCCTTTTGCCAGTGCTGTACAAGATCTTTATGGAAGATGGGGACCATGTTATGTTCCACTTCAACGATGGTGTAGGGAGAAACAACGAAATGCGCGGTTAGTCTGGGTGACCAATGGTGCATGGCTTGATCTACAACTAAGCGGACTCGAACCCCAAAAATCCAATTTCCATTTAAAGAATTTTTGTTCGCTGCCTTACCTCTGACGAATATTTAACAAACATTCAGGACATTAACAGTCCTCAGGAGCAAATTTTCGGTCCCTTTCCAGTCTTTAAACACTCAACAACCATTTATGAACTTGTTGCGCTAATTGTTTCTTTTCAAATTAAATGTATAGACATTGTCCATGGCATCTCCGCCTTCAATTAACAGAACAAGTTGAGACCGATGGCTCTGTACATTCTTGCCTATGTTGGGTCTTTTCCCCCAACCAATGTCTGTCGAAGGCAACGGATCACGAAAACCCCATTTAAGACGACCGCTCACAAAGTTGTCCGCCGGAAGGTGTTTAATCTCCCAATGTCCTTTAGTGATTAATCCAACCCCAACCATTTCGTCCAGAACCCAGTCCTAAAGGTGCGAATACATCATTCAGAGAAGGATCTTGGAATCTACTTTTCTGGAAGACAAACCGCTCTTTTTAAACTTTCCAACTTAACGCGTTCGTCGTTTCGTTACACACAGCCACCCACTTGTCTCTAATGACTTCGTCGTTAGGATCGACCCCATGCAGAGAGCGCCCGAGATGATTTACACAGAAGTCATTTATTAAATTCATAAAGTCATACCCAAACATGCCGAAGAGAAAAAAAAACGTGAAAAACCACCAACAGGATGAAATTTTTCATTACAATCTAAAATTGTCCACTCGAATACGAACGCATAGACAAGCTATATTTATGCGTACAACTTCAAGTGGGGGGTAGTCCCAAAACAAGAAGCGATTCTTATCCGGTTCGGTCCCAAGGAAACATTTTTGGAATTTCTTCTGGATTAATCGGAATGTATGGTTGCAAATGGGAAGCCATTGAAATTTTTGCGAGAGGAAACATAAATATTGACACGGTAGGTACTTGTAATATTTTCTTCCCTTTTTATTTCTGTTTTTACAGGGGGTGGGGTGGCCGAACGGGAAATTGTCTCATCGTTTACCAACTTTCCCATCTGATTGTATACAGTGCTTGACTAAGATTTCCTTTACGTGCGACACCGGGACTCTGGCATCGGAATAATAAATGCGGGGTTCGTGATTGTGCGCCGCGAGTATTCCATATTGGGCAGGCCGAAGTGTCCTTCAATATTTTATCGATTTATTGTATTACTCTAATCGCAGAGTCTTATTAACTCATTAATACTTATTACAGCATTAATCTAACCCCAGGTGGATCGCATTTCTTCCGGCGCGTCACAGGAATTGTTATTGGTTACTCGTTGTCTCAGTTTCGGCAAGATATTTTTTGTCGTCAACTATGTGACTCGAATGGCAGAGTCATTTATAGGGGAGACATAAATACCGTAAGCCGTCAAAAGAAGTCATTACGACCGTGCGTCGGCGTATTTGTATTAGGTGGGGCCATGTCTGAGATAACTGATTAATGGAATTATAACCTTTTTCGAGAGAGATTGGCCGTGCTCTTCGGTTGAGGATATACCTCTGTGGGTTTGTGTAAGGACAGATACCACATATATCCTTTTTCTTAAATAGAAATGTCCAAGGTAAGGTGTTTTTCTTGTAGAGAGGAGCTTAGGGACTGTACTGCTTGCTTGCGGTTATGCCGTCACGAGGAAAAAAAGTATTTTTTTACATTGCTGCAGGCGGTGTGTGCCGCCACAAAGAAAAGAAAAAAAACCTTTTTTTTTTCGACGGGAATGTTTATTTAGACAATTATTGTCCAGTGTTGTGTCCACCGCCAAAATTACTTCGACTGCCATTATTGAAATGTCAAAAATTGCGACATACGTAGGTGGGGGTCTCTCGCACCCAGAAGAGAATAGTTGGGCCGAGAAAATAAAGCGCCCTCTACGTGTAAATATCATAACTACATAACTAGTTATTATTAGCTCTACTCAAAGGTGCATTTAGCCTTTCCAGTGTATGGGTGGAAATGCAATTCAATATTCTACACCCTGTCTAGACTTCGAACCCAACGTTTGAATGTTTCCTTTTTTTCGAACCTTGTTTTTTTACATGCGATTTTTGGAAGAAAAGTTGTTTGTAAAATATTTTCTTTGGGGATGGAAGATCAACCTCTATATAAACGAAGATATTCGTCTAAAAACAACAGAATCCCAATCAGCTAACAGCCACCAATGTTGACAATTGCTCTAAATGCTTGGTAAACAATAAACTGAGAGAAAAAATAAATGAACCACTTAGGATAACGACAACTTAACCGAATCCGAAACCATTTCAATCGCTCCTAATGCCATCGTTATAAAGACACACACCCATTTCCATCTACATTCGAGATGATTCGACAGCAGAAAGCATAGCAAAATAGAGTGACTTTTGATCCGATGCCAAATACTTTTGACAGGTAATAAATAATCCACTGAACTTGCTCCGCATACTGTCCTCGGTTAAACATTTTCAAATAGACTGAGGAAAAAGTCCAAGCTAGGTATCTCGCAATTGCACTTTGCACATGTTTAAGGCCAAACAAGTGGTCATATTTTGTTTTTCCATGTCCCCCTCCTAGCTAGTGGTGGTAAAGCTGACAAATTCAAAAATAAATAAAACTATCACTTCTGATCTAACTCCAATGGTCATGGTTGCAAACAAATAGATTGCAAGTGGGTGAAGCACTCCTTCCGGCGCCGCCATCTTTATGCATTTACGGTGTGCATAAGCTAGAAAACTGTGTATCACCTCCATTGGGTAGAATGGAAAAGGATTTATTTCGCAGAACAAAGTCCCTGTGAGTACGAAACAAGTCATAACTTATGCGAACAATTTGCTGCAGCTACAATTTGACGCAGAAATATTTACATTGTTTATCTACATTCATATACTTAATGTCCTTACTTTTCCGGTGGATCCAAGAGTTTGAATTTGAGAAGAGCAATTTATGAAATAGTGTGTCGGAATAATTCAAAATAAGGACACAAGTCTAACTCATAGGGTGTGTGTAGGGGTGTTACAACTACGACCATTACCTCACATAAAGGAGTGTACCGTTCCCCATACCATACGTGGTTCCAATTCTGGTTGCAAGTGGCTTGAGGAATTTATGCAAACTATATAATAATTGTAGTCTAAATTACAATTTTTGTAGTCTAAAATATAGAAAGGTGACTCAAAAAAGAGAAAAGTTGCAGCAGTTGTTAACAATACCTTCGGCAGTTAAAAAATGAAGGATGGTACCATTACTTAGGCCATAAAAGGTTATACTGGCTTATTTCGTGATTGATGCTTTCAGGAATTCAGAATCGGAATAGACAAGCCTTCACCATATGGAGGTGAACAACATTGGACAAGAATTTTAAGAAGATCGCCTTGTGTAACACAAAACCGTTTACGACAATATGACGTCCGATATAATTCTCAAGACTGCGCAGTATGAATTTGCAACCTTACCACTTCATAGAACCGCCTTGACTAAGGAAGTTTTCTGCAATCTGTGTTTCAAATAAAGGACACCAGATAATTTTGTCACGGCACTCATTCCGTAATTTTTCAGACGATTATTGTCGAAACGATAGACCTCCAAAACCAGCAACTAAGTGCCAAAACTACGAGTTTGAGACCTTAATCCAGATAATTTTCCACAAATGTAATGAAAGCCGACGATAGTGAAACAAATTCGGACAGAACATAACTTCTTCGTCATCAAAATTTCAACAATGATAACGTCCCGACGATTATTGTTATATAGGGATCTGCTCCGAGGATATTTCTTCGATATTGATCAGAGAACATTTGGCAGATCAACTAGATGCGATATCGAAATTGAATTTGAGATCTTGAAATTGGCAATTCTATAGCGGAACTATAAGATTTCTTTAGCAGATCTTCGGGTCGATAGAAATAGACCGATTCGAAAAAAGGTTTTTCTTTTGTTCGGACTTCGGAGCTGACGAAAATTACTTCTGGGCAGGACAACTTGGAGCTGTGTGAATCCAAATATTAAGACGAATTGGTGAACTGAACCGATGCAAGGTCTTGAACACGACTGAAAACGCTATATAAGTGCAAACGGAATTGACCGGAGCTATACGTTTCGATACAGCCTAATCACAAAAGTTTAAAGAACTCGGTGGACGACGGTGCTTGCAATCGATTATCGAAATATTCCCGAATCAAGACTTTTTCTCAAAACTCTACCTTAAGATCAACAGAAAGTAGATAGGTATTACAGGAAAAGAAAAGGACACGCCTGAATAGTGTGGTAAATTGCAATCAGGTAGATACACAATTTTTATTGGGGTGTATAAAAAAAATTGTCCATGATATTTGTTGTATCGAATTTAGATGGGCTATCCGCGATACTAATTTTTAGAGTCCGTGCTAAATTTTTCGAACTCACAATACTGAAATTTTCAATACAAAATTGCATATTGTGACCTTCAAAGTATTTAGTGTGGAGGTTGATTATTAGTAGGACACTATGTGCCAAATTCGCGAGTGCCAACTGAACACACATAACATGCAGCTGCAGCTCCCACGCTTCGACAAACAACCAGTGGCAACGCCACACAAAGTCGCAGCATCAATTTTGTTCACTTACCTTCCAATATAAGGAAGAATAAAAGAAAAGAAAAAGCGCTTTTTACTACCTGACCACATATAGATAGGTGCATATACGAGTACCTTCTCCTCTAGTGGAAGACGTTTTTTTCCACACCACCTAGAGCTTTATTCCTGTGGACGGCAGGAGCAGGAAATCGCAAATCCAATTTATCTTCATAAATCAATCAGGGTATAAAACAAAGAAGACGGCGAGGCCGACTGAAAGTGGAAAAACTAGCATGTACTACTGAAAGGGCTAACAAAACCTTTTGATAAGACTCATCGCCATCCCCAGCTATATGTAGGGATATGTGCGTACGACAGTTGATTGAGTTTGGGCCAAGTGAACTTGTATTACAGGTAACGCCAGATGACCCCAATTTACCTTTTACGAGAAAATATCGTAAAAATGTGTTAGCACCTCACATGCAGGGAATTATGCCCGAGAATTATTACACTTTGGGGCATAAACTAAGTATTAAACAGACCGTCGCGTCGGTTCGGACAAGTTGAGAGAAACTGCCTACAAACTGTTTTCCGTGGTACTATGTGGGAAAGTTTGTCTGTCATGTTAAAGTTAATTAGTCGCATGCATATACATTTGCACGTAGTAACCTGGCAGTTCGTTCTTTTTTTTTTTCTTTTATTACAACTCCCGGCACAATAAATTATTTGTTACTGTTTCACATATATACACAGATAGGAAATTTAATAGAGAATTTTATTCTCAAAATTATCGGGGGTAATCGGGTAGGTGCGCGGAACTGACGGTCTATTTAATACTTAGTTTATGCTTAGGGGTATCTGCTGATGACCAACTCCTCGTATAAGAATTAATACGGCGACGAGGCTAAAGGTGCGAAACCTTTTATTAGAGTTGAAATTTGAAGTTTCTTTCGTAGGTGTTACTACGATAAATTAATAAATGGCAACTAAGTACTTGATTTAAGACTAATCCGCAAAGGCAAATGGGACTCAATAAAAGAAAACAAAAAAGTCCACGGCTGGGGTCTTACCCCCAAAAATGTTTATTACTAATTCACTACCTGCGCCCGCAACTTTATTTGTGGCGGCCTTTGGAAAATAAAAATCTGTAACGTGACTGTGGTAGAAAATAGCATTCCAAGTTGATTATTTTGATGACAGTCAAATTCAGGCTCCGCCAAAGAAGGTCCCAGGAAATTAAAAAAGGCCCAAAAATGCAAATACAAAATAGAAACAACAAAAATTGTCGTAGTAAAATAAGGTCCCAATAAATTAAAATCCCAACAATAGTTTTGGGGCTCAGTTTCATTTTTATTTATCTTTTTTTTTGAATGGCTGAAAAACGCGATATTTTCAACGCTAATAGTTTTTATGGTGAGGCTTACATTTTTAATATAAGCTGAACAAATCGACCGTTTTATTTAAACTGGAGTTCGCCTAGTGGTAGAAATTCTACCATCATATTGACCTGGCTTACAACATATTGGAAAATTACAGACAGCATTGCACCGCACAATCTTTGCAACAAAAAAAATTAAGGGAAGGGCCTTACTGATAATCATATTTAACCTTCACACTAAATATTTTGTAGGCCACAATTTGCAATTTTGTATGGAAAATTTCCCCATTGTGAGCTCGAAAAATTTAACCTGGACTTTAAAATTGATTTTTAGTATCGCGGGCTGTGTTTAAGGTAGTGAAAGTGGTTCGTAACTATTGCCCTTCGCCTATTTATATAAAAGATTATTTTAAGCCTAGCTTTGAAAGCTAACAGCGAGTAAGAAATCGCGCGATTTTCAAAACTTTAGTGCAAGCTAGTACTAAAATAACTGAACAAATCGAGCATTGAAAACAATTAATTAAAAATATTAGCCTCATTCTATTGGGGCCTAACTTCCATTTTAGAATTGGGACATAAAGGGTTTTCCATTAAGAGGTGTTGTTTTGGTATTCAAAGAAAAATGTAGTTTATTAAGATAAATGATCGGGTGTTTATTTCATAATAAAGAGGAAGGCATGCCGTTAATAATGAAAATCAACTTCAGCCAAATGGCCACCACGAGCACGCATACAGGACCATATCCTTTTCATGAAATTTTCCATAACCAAATCGCAAAGTGGCTGCCCTATGTCCTCGACAGCCTCACGTTGAGGATGGAGAGGCTTCTCAACAATAACTCTTGGGTTTTCCGAGCCCCAGATGTGACAATTTTGCTTGTTGACGTAGCCACCGAGGTGGAAATGGGCCTCATCAGTCAAGATGATTTTTCGATGGAATTCCGGATCATTTTCATGCATTTCAAGGACCCAATCAGCAAAGACACGACGTTTTTTCACCATTTTTGTAGTGAATTTTAATAATTTCAATTTGTTGTTGAAGTGTGTATCGTTGCATTTTTAGTAATGGCGTAGTTTCTACTTGTAAAATGTCAAAGAATAAAAGCTTCAAAAGTGACAGCTACTGAAATAGCGGGTCATTCACAATAAGACCTCTTATTAGAAAACCCTTTAGTTTCATTACGAAAATTTATCCATATTTTGGGGTTTATTTGATTTATTTTCGGGCCTTATTTGATTTCATTGGGGCTTCATTTCTATTTAAGAAAATAGGGCATAAAGCATAATTTCATTGTAAAAATTTATCCCAAATTTAGGCCCTTATTTCCTGGAGTTTTATTTCGCTCAGCGGAAAGTTCATACAAAATTCACCGGCGATTTTAAATATTTTCACATGTCACCAATCTATGCCCGTAAATTATAAAAAATTTATGATGAACATTTTAAGACCTATAGTTTGGCTTTCACTTTTATTTAAGGCCTAATTTTTGGAAAAAAAATATAAAACCATGAGGAAACCATTTAAAAATTATATATCTAAGTCATCGGTTTTGTTTTATAATTTGTTTAAAAGAAGTCACCAAGCCATCATTAATTAAATATATAATACGTTTTGTTGAAAATATCTCTCAAGACATACGGCACGACGTTGAATTGTGATCAACTTTTGGATGAAGTGGATAACTGATCGAAAGTTAAAAATCAAAAGCTAAAAAGTCAAAACAAATAACCCACACAAATAGTAGCAAAAAGCTTGGTGATATAGAGTAAAAACTTTATCTTTCCCATTTTAGTACCAACTTGCAAATATATCTCAGTACTTCCCTGTTAGGTATCTGCCATCCCTACTGTTGATTGAACGACGACTACCACACATTTCAAACGCAAATAACAACCAAATACTATTGAAACAATAAGAGGCTTCATTATTGGCTGGTAGGCAAATGCCAGCTAATTGCCATTTTAAGCAACCCACATCGTCATGATGAATAAGTTTCCAACTTGCAGTTTGAAAGCAAACACACCCAGATCCTCGTGCACTAACAAACTCAACGGCAAACCCGCAGTAAGTGTGTTACCAGAACATAACAACACACACAGCATGCGAGAGCAGTAATAACATTGGCAGGCACAAACATAATACAGCAAACACACATTAGGAACTACTGGAGCCGAACTTTCGAAAATATGGTAATCACGGTCTCACGATTTCACTGAACACAAATTAAGCCTCACAGTAGGAGACCTGTAGCACCATTGTTTGCATAGTAAGGGATTACTCCTTCCATCCGAAACCGTGTACAGAACGCTCTCATTAAACCAATTTACCGATTTAAGATAGATTGGCTGAAACTTTTCCACTAATCCCATTAACAAGACACGCTTTGTTTCATTGGGGCTTCAAGTCCTTGTTTCTGTTGGATTGGGGCCGGGGGCGATACATATTTGAATGACTTGATTGATCGCCTGGTTGGGCAGTGGACGGGGGGACACCCATTGATGCTCGCATGTGTTTATGTTGATTTTATTCTACGTTGGTCATTTCCTTCAGGATGTTGGACATATGTTTGCTTTCTTATGATTGGGTAACATCCGACTGTGTCACTCTGGCGTTGATGTCAGGCATACGTAATGACTGTTTATCCATAGGCGGTGGAAGGATTATTTTGCCATTCGCATCGAATATGGGAAGCAATTCCAGAATGAGCAAGTTGTGTGGCATATTTAATGGAGATGTAGGCATCCACTTCCACTGGGTGAAATGTAAATTCATGTAAATACGTGCTGCTGCGGATGTCCTTGTGATTTTAGTGGACTTTCAGAAATTTTGCTGATTAACACGGACTGAATAAAACCGGATACTTAGTCGGAAGGTAGGAAATGATTAATGTCATTTCATGTAGGTAAACACAGAAGAGCAGTCGGAATTTATATCGAAAAACTGTGAATAGTTAAAAGGGCAGCATATCAGACTGTCAAATAAAACTCCACAGAAAAAGGGAATTTTTTCACTGCGCGTCGTGCTCTAATTGAATTGCTAATCAATATCATGTGGACCTATGATCGATCATGATATTCGCTCGGCAACTTACTTACTCACCTAAATGGCTTTTGACTGATGAAAAGCATGTCTAAGGGGTTTTTCACTTGACAACTTCTTGAAATAAAAAGCAAACTACTTGGGATATCTAAAAAAAAAAATTCTATTGGCTTGAGTTACTATCAAAACATTTATGAATGGAACCGGACGTCGTTCATTTGTCCACCAAGGGAACGTATGCAGCGGTCGATAAGTTGAACTCAATTTTCGATGACTCGGCCGCTATTTCTCGTTCAATATTGACTCTGAGTTCCTCTAACGTCGCCGGCTTGTTGGCATAGCAGGGGCGATTCCTCTCAGTTAGCTAGTTTAGCGGCGCTAAACCAAGAAAATAAATTGAAATACATATACGCAAAATACAGCAAATAACGAGGTTAAAGTAATTATGAAGATTAATAATTGCAATAATCAATGACATACTAAATAACAAAACTATCATTTACAAATAATATTTGCCTACACAAACCAACAACACAATACTCCCATGCAATAAGTTTCACATGAAATACTCTTTAGCGTTACAACTTGCGATACCGCAAATTCCCTTCCTGCACGCACACACACAATCTTAAACTCCCATAGAAAAGTCTCCTGCTTGTAGCATTTTAGCGTAAAAAACTGCGCTACCGAATTTCCTACAATCTGTATAAGTGTGGAATTTGACTACCTCTACCAGTCGTAAGCAAAGCACAGGAAAATATACGGAAGGGTAAGCGCAAACAAATGCGATAAAACTTGAAAGTAGAGTGTAAGTGTAAGCAAGCAGGTATATTTTGCGCGTTATCTTTTTTTGTACTTCTGTGTGTTTCTCTTTCTAGTCAAATTGCAGTAAGAATGTGTCGTTGTGTTCTAATTTGACTGAATTAATAGTCTTATTGAATTCCATTACAAAAGTAAAGTGCGATTTATAATTTTATATTTGCGTGGATTATAAATGTGAGTAAATACATAATAATTATTTTTGTCGTGCTTTTGGAATATGAGAGTGCGCTTTTTTTTTTTGTTTGTGAGAAGTGAGCACGTAGCTAACCCAATGCTTAAGACCAGGAATCGCCACTGTGGCATAGACCAATGATTTAATGTAGCCCCATAAAAAAGGTCTAGAGGCGTAAATTCACATGATGTCGGCGGCCAATGGACGGGTCCATTTCTCTCGCTAATGAAAGAACCTTTACTTGAGAATATTCTTCTCCAACCTTGCTTCTATACCTACTATCCAGGGCGCATTACTTTTAATTATTGAAGGCTAAGTCTTTATAAATGGGACTAAAGGTCTTTCTGATATATTTTGAAGCAATTAGTTGGAGTCTAAAGACACACTTGCGTGGAAAACACTGTCCCTGTACTTAAAAGCCACTACTACAGCTACCTTAGTGGCGTGCAAGGACAAATCACACAGGAATTTGGTTGCCGGCCATAGGAACAATTCAGGTAATTGCGCGGCTAACTATCTCGCCAGGCGACTCTGCGATTTTACCACAGAAGCAGAATCTTAATCTCAGCAAGCATTTAGTAGATTCAAAACGCGTGGGCCACTAAAAATCACTTTTTTGCTATCCAGCTTAGATTTTACGAGTGTTGACATTCGCACTTAATTACCAATTGCGGCCGATAATATAAATCCGGGGGATAAGGCAGCCATTGTGTATCAGTATCCATCCCCAAAAGAAATTGCTTTTTCAATTCTGCCATAGCTCGTTGCGTAGTCTCCTATTTTATGTTCCATATCCTTGGCTTCCGTTCATGGACTGCTGTTCGAAGAGAAAGGATTTCCTGTTTTCTTTATTATCCACTGCTTACTGTGTACGCATGTATTTGTGTATAGAGTGCACCCCCTTCTCAGTGTCATCACAGCTCATCAATTTCCATTACTCACGGTCATGGTATATACGAGTACTACGAGTACAAGTGTATGTAGTCAAATTCGTCCTCCCAATCCGTCAACAATATTGATTTAAGAAATTCTTCCCTTTGTATTGTTGAGCAATTTCATGCAAATATATATCAAATGCGATATTAAGAAAGACACCCACGACCGCCAACCAACACGTGTCCCTTTTGCAAGTGATAAATTAGCAAACAAACAAAAACACATGTCGCGATTGATATTAATCCTGCCCGTTTTTGTATAGCATACGAATACATCCTTAGGTATTCAAATGAAAATCAGATATTTTAAACGAAATTACCATTGTCAGCATCAGCAGAGCGAACCGTGGAGTATGTCCTTTCGGCATAATTGGGAATTAATTCCATGTTATTAATCCATTTTCGGGATCAGTTTTCGAAAACGAAATCTACCACACAGCGTTGCTTGCGGAATTGTCTATACAGTATCATATTTGGTCTCGGGTATTTTGTGTCTTAATAATCCCGGTATTAAAGGATTCTCGGTCGCATGACAAGGACGTCTTTAACATATAAAAGGGATTTCGCTCTGCGAAGTGAAATGGTGGCGCTTGTGGTTTTATAGAGATACTTCCAGGAATACGATTGTCGGGGAGAGGGTGCTCTGAAAATTGTTATGTGAATTGTGTTTAGGGTTGGCCCTTCCGAATGATGGCGCGGTTGTCTTATAGAGCGTTCGAATTTCAGCTGTAGATGATTTAGAATTTCCTTATGGTATTTGTTGACTTCGGCAGTTGGAACGTCAGAGCAGGTGTTGCTGTTTGAGAGGATGGAAATCGGAAACTATAGTTCAAAAATGGCTATTAGCTAAAAAGATTTGCTAGGGTAGTTATGGCGATGATTAGACGTTGTTAGTGGTCCAGAGAAAAGATTAAATGACAACTGCATCAACCTCCGTAGTGGGGAAGAGACTGTTGCAATCGCACAATTGAATGGTGGATACTATACTTTTGATATGGGACGGAGATGGCCTTATACGCAGACAAGGTCAAATGCATTTTTATACGCTACGTGCCTAAGGCAACTGGTATATCCCCTATTTCGACACTATAGCCGTGCTTCTGTCAAAACTGGGTAAGAAGAGTTTAAGCTGAGGAAAGGTCGAACGTCGTTTCCATTGTAAACGTTGAAGGAGTTCTGTTGGTACATCTTGAATGTGCGGGTTTAAGAGATCCTCCTAATCGTGGAAAACTTACTTATAGAGCGGGCATATCTACGGGGAAAACTCTGCCTTAACGTTTGAAATGATTATCCCACCGGAGGTGTTTTCCTTTTTGTTTCCCTAGGAGGTGGTGGGACAACCGAATGCCCACGAGAAAGCGCTTTAAGACCTCTAAATGCCACATTTAACTCCATTTCATCTTGAAATCATTTGCTCTCGAACCGCTTTTGCATTACCCCCGTTTCTTTCTTCTCTGGGGGACTCATTGTAATACTTTCTTGATGCAGGTTGCAAGGTTACTGCATGAAAGTGAATGAAAGAACAGTTTCTTATGAATAATTGAATGCTAATCGATATTATCTGTGCCGGTATCAGTAGCACTTCACACAATCACACAACCACTCGCCTGCCTGCTCAAAAAGTAAACATAAATAATAGCGACCTCTACACCAACCCCTGTCAAAAAGGGCACCCCTTTCAAACGATATACAGCTTCGCCAATCACAAAGCTGATTTAAAAAATGTGAAACTTCTGTCCATGCAGCATTTGAATAAACTTCAAAAGAAGTGTCCATTTTGATTTATGCTTTCGCTTTTGCCTTCTCTGTAAAATGTCCGCCCTCGTTATCAAAAATAGTTTAATATTGCACAACAATATTCAATGGACAGCCAGTAGCATTAGAAACTTTTCTTTTTTTGTTGCCAAAAGGAAGCAGTGTATGTTCTGTTTATATAGTCTCGTCAAAGTGTCGGATGGCATTGGCGCTGAAAAAAATTTGAGATGGGGACTTGTTTATTTCTTTCATGATGTTGTGCTTAAAGGAAATGACAAGTTCAGAGATGTTACCCAATCCCTAACCCGAAAGTGAAATAAATTCCATCATGGGACCCAAATAATTGCGCAACTTGGCTAATCTCGATTTCAAGTCGATGGCCTCCTACACGACACGAACCCCTGTTTTAGATTGAAAATTTGACCCGTACCTTTGCCACCTTTTGCGGAAATTTTCACCAATAAACTACTCAGCTGAAGTGTGATAAAACAAAAATCGTTTAATTAAACAGTTTGTAATATATACAAACTCCATTAGGGAAAGTTCCTTATTTAAATCTTCCGCATAATCCTAATTGGATACAATCATAAAGTTTTCTAATTCACTTAAGGAACTGTTAATGGTGAAATTTTCTCGCAAAATAATTATCACTGCTTATCCAGATTCCAGATTGCCGTCGCCTTATTTCCTTTGACGTGTTTTGCGCTCCCCAAAAGGTCCTTAAATTCACGAAAAACATTTTTGTCGTTTAACTTTTCTAGCTGTTTAATTATACGTCTGCTGATTTTGTGTGGATATGTCCTTGGCTTTGTCCTTGTCATCAGAATTCACTACTTTTTGGAAACATTTAAACCTTCTTTCTGCTGTTTCGTATATAGGACAAGCTGGATAGAGAGAAAACCAACGGGTATTCACTTTCAATGCTTTGGTGTCGTTCGCGTACAAATTATGTGTTGAAATAGGAATCGAAATTACTCTATAAATGGCATGCTGTAGCACCTCTGGACAACTATAATTAAATCGGTCCTGTGAATGACTTTTCTTGAACCTTTTGAAAATACACACATGAGAGTGGGTTTTCCTTACAACTTCATATATTGACATCCTTCGAAAGTAGCAGTAACTCTGTTAAAATTTCCTTACCACGTATAACAGTTTGGATTCGTGTTTTGTGTCGAAACTTATCAAATGCACATTTTCCTATACTTTTAGTGTGTATGGCAAACATTAATATTGAACCGCTATTTTTTTCGAAATCGGTGTAAAATGTTTGAGAACCATTCCTAGTTTTTGATTAGCGAGTTCCACAACCATAGCCGAGAGATTATGCCTACTGCACTTGTGGTGAAAAGAATTTCAGATGTGCGCATTCACCAAAAAAGGAACCCTATTTCACCTTGCTCCTTCGTCACATTTTGCTGCAGGTTTTTATCTTAAATCACAATTTATTACAAAATAAATAGAAATGCTTTAAGTCTCCTTCTTTAAAATCATGGGGTGAAATCATGGCTGGCAGCTATTAGAAATAACATTAGTCGTTTTTTTGCTTTTTTTCCCCCTCAAGACCTATTTCGTACTGTTGTTGAAAACCTTGGAATCAATATAACATAATCTCCAGGGGAAAAAGAAAGGCTGTTACTGGAAAGATGTGAAAGTTTTTAAAGAAAAATTAAAGGGGAACAAAAATAGGAGAAACCACCCACCCTGTGTCATAAAAACACTATGCAGTGGAAAAAAAAGGTTTATTATAAATATTTGCAGAATTTTCAATGACATCATTATTTTTTCGTTGCGTTTTCTTGGGACATTTTTCAGGTAGTTGTTCAAAACGTATTTTTAATGTTAAAACTTGTAAAAATCGTGGTTCATATTATAAATACGATTGGTTTTCATTTCGTGTTCTGAAACCAGCCTCAGATTATAATTCTAAGCCGATCTTGCAGCGGTCTTGCAGTTATTGAGCCGACATTAATAACTTGAGTTTCTAGTGTAGCTAAGCATTACTTGTCATATATAAATAGAATTAAAAGAAAGGATCTCTATTCTCATTTCTCATTCTCAGTAAAGGAAAACAAAATGGAAGGAGTGATGTGTAGTTGACCGTGTAGTGTAACTAGGCTTTGGGAATCGGACCACTTGAGCTAAATACTTTCTTTAAGAGCGCCAGCCTTAAGTAGTTTCCCTTATTTTCATTCATATTTTTATAAATAACTAGGTATACGATCGTTAAGTATATATACAGTCAGAAGTTGGCATGGAACCGAGCAGTTCTCTCACACAGAAGTACAGCATTGTGCTTCGTAGAGTTATTCATCAATTTAGAAAATTAAAAAATAAGGTGGATCAAATTTCAGTGGGATACGTACCCTCAGTTTGTCTTCCTTACGTTTATTCATAAATGATCGGAGACTCTTCGGGCTAGGCGGTATTTATTTTTGACACGTTCTTAATTTTCCGTCCCTAACTTCCCTATGTTAAGCTGTATAAAGTCTTGTATTAAGTTTCTATGCCTATTTTGTGAAAACTGACGAGTTTTCTATCAGTGATCGGGATACTGTTCAGAGATATCGAAAATGTTAATCATCCCCAATAGGCAGTGTTATCGAAATTTGCGTGCTATTAAATTATCAGTTGGGGCATTTTGTTGCACTGATATTAATATGCAATAAAACAGACCTATAGTCCCGTTTGCTCTATGTATGACTATGATTATATGGCACAAAAAAATATAAAGATCAAGACTGGGGGTGTACGGAGCTTTTTTGTTCATTGTCGACCTCACTATACTCTGTTCATTTTATATTTTCAGTACAGGCCTTATGGGAAGCTCTTTTTTCTACCAATGGTGCCTGTAGGTACTGTCACGGCACTCAATCAGAATAATTGCCACTGAAACAAAAACCAAGCCAAGCTCACTATGGCAACCATGTGAGAGCTTTAAAATGGAGACAGCTTATTAAAATCAATAATAGTAAGGGTGAAAGGCAAATAGCCTATCTTCCCTGTACTGAAAATATTAATTGAACATAGTATAGATCTAGATTGAGATTTCGAGTACTACATGATGTATTTATTAGGTGAGTTACCTATGGGTGTTTTTCTTTTTCAGTTCGAAGCAGGGCCCAAACAGTGAAAAAAAAGTTCGTGTTTTTTTTTTGGCTCTAAGGGGGATTTGCGATCTTAATACGGGGTATATTAGTTGAGTAATAAGAACAGTGCCACCTAGCGAGGTCTCGGCAAGACGATTTGGTTTCTCAATGAAAAAAAGCAAACTCAATATGTACTTTCATGTTGTCCGTTTATTATTTCAAGAAAATGTCCTCGGCAAATGCAGCCGCATTAAAGGTAAACCTACAAGTACAAAAAAAAAAGTCTTGCATCTGAACTGGGATCATTTAAAGAAATCAAGAATTGTTCTCGTTTGAGGAATGCTTGCTAACTTCTGCGCTTCTAATTGTGCAGCAAGTTCATAAACTGAATCAATTGGTTCATACTTAAAATTGTACAAGTTTCTTTAGATACAACCACCAAGATAACCACGCCACTAATTACCATTAACTGATTTAAGTAGTACTCGTAGGATATGTTTCCTGTTTGCGGATCCACAGCAATGGCCATCATCTCGTCCAGCTCTTCCTGAAACACAAACATCGTTCAAGTTGGATGCGGTTGTTTTCATTATTTTTTTAAAACAAACCTGAGTAAAGGGCTCCCCTTCTTCCATCATGATTTTGGTCATGTACTCTTTGGTCAGATAGCCTTTGCCCTCTGGATCTAGAACTTCAAATGCTTCGAGCAGTTTCTCTGGTGCTGCCGGTTCCATCCTGTAACCGATAACCAATTAATTTTAATGTATATTAGTTAAGATATAACGTACTTTCGTTCGGTCAAAAGCTGGCACACATAAGGGAGGAATCGCGACAAATGGATTGTGCCCCTGGTGTCCTCAAATTCAGTGGCAGAGATTATCTCATTGATTTCCTGTTCAGTCGGAGCGCAGCCTAGAAATCTGAGAATTGTTCCAACTTCTCTCACGTCAACGGTTTTGTTGCCGATATGATCAAACAAAGAGAACGATTCGGCAATTTTCTTCTCGAGGTCATTTGATATGACGACTAAAAGGGCACTTAAAACGTAAAATTACAAATAAAATAGAAAATTAGAATCCTACCCGGTATGTCGAACTCCATGTCAAGCTAAAAACAAAACGAGACTAATCGATCAAGCAATTGTTTTCCAACGAGTTGATAGAGCATATTCGAGCAGGTGTTGTCTGCGTACAGTTTCTATAGCTGTTTGTTGTAGCAACGAAGCAGTTGATTTTATTTCTTAATCTTTTACTTAAAAACGGGTTATTTATACCACGCGAAATCGAAATAAAATCCGACATCTAAATTACAGGCTTGAATTCAAGTTAACATTTAAAAAAATGGGGTTATGTGGACTAGGTCGGTATGTGACTGAGTGGATTGCCAAGAAATCCTCTTTGTATGCATTTATTATTATTATGCTCGTCTGGTTTGACACTATGGAATCTGTTTTCTTAAGTTTTCTAGTACAAAAAAGATCACTGCGCAAAATTTTGGAGTCACTGAGCACTGATTCACTTGCTTAAGTCTGATAGGATATACGAACCGCATTTCCGTATATCGATCAACTTGCGTGATTCCAAAAAAAAATAAAACTAGGAATAAGCTTGAAAAAAGGGGAAACAAAAATTGTTTTAAACTAAAAATTAAAACGTATGCTCATTACAAACAAATTTCAAAGTTTTAACTATTCACAATTATTTATCTTGATTTTTTATTTATTTACGAAATTTTGTTTATACAGAAAAATTGCGTGCTGCTTCTGAAAAACAGACTAAAGGGTGGGCCATCTAGTGGGTTCTTTTTAAATCATTGGTTATTTCGACACTGACAGCTGTTTCCTGGTCGAAATCTTGGCAGAAATTCAGTATCATACCTTCGCGGAACGGCTAAGCAATGTTGGGAAATATTGGAAACTTGTCGCTTATCCAAAGCGTTTTTTAAAAGGAAGTTTTGGCCAAAATGAAGCACCGTGCCTGCTGTACGCAAGTTTGTGCAAAAGTTCATAAGACTGGTAAGCTGGTGGACAACACTCATGGTCATGGTTTTTTCAATTTAATTTAAACAACGACGACAAAGTACAGCTTTGGAAAGTTTTTAACTTTGGTCTTTGAAACTAAAAAATTCGGTTTTTGCAAGGAGTTAGAAGTTTTAAGCCTCAACAGTTTATATACTTTTTAAATGTTTTCGCGAAAAGTTCTGGGAATAAACCCGATTGTGAATACCAATTTCTTTGAAATTTAGCCTCAAAAAATACTCCCACCGAAAATGGTCAGTGCTTTTCGAAAGATGGCTAAAAAATGTTAAGTTTATTGTTTTTGTTGTGGGCTGGCGCTGAAATTATATTTTCAGCAATCAATCCCCCATATAGTAAAATTGAAGTTTATAAACCAAGTTGGAAAGTCCCACATTGAGAAAGTATGAAATTCTTTACACAAAATCAATTTTTTATTTATCTTTTATTTTCCGGCATTTTGTGTTCCGGCCATCGTGGAAAGCTCCTTTTGGACTCGAGTCAATCTTGACCATAAACTGCTCTTATGCGCAACCTTTATAAACCAAGGGGTGGATTTATGAGTGGTTTAGATCTTACTTAGTCGATAGAAAGCGAGAGTAATAGTAGAACGATCCATTACATATGATCACATTTTTCGGGTGATGTTCAAAATTGCAAAACGGACGTTCTTACACGATCACTTTTGTGAACCTTTTGATTTCCCAGACCCATCCGCATTCTTGTAGAAATTGGAAGCGTTTACAAAGAAAATACCGCCAAAGTATTGCTGGGCTACCCCAAAATATACACGAAATCTTATCTTGAGCTCAGACTGTTGATCCTTCATTCTACGAAATGCTGCCTTTTAAGAGCTTTTTTATCGCCCAGCAGCCCAGCACCTACTCGTATATAATCAGCCAAATAACGAACAATGTTTTCAGTTTGTTTTTGAGAGTGTTTGCAGCAGTTACACAACGTATAAGCAATGGAACTGAGCTTCGGGGTGTTGTACGCGGTAGTAGCGATTGTAACAATCGCTGTGTACTTTCTTAGAAGGAACATGTCGTATTGGCAGAAACGAGGCGTTCCACACGATAAACCGGTCTTCCTTTATGGGAATCTGAAAAATATTCGCCAGACCAAAGTTATATTTGAGCCGGTGCGAAAGTTGTACAACAAATACAAGGGAAGTGCGCCCTTTTGCGGATTCTACTTCTTCCTTCGGCCATCTGCTATCGCTTTGGATTTCGGCCTGATCAAGAAAATCCTAATAAAGGATTTTCATAATTTTGCAGATCGTGGCAGTTTCTACAACGAGAGAGATGACCCACTCACAGCTCATCTGTTTGCGTTGGAAGGTCAGAAATGGCGCCGAATGAGGACGAAACTTAGCCCGACATTTACGTCGGGTAAGATGAAGTTTATGTTCCCCACGGTGGTTGAAGTTGGTTATCGCTTTTCGGAGGTTTTCGGCGAAATTGTAGGCAAAGGCACAGTAGTGGAAATTAAAGAGCTCTTGGCTCGCTTCACCACTGACGTGATTGGAACATGTGCCTTTGGAATTGAGTGCAACAGCTTGAGGGATCCAAATGCAGAGTTTCGCATTATTGGACAAAAGTTTTTCAGCACACCTCGGAACAGTGTGGCTGTGAAGTGGTTTATACGAAGCTGTCCGGAATTAGCAACAACCTTAAGGGTGCGTGTTATCCCCGACGATGTTCATAACTTTTTTATGCGAGTCGTTCGGGATACGGTTGAGCAGCGGGAAAAAAATGGAATCGTTCGGAACGATTTCATGAATATGCTGATCGAGCTAAAGAATACCAAGTCGACCATGTCCGAGAACGGAGACGTGATTACTGGTCTGACAATGGAGGAGTTGGCCGCACAAGCTTTTGTTTTCTTCATGGCAGGCTTTGAGACGTCATCTTTGACTATGGGCTTTGCGCTGCATGAATTGGCTATCAATCAGGACATCCAGGACAGGCTAAGAAAAGAGGTGAACGAGGTACTAGCACGGCACAATGGAATTTTCACCTACGAGTGCGTGAAGGAGATGCGCTACATGGATCAGGTTATACATGGTAAGGTTTGTATTTACACCCAATTATTATTGACCTAAACTTTTTGATGTTTATAGAAACTCTCCGAATGTATCCCATAATATTCGCGCTCTGGCGCAAAGCGAAGGAAGACTACATTGTCACAGGCACAAAATATAAGATCGAGAAGGGAACTCTGGTTTTCATACCTGTCGATGCCATTCATCATGATCCGGAAATATATCCGAACCCAGAGGTCTTCGATCCCGAACGCTTCAGTCCAGAGGAATCAGAGAAACGCGACCCAATAGCTTGGTTGGCATTTGGCGACGGACCTCGCAATTGCATTGGCCTAAGATTCGGCAAAATGCAGTCCTGCATTGGATTAAGTTTACTGCTTAAGAACTTCAAGTTCCACGTTTGCGATCAAACGCAAATTCCAATAAACTTCATAAATGAGGGTTTCATGATGCAGTCGAAGGAGGGTATACACTTGAGAGCCGTGCCCGTGTAAAGGCGTCTGTCATTTTTGCTTTCATGTTATCTATCCTTCCATATGACTGGACTAAAATATATGTCACAGCTGCTGCAGATACCTTACAAAATTAACATAAATATTTAACAGGTAATAAAGTATTTAAAAAAAAAATTGCATTCTCAGATTTGTTTTTTGGAATCTAGATCATGTTATTGTTCTGCCATTTTACTAGTTGTCGAGAGTAGCTAAACTGCGGTCCCTTATATTCAAATTGTTTGCATATTTCGATCTGCTCGAGTATTCCTTTTCGTTGTAATACAGAAATATGTAAAGGTTTGTCATGATTTAAATATATTTTTATTAGACACAAATAAACTCCGTGATATACTTAAACAAATTTCTTCTTACTCAATTTGATAGCAACGCAAAACAGATCTTTCCTCGTCCACCTATTAAATTTTTCGATACTCGGTTCTCTTTCAAATATTAAGGTGCATTCTACTGAAAAACATATAAAAAAATTGCTAGCATTTTAGCTGCAAATCCATTAGAGGGAAAAGAAGTTGCGACCAAACAAAAATATTTACTTATAGGTAACTGACTACTAAACAAAGAAAAAAAACGAAAGTATTATCTTTTGTCTTGTCGGTACCTACTGCCAGGCAGGGAGAAAAAATATAACAAAATATTTGCCCCAAGATGGATTCGTTTTGGTCGGTTTTGGATCACTGTGGAATTTTTAAGGTGTGAATTACGGTGTAAACAAACTTCAAGGTTTTCACGAAATAACTGTGTAAGCTTTTAAAAAACACTCCAAATCTTATCGGGAAAAGCTTTTTTTTAATAAATACGGCGAGGCATTAGCCTTTCTTAAGAAAGCAGCACATACCGGGAGCTACGACACGAGATAAGTCAGTCAGCTTCACAAGTAGATTACCAATAATCAGCGTCTCAAAACAACTGAGACGGCGAACTCTGACCGAAGATAATTTGAAGATCTTTGCGTTCGAAATGACCAAGGTCATCTACATCTGCTTCGGATATGTCAATAATCTAGCACCAAAGATCTACGATTTAGCGCCATAGACCAGGACTGTATCTCACTAAATTATTTCTGCAAACAGGGAATCTAGGTAGTAGTTCTTCGATTTCTAAGTTGTCGTTTTCAGAGTTTATAGAGGAGTTGAGCCTGCCAAGTATTATTACCTCGAAGTTATAGCTATCGTGTCGATCTTATGTGTCCCTTCTTATTGATAAGATGTAGGTACTTTGTTTTGCTCCCATGCACAACTTCACCCATTTTTAGGCTGCTTCGTTTCCAATATTTGCAATTGCGCCAGTGACAGCTCTCTGATTTTTGGGAATTGTCAGCATGTCCGTTGAGCTCTACAGTTTTTTTTGCAAGTATAGCCCTGTTTTTTTGAGCTTCGATCTCAGCAAAGCAAAGTAAAGTAGGATTTTCAGCACGTATTTACAACAACTACGTTCTACTTGACACTTCGAGACTCGCAGTAGTTGTTGTAATATGTTTGCTGAAAATCCTACTTTACTTTGCTTTGCTGAGATCGAAGCTCAAAAAAACACGCCTTATGTATGATGTTGAAGATGTTACGACCTCAAATGTCTCGGGGAGAACGTGTCCACTCTAAGTGGGGCTGGGCCTGGGGATGTATGTCATCATTCTACACAAACTGACTAACTTGGCAGGAATGGCAAAACTGGAGAACTCGTTTTTATTAATTCTGGGTTATTCGGCCTTTTCACTTTCTAATCTTTTAAACCTCCCCAATTCAAGCTCCTTTAAGTGATACATTTTATTTGTCTACCTCTTTATAGGACTAAGCAAATTCAAACTGGTTGCAAGAATAATGTCCTTAAAGCAAAATCTTGCTGGGTTTAAGATTTATTTATTTTTTAAATTTTTCGTTCACCTGCAAATTTGCAAAGGGGTTTCTCCAGAAATTTATTATTGATTTATTTAGGTATACAGGTCACAGCATCGCTTTATTATCAAATTGATTTCGTCATTGGGAACTAAAATAGGTACCTTCCTTTCCAATGAAAATGACAAAGAGCAACCAAAAACGCACTAAAACTTAACTAAAAAACGAGCCCGAAAATGTGTCAGAAAACCTTAAGCAATATGGCAACTAGGTCGAAAAATGCCACAACAAACGGGTCAAAAAATTACCAAAATCACGTCAAATATCGCGTCCAAAACCTAGGGGTTTTATAGTGCTGCGAAGTGCGTCAAAAACCGGGTCAAAAAGGTCGACAAAAACGTGTTAAAAGAGCGATAAGATCCAGTGGAAAAATGCATTTGAAACGGCAAATATCCCACCAAGAAATGCGTTGGAATACACGTCAAAATTTCGTTTAGAACGTGTCAAAAAAAAGGTAAAAAACGGGTGCAAAAACACGTAAAACATTTGTCGGAAAAAGCGTCTTAAAACACATCAAAATGGATCCAGCTGGGTGAAGAGAGAGCGATATTGGTTAAGACCCCGCGTCAAGAAACCCGACATGAAGCACATCAAGAAACGTGTCCAAAACGCAAGATGGTTAGGAGGGTTCTGAGTGCGCCTCTTAAGCACTTACAAGTCAAAAGTTAAGTCTTTTCCAGGCCGCTTAACATCTTCAAAAACGGAGAGTTCTATCTATCAAAATGATTTTTGTTCACCTTTCTATAACGAAGATAGGTCTCTAGTCACGAACCTCCAAGGCAAACGCTCATCTTTTTGCTTAGCTGATTATACAGAGGGAAAATGTACCTACAACAATTTCCGCACAATTAAAGTCTTTGCACATCGACATCCGGCACAGCTCAAAAGCACTGAATTCATTTAGTCAAATATTTTCAGATATATTTCAATTTCTCAACATGTTTTATAAGAACATTTTTTCGATTGCTAAAAACTAAATAATTATAAGTATACGCTCACATTATTGTTATTATTAATAAGTTTAACCTTTAAATTAAGAGAAATTAGTATTTTTTACTTTTTTACAAGAATCAACCGAATCGGCACATCTATATTGTAATTTGTTCTAGGCGTGTACATCTCCATATATATATGTGTGTGAGTGTTTGTGTTTCTCTATTTCACAAGCCTACAAAACTGTGAATCTAATTTTTGTTTCCATTTATTTATTACTTTTTTGTGGTACAATATAATTTGTCTATATAAAACAACCTGTGGGTGTATCCATACTTTGTTTGTATACAGTATACGTTGTTAAATTGTTTTCCATCGATATTGATAGATTAATCAAGGCACAGATAAAAATTTGTTGTATTTGCTCTAAAGATTCGGTAGCAGAAATGTGCAGGGGCGATTCCTCTCAGTTAGCTAGTTTAGCGGCGCTAAACCAAGAAAATAAATTGAAATACATATAGGCAAAATACAGCAAATAACGAGGTTAAAGTAATTATGAAGATTTATAATTGCAATAATCAACGACATACTAAATAAAAAAACTATCATTTACAAATAATATTTGCCTACATAAACACACAACACAATACTCCCATGCAATAAGTTTCACTTGAAATACTCTTTAGCGTTACAACTTGCGATACCGCAAATTCCCTGCCTGCACGCACACACACAATCTAAAACTCCCATAGAAAAGTCTCCTGCTTGTAGCATTTTAGCGTAAAAAAGTTGCGCTACCGAATTTCCTACAATCTGTATAAGTGTGGAATTTGACTATACCTCTACCAGTCGTAAGCAAAGCACAGGAAAATATACGGAAGGGTAAGCGCAAAACAAATGCGATAAAAGTTGGAAGTAGAGTGTAAGTGTAAGCAAGCAGGTATATTTTGCGAGTTATCTTTTTTTGTACTTCTGTATGTTTCTCTTTCTAGGCAAATTGCAGTAAGAAAGTTTCGTTGTGTTCTTATTTGACTGAATTATAATAGTCTTATTGAATTCCATACCAAAAGTAAAGTGCGATTTATAATTTTATATTTGCGTGGATTATAAATGTGAGTAAATACATAATAATTATTTTTGTCGTGCTTTTGGAATATGAGAGTGCGCTTTTTTTTTTTTTTTTTTTGTGAGAAGTGAGCACGTAGCTAACCCAATGCTTAAGACCAGGAATCGCCACTGGAAATGTGGTGTAGAGGCTGAGATTAGTAAGTGCTTAGCTATGCCTGGAGAAACAGTGGTAAATTATTATAAGCAGAAACGGGTTTAAGTTTTGGGGTGGTAAAAGAAAAACAAAAAATTTAAATAACCGTGTTAGTAAGAGGTGCGAACGACATTGATTTCGTAAAAACACATTTTTGTAATAACTACAACTACGTTTAAAAATCGTCCAAGAATCTCTATTAATTTTGTTTGCTCAACATGAACATTTAAATATCTTTTAATTCGAATCGTTCAACGTATGTATATTTGTACGTTTTATGGCGCATTGTCGCAGATATGTGGAATGTGGGTCTTAGAATTCGATATTTAAATGTTCTCTCATATTGTTGTTGCTATAAACACAAGCAAAATATTGATATGTTTGAGTGTTCACTTAAAAAAAAAATATGTTGTTTTGAAACTTTCTTCGTTAAATGCAAAAGTGCACAATTCTCTCGTTGAAATTCATTATACAATTCATTTGGGATTAGTAGAGTAGACCTCTAGTTAGTAGGTGCCTAATATTAGATTTAATATTTTCAGCTCTTTGTCAATTCAAGATTGTTTAGTTTGCTAAAATTGCTGTTATATCAGCGGCTGTTGTAATCGATCCATTTGAGTTAGTGTTGATTGATTATTGTGATGGATGTCGTTTGTGATGGCGTGGCGATGACGATGATGTTCGTTGCTCGGGCTTACTTGGCATTTTGCTACGCAACATTTGCTCGTGCACGTAGAGAAGAAGGCCAATATCCCGATGCCCAGCTTGCCATGCGATTTTAAAGGCAGTACTCCCATCCTAGAACGAAAAATAAATTAGTTGATGCTGGTACTAGATCAAGGGATATCGAAAAAAATCACTGTAACTGTTTAGTTTAAGTACGTATATGTGTTGGCTTTCTACTTAAGTTTTCGCTAAAAATAATATTTTCTAAAAATATGTTGAACTAGTTTTCGGTGTGGCTTGACGCGTTTATTACCGGTTTAAATCGCGTCTTCCGAAATGGTATTGGACGGGCTTATACTACGTTTACACTGGAGATTTACTCCGAGATTAGGATTCGTTTTCCTTAAGGCCGGTACGCAGCTGTTCCGGAACGAAAAATCCCATAAAAAAATTAAACACAACGAAATTTTCGCTCTCCTTTTCGTTTTGCAGTACACAGCTGCTGTGAAATGATGGCGGAAAAGTGGGTAATTGTAGTATATTGCTTGGTACAATTCTCCACTCTCTATCCTGGAGCCAAAAACAGACAAACTCAAATATAAAGATTTAAAGTTTCCATTTTTCAATGTTACGGCCGATAGATACGCCGGAAAATATCGTTCCGGAACAGCTGCGTACCAGGCTTTACCTGGAGATTTATAATTCAAATCTCATAAATATTAATCTCGAAAACCAACTAGGTTTGCATATAGATTCCGGTTTGTGAACACACTCTTCACAGCTGGGGATGTCAAAAATGTAAAACAAAAGGAGCTGCATTTAAAAAAAAAAAACAGTTCGCATATTATGTGGCTGACGTAGAAAAAGTGACGTTCCCGACCAATCTAGTTTTTTGCGTTCAGGTTACATCTTATCCAGACCAATTTAGTCGACGTATGATAACTAGATTCTTGAATGTGCCCATTCTTTTGTCTGTCTCTTGAATGGAGAGAGCCAGATAGAGAACGTCAACTAAATCTTTTTGTATTCGGTCTTGAAACTTGAAGTGTTTTTAACTTAATTTTAAACATTTGTGTCCGGTGAAATCGTAGCATAAATTTAAGTTCAATAATTATTGCTGCAATTTTGACTAGTTCAAAGTTCAAACGCTACTCGATGCAGCTCTAGAAGTTGTAAAAATAAATAGCGAAAACAAACTACGGAGTTGGAATAAATAAAAGACCTGAAAGCATAAAGCAAGAGGAAACGAAAGTGTTTCGCAGAAATCTCCGAGAAAGCCGATCAAGGATCTTCTTAACATAAACTCATTGTAAAAGAAGGTAAAAAAGTGCAGCAGCCACATTCCACACACCCTAATGTGGAGAGCGATCTTCCGTAAGTTGCTTCAATTCGAACACAGACCACGTTCTGTCACTTTTCCGATATGCAAATGTGCGAGGATTTTGCTATTCGTTTATTTGAATTTCTTCTTTAAAGTCAAACTCCTTGTGACAGTAATACAATGCTCTGATGAAACGAAAAAGCGCCAGGAAACGGAATGGGAATGTAAGCATCTTGATTCACGCGAATATGCAAAATTGTCAGCAAGCATATATCGTACATGAAAAGCTAAAGTTTAAGATGATAAAAATAAACATTTGAATGTTGCTGAAACTTAATGGAGTGCGAACATTTTAAGCAGCATGTCAGCGAGCATTTAAAAGTTTAGAAAACTGAGATTGGTACCTTATCAGGATTGGAAACAATACAAGCGTCAATAACTTAAAAAAGCGGTTTAAAATTCCTTGGTTAATGGCACCCCTGGTTTTGGTCAAGAAAAGTGGTATACTCTATTTTTTTTAATTGACAATTGTGCAAAAACCTCTTGGGATTTTCCTTGAGCTTTACATATTTAAGTAAAGCATATATAAGTAGTACCTACTCCAACTAACTCTGGAGTACGGCAGGCGTGCCGACACATCTATTGGAATATAAAAAGCAACGTGAGGCGGATACCTTAAAATGATCCCCCATGGTAAAACCAATTTTGGGGCTAATTAGTGAAATTACAATAAAATTAAAGGCACGATATAGGTAGGTGGGAACATGACTTCGCATCATGGTGGTAGTGGTATCAGTCCTTTGTCTTTTGGTGGGGGTGTTTATGCGATATAAATTACTCACCACATCCTGAATCAACGAATCACAATCGGATTGCGACAGCAAATGCTTTACAATATCCACGCGACCATGTTCGGCAGCACACATAAGAGCTGTACTGCCATCCTCGTCCTGAATGTTGATGTCAGCGCCAGCGCCCAACAACATTTCAACCATATCCAAGTTTCCATGGGAAACAGCAAGCATTAGGGCAGTTTGACAGTGCTACAGTTGAAATGAAAATAAGTTTACAACAGCCCAGGAAATAAGTTTTTATATATTTGCAGACCTTTTTAGCTCGTATATTGACATCGGCCATCTGGAACAGTCGTTCGACGACTGTCCGATGAGCGGAATTCTTCAATTTCGCCAGCGAGACGAGCATAACACACGTGTATCCAGCGTTATTCATCTGGTTTACATTGCAAACCTTAGAATCCAGTAGAATGGATACAACGTCAAAGTTGCCATGAGAAACCGCATAATGCATTGCTGTGTTGCCCTAGAGGAGGAGCGTTAAAATTGCCTCTAACATACACATCGCCATCACTTACATTGTTGTCCACCAAGTTCACAATATACTTCAACAGGGCGATCGAGAACTCCTCAAAGCAGTCCAGGTAGTCCTCCACGGTCAAAGGGTTCGCCTCATCCGTGCTGGAGATGTGGAACCATTCCATTTGCACTACAGCTGTGGCGCTCTTGTGGTCGCTGGTCTTCGAGGAGAATTTCTGCAGCGAATCGTTGATCACTTTCAGAGCGGCCTGCATCTCTTTCGATGGAAAGACCCTAGAAAAAGGCAAACGTCCCTTAAGCTGGAAACACCCACAAGCCCTTGGTACTCACTTTTCTCTTGGAACAGTCTCTTGGGAAACAATTTGGTTCATTATCCGAGTTTGTACCTCACGCTGACTTCTTTGACTAGAAACTGGCGGTGCTTCGATACTCTTCCGCGCCAGGCCTTCGGCAGGACACTCGGCCGCCTGGACATCGTCCCCCTCGACATCGTCCGCCTCTTCAGCCGCAGCACTGTTATCAATTACAGTTTGTACAGTCGACGATGTGGAAGTGGATGGAGCTGGTGAGTTTTCCCTCGACCATGATATGCTAACTCGGGTCTCCTCTTTCACGATAAGGTCCTTGCCGATATCCGAAAGGCCACCTTCGTGGCAGAGTTCGCGAATTCGGGCGCTATTCTCGCTACCGGAAATATCCTCAAGAATGTGTTTCTGCTTCATTTCGTTGCTTTCATTCTTCGTTAGAGAACTGATGGGGGTTGAAGTCAGATTTACCGAATCCAGGCTGATGTCGTGAGGTGTCTTTTCATCTAATGAGCTGCAAATCGAACAAAAAAAAATCGGTTACAAGCACTCGGATATAATTTCCACTTCACGTGCCGTTTTATTATTAGCGATGACCTTTCCCACAAAAACCAATGCAAACAATTGGAATAAAATAAAACAAGCAAAGAATTATGGCGAAGCGAAGATACTACTACTGCAAAGCTAACGTCGAACAAAACGAATAAAAAATTAATTTTGCGCACTAGTTGTGATATGACCGTGAAAGGATATAAATTGTGATACGATTGTGCGTAGTACTCATCGAACACCTAATTCATGAGCTGATGTGTACATAAGTTGACTATAAAAACACCTGGCATCTGGGCATATACACTGCACACATCGACAGGAGTGGGTTTATCGGGTTTCCGACGCTCTTATAAACATTGCAATGCGCAAGGCTCGTTCATAACAACTACAACCCTTGTGGAGGAGATCTTTGTACACCCCAGAAATGAATAGAAAGAGAAACTGGAACTGGAACGCAGCTGGTGACGAATGAGTTCACCCCTCATGTGATGATGATGATACACAGGGTGGCGGTGACGTCTGACGTGGCAATGGCAACATGATTAAAATTCGGGCGCTTGCAGTTACAGTGCTTTGTCACAGTACTAAAAATACTGTTTTTAAAAAGAAGGGTGTAGAAAATCAACTGCAGCTTCATTGTCAGGCTGACCAGAAGCCCTTGCAGAGGGTGATTATAGGGTGGTACAGAACTGCACAATAAAACAGATACAAACAACAAAAATTGGAGGGAAAATTGTGTCATGTGTCGTTTGAGTAAGATTTCGAACAGAGCGCAATCTGGAAGTCTAGCTTTCGACTATCTCTTCGAGCTACTACAACCTGCAAGTCTATAATCATGGTGATGTGTCAAACGGAAGTGTACTCATGCTTAAATGCAAACCGATGTAACCTCAGGTAAGTTGTCAGCTGTCCAATTGGTTGTCCTTGAAAACGTGTTGCCCATACGAAAAAGAGACCTAAATGAAAATCCTTTAAGCAGGTCAGTAGATTGAAAATTATTTCAAAATGGATCAGTATAACAAATTTTGGGTACGGAGTAGTCTTTCTTCTTACCTTGAACTTCCTCAAAATAAGACTTTGATACCAACAAAGTTGCGAAAACAGGTAAATTGTTTTTGATCGGAAACCCACAATGGAGTATTTCGAGGTGTGTCGGGTATAGATCGCTTTCATACAACCCATCTAGACACTTGAACTATAGGACACTTCAAGCGGAGCGGGTAGCTCGCTTCGCTCCCGACAAAAGCTTTACCCTAAGGCCTATCATTTTTGGATGACATCCTGCACGATGAAGACTCAAATAATCCTTGGAAATATTTTCCATGGAAAAATATTACAAGGAGTTTGCATCAGTGAGGAGTGAAGTCTTAGCAGCTTTAAATAGCAACTCACCTCAAAAGGGACTTCTTCTCCGCTACCGGGCTCGGCGTGGGCGACGGCGTAACCGTGTAAGTATTCTGTCGCATGAACTTCTTTCTAACCGGACTGGGACTGGATAGATGCTTGGGCCTGGGAATCCTTGAAGAGTCGCTCCTCGTTACCGGAACCGCAATTGGCTGCTGCACTTTGGAGAAGTCCTTTGCCAAATGCTTTATGGCCTCCTTGCAGGAATCACAGTAATTATCGGCGCATGCGATTGAAATGTGCGGCTTGACAATGTCCCCACAGCCAATGTCCCGTTTGTGCAGCTGCTCGGTGTTGGACGAGGAATGTGTAGTCTTCGCCGGCGGCAGTGTATTGACTCCGTGATCAGTCGTTCGCACAAGGTCGGTATTACAAGAACTATCACAGGTTATTGGTGTCGAAGGTTCCGGCAGTACATCGGTGTTTGCATGAGACGAACGAAGCTGTATCAGATCCCGAGTATCGGTTTGTCGGCTTGCATTTTCCACCGTGCACTGAGAGAACTCAGACTGCAGCAGAGGGACATGTTGAATGCCAACCGAGGCAACCGGGAAGGACGTTTGCATTCCAATCGAATTGGTAACCCACTGGGACTGTGTGCCGATAGTCTTCCGTTTTATGTTGAGCTTTTCGTTCTCTCCCAGACTGAAGGTTTGACTGCGTCCAGGCATGTCCATCAGTTTAAGGGACACGGACTTTCTCTTCTCCTCCTCCGGCTCGGGTCCACAACCGACAGTTCGTTTTGGTATATCACACTTATCGCAGATCCTGTCCGTGGTCCGATGATCGGAAGAAGCAACTGATCGAGTTTCGGGCTTGCATGACACCATGACATCTCGAAGGCTCGGTCGTGCCATGACTCCAATGGAGAACTTTTGAACAGGTCGCTCGGCTGTCGTTTGTACCGCGCTGTTGCGCATGTCTTTCTTGGGCGGACTAAACATTTGTGTTCCAACGGAGACCACCTTCTTGGTCTGGAGTTTTCTCGTCTTCTCCTCGTATTCTCTGATGCAGATCTGAACGTGTTCGTTGAGCTCTTGCTTGGTGTACAATTTGTCGAAAATGTCGCCGGTATGAGTCGAGCTCGTGCCGATTGTACGACAAATAACGGGGCTACTGCCGACAGCAACATCACGCGTATAGGCAGTGCACATGACGGCCACGTCGCGCTTAAGTACTTGGGGGCTGGATGATGGCTGTGGGTCGGTTGCGGACGACGGACTGTTTCTTAGCCGGGCGCTGAGACTCTCCAAAGAGACTGGACTGACGCGTTGCGGTGTGAATGTGACTGGTGATGCCAGCCTGGGGCTGGGACTGGCACTGACCTGAGGCACCGGAGAAGCGGAAAGTTGCTCCTTGGCTTTGGCAAGTTCATTTTCTTTGCTTTTAAGGTCCTGCTGTAGTTTCTGTTTGTCCGTACGCAGTTGGGATAGTTCGTTCTGTAATGAGATGAAAGCGAAAGGCATAGTTATAAGGGGACCATTGACAAATGGTATATGAGTTTATAATGTGCCTGCAGAGAAGCACCTGGGACTGTAGACTTGTCGCTAGCGACTTCACTTTGTGTGTTTCTTCAAACTTGAGGAGTTTGTGTTATCAAAGGAAAGGGTTCGTCTTGGGAGCCCGAGATTTTCGAGTTGTTCGAGTAATTTTTGGTGCAAGGAGGGCAGTTGGACTTTCCAGCTGTCAAAAAAGACGGAATGTGTAAGTGCGCCTGTAAGTAGGAGGCGATGGAGAAGTTTGTTACTACCTACGACAGCTTCTAGTCGGGCTGAGCTGATTAAGAAGGAGAGCATGTATATTTATTGGTGGTCCAGAACAAAATCGCCGCATTTTTCTACGATTATATCACCTGGCCGAAGGTATAGACGGCTTTTTGGCATTTGCCGGCATTCGATCTTGAAATCAATACACCCAAACCGATATAACATGAACAACTGTGCTCTCTGAAAACAAGTCAAGTACAACCGGTTTCGGTAGCCACTGAAATTCATTATCAACACGACAGCACTTTGGGAGTCATCACGCTATAGAAGTGCGCTTGATAAGCGTAAAAGGTATGCAAAAAACAAACTATCACTCTGATAAGAAGGTGAAAGGCGCTCACTGATCACAAATAAAAGAAAAATCCCCCCTGCAACTCACCTGCAGCTCTGGAATACTTTTCACTTGTTCCTCCAAGTCCTTCATTCGATTCAAGCTTATGGCCATTTGCTGACGGATGCTGTATAGCGTATACGCCTCCGAGATGGTCTCTGCAGGTGGCGGCGCCTTCGACGCTTCATCGTGATCTTTGATCCGTCTCGGTGGAGGTGGTGGTGGCACCTTTGAGCGTATGGCTTCCGGTTCATTGTGACGCTTGGGCTTGGGTGAACGAGATCTGTTTCCAGCAACACAGGAATCTACAAACAAACGAAAAAATTAAAATATCAACCAAAATTTCCAATTCGACTTGAGTGCCAATCTAGTTACGAATCGAGGAGCGAAAAAAAGCAAAACCCCCCTACCAATCAGAGATATTTTTATTCGAACCCAGCGTTTGCCAACTGACATTATCTACTGCCAGCTAGCCTCTGTTCCACTGGCCGTGTGTAGAAATGCCTTGTGCTGAGTGGATGCGCTTCGAAGGCCAAAGCAGCAGCTGTTGAACTAATTTATTTACTTGCGAAAATATTATCACCAACCATAGTGACACGTATTTTAAGACGCGATGTATAGTCAAGCGGCAACAACAACGCAGAGAAGGAATATAATTAATAAAATTAGACAGCAATTTATTAATACTAGTATAAATAGTGTAGTATGAGTGTTTGTTAAGTTTATTCTCTTATTGGTAAACGGGTTTAGTGGATTAATTCTGGTTTGTTTTAGAGGTTGGTTGGTCTTTATATTTGCATGCATTTTGAAGGATGAGGCTGTAATAATTCATTGAGTGCAAAAATACGACTTCCTGATTTGAATCGTGTTTTTGAACTCTCTATTTGCATTCACAATCAAATGCAAATGGCTAATTTTCGTTTTGAAAAGAACTGGTTAATGAACGACCAGAGGTGTTGGGATGGCGATTTGGCAGCACTTGCCATAGGACAGAGTGAGGGGGTATTACAGAAGATCAGTTGACATATTTGCCTGATGAAATTTGAGGTGAATCCCCACAGCGATTATAGATTTAACGGTGACACTCGTTCCGAAGAACTTTAATCCTTGGAATGCGTCACTTGGAGATGAAGAGTTTGTCGATAAAAGTGCGTCTATGTTAAATGGAATTAAACGAGCTGTGTGCCGGGTATGAACGAGATTATTTATATTTGAACGACCTATGTATACATGCCATTATAATATCGTTTGTTTGTTTTATGGGTACCGTCAACTGGGGTAACTTTGACCGATGGTATAACTTTGACAGAAAATTACAAAGACATTGTTAATGGATTTTATCGCCGCCTTTTGGAAAATAAACTAACATGTACCTATCGGTCGATTGCGGATTACTGGCATAGTCTTGCGATTTAAGGAAACCTGGGAAGAAAAATTCTATCGGGGTTAAATCGCACGTTCTTGGTGGCTTATTTACATCACATCTTCGAGAGATAACTCTCAAATAACCTTCAAATCTTTCGTGCAGAATGTCCGACATGGTGTCTGTGGTGTGGCTCTTAGAACCATCCTGCTTGAACCACATGTCGTCTACATCCATATCGTTCAATTTGGCAAAAGCAATCATATGTCATCTGGCGAGTCTCGTGTGGGTTGTCGTCATCCTTGTTAACATAGCTTTTCATACCAAATGCCTCCGTTGCTGAACTACATTTTTGTACCAAACTCTCCGAAACTCAATAAACGGCGTTTCTTACCATCACTACCTTTAAGCTCCTGGGTCAGTTGAATATTAAACGGGTACGGGTCAGGTCCAAACAACGATGCAAAATTCGCCAAATTTAAGCACATAAAAGGCTGCCGTCCTGTGCACGGCAAGAAGTTGACTGACTCCGGTTCCCCGGTACACTCTCAAGGACCGAGGCAACGTTCTCGGTCGGTCTTGTGTTCCTTTGGCGAACGAGTATTGCCTGACTGTTTACCGAACCGGTTGTCTCGAATGAGGTGTCACCAAACTTTGCAGAGTCCACTTTGAAGGGCCACCGCATTTATCGGACTAACGATATCATTTGCGCGTGCTGCTTAATTGTGTATGTGTAACCTGCACTTGTGATTTGGCATCAGCGACTGAGTGATAAACATTAGCCCCCGTATTAATAAAGCCTGCGTAAAAGTTATCAACTCGTTATTCAGCAGTTATGTCAAATTTTTGAATGCTATCGGAGGTCTACTATCCAACTCACTTGTGCACATTTGTTTATTAATACGGGGTTAGATTAGACAGACGCCACCAAAACAAAATCGTCGACCCGTCCCAATTGAAAAACGCTCGATTAAAAATTGCTGAAGTCTCGGTAAATATCTTGTGCGTCAAGAACAACCCAACAAACCAGTTTTTTTGAAGAAGAGGTCTATACTTTACAGATGTTACAAGTTCAACGAATGATGAATGCCCCTTGGTTTATAAAAAAACAGCGACTTCCACGAATTAACATATTGACAGAAGTACGCTGTGTCACGACAACCAGCGATGACAAGAGAGACTGTCTAAAATGCCAGAGGCAATGCGGAACTAGACCTCATAAACTGACGAAGCGTATTCTGAACGTCTGAACATTACATCACTTTTGTGCAAAAAAAAAAAACAAATAAGCCATAGATTTGAAGACCTTACAAATTTGCTATGTTTCTTGAAATAATTATATCTATATTTCTACTCGTAGAAGAAATGAAAGAACTTCGACCGATCGATTGTTGCAGCAAAAATTGTGAAACATAAATTTAAAAATTAATTCTATTTGTTGATTTCAAAAATAGGCCGAGTCTTTAAATCGATTTTCTAAAAAATTGTGCTTTTCTAATACTGCGTGGACCCTGCGCAGATTTGTGCACGATCACAGTTATTGACCAGTTAAAAATACCCCAAAGCATATTAATTTTAATTTTAAATTACTATTTAGTATATGTAACACTTCACCCAACAATTACAAAGGTGAGCACGAGAACCTTATCGTCAGATAAGCACTGGTCGTTCTCTATCTTTTTTTATTCAGTGGCTGATAATATCACAGATAAACAAAATGCCTAAAAAACTGTATATTGCGAAAAATTATTTGTATCCATGTATAAACAAAGCCACTTTCGCAACCAGTTATATGGCCGAATTTAGCGTGCGCAATTTTTATTCCGATTGAGATACAAGTAATAAACATACAAAATCAATTAGTGCGGTCTTATCAGGCAAACACATGTTGTTCTTAAGTTAAACTTGAGTGCAAAAATAAACACTTAACGTACATTTCCTCCACCATTTGTTGTCAATGAAATTTTCTTCGTACGAAAAAGTGCCGATAGGTGCATACATCATCTTTTTAAAAATGATTTTTTTTTATTGCGAATAAACGATCTAAGCGCACAAGCACATGCAAATACCAGCAAAAGAGTCCTCTGTTTTGTCTTCTTCGGTACTGGCTGCAGCGAAATTGCACATTAACACATCCACAAGAGTAAAGTCCATAGAAAAGTAAACTCACTCAATAGTAGTTTCGTTTTAATTGACCTAATAAGTTTCATTTTTTTTTTTAAATTTCAACAATATTTATACTCTCCGACTTAATTGTTTCGTTTTTTCGACTTCGTTTTTCGACTGCAATCAGTTTTTCTTTTACTAATTATATACGCACGAGACGATGGGGTAAAAAAAATGTAAAACAAAATCACGGCGCGACACTTAAAATTCTAATTTAATCGATGGGCAAGTCGGAGGTTTACTTATTTTATTATCGACGGCGATAAACAAAAACTTTTATTAGTTAAAAAAGGTTTTTCATTAAAATTTAAAAAAATAATTAAAATAATAAGTTCGTTCGTGTTACATCATCGAACACGTTACAACAAAAATTCGTCGTCGACTAATTGGACAATCGTGTCCGCAGCTAAAGCTTCTAGTTCTAGGAGCTCTTGGTGAGAGCTTAGAGTGGTAATATTTTTTTCGCGAACACAGATAAATTGAATGGCACATTATGTGGTACAAGAAAAGTTGATTTGTTAGCACGCGTTTTGAAACTTTGAAGCTGTCCCAACTCTGACCAACGAATGACAAACTTTCCAGAGCATTGCTGTCATGAGAAAACTTCTCAATTTAGAATTTGATACATAGCTCCATTTCCTTCGGCCTTAAAATAGGACTCGCAAACGAATTGTTGTGAGAAGATCGCCCCATTTCTGTATGAACCTGCGCTAACCACAAATTTATTAATTTTATGCTTAACGAATATTCGCTTTAACATTGATTAAAATTTGGCAGATCTTATTTTCCATGGTAGCACTAGCTTTATGTAATATAGATGATGAATGATAGTTACATTCCTATATTTTTCTTCGAGAGATGATTGTCACATTGCTGAGATAAATTTCGGGAAATGCTTAATTAGCTGTCACTTTCTTTCACAAAATATACCTGAACTTTTATAATGGACACACAAACAGTACTTTGCTTAGTTTAACGCGATTTTATCAAACAAAATAGGTTGTCCAAATAATTGCTTAATTGGTTTTCAGTTTCCATTTTGACAGCGATTTACGCATATTGTTGTCGTTTGTCATTGAAAATGGTGTTTTGGTGAAGTTTTTCTTGACATTGGAACAATGAACAAAAGCGACAAAAAATGTGTTGAGTTGCAAACAAATGAAACAAATTTTTGGTTCCTTTTGTTCCAATATTGTTTGCAAACCCTGCAGTGACAGCTCCCTAAATTTTGTCAACATCAATATCGTAATATTGATCTAGGAATTATAAGCGATCCCTAAAATCAGTAGCAAATTTTTTAGGTTTGGCTGCCACATGTGAGGAAGAATCACCCTCGGTTTTAAATTAGTCATGCAATCGTAATAATTACAAAAAAAAATGGGTCTACCTTTAAGTGCAAGCTAAAATTTTGCATCACAGTGTAAACTTTAAGAAATGTAGGAGACAAATGACGGGCTAAAAAATGAATACTGTACCCATGTTCTGTAATTATCACATCGATATATTTATTTTTCACTAAAATTTGATTCGAAAAAAAATATTTCCATGCGATTCTTTCAAGAACGAAAAAAGTTTGCTGTCATTTTATAAATATGAAATTGTTCTTCTACACACGCATATTTGTAAAATCTTTAAAATTAAGGCTCAACGATGCACGTTTTGTTTTCGAAATTTGCCTTCATTAGTGATTTCCACTCCATCAATCTCAATATCGAAAGAGCAATGACACTTTTGAGACGTTCGTTTGAAATATAAGTGGGCAGAGACCCAATTGCTTAACAGAAACACTACTGACGTCAACACTGACAAACCTCTCAAGTGAAATGCGACGAAATTCTCAAACTTCGCACGCATTATTTGCGCACATAAAACCTAAAAATAGTTGCTCGAACACAACTTACTATGTGTAATCAATTTATTTTTACACCAATATGACCTCATTGGAAAATGCTAGGGTGTCCTTTTCTTGCTGAACAGACTGTGTTTCTTGTTCATATTTATTCAAATATACCTACTTTTTCGATTGCAAATATTAAGCTCGTTGATAATAGCACAGCACACTGAAAAGTCTGGCATAGGTAAGATAAGCGAATCGTGTAGTGCTGAAGGCCTGCGCACTTTCCCCCAAATGAAAACAAAGCACAATCGAGAGCGAGCATCGTTTTAGCTTTATACGAGAATTGTACAGAATTTTTTCAATAGAAGATTTTAATTTTTAGCTTTGGAATACGTTCGAAATGCCTATTTGCTATCTACTGATGTCAAAATTTAAGGTGGTGGTTGTTTGGGTCTTAACCAAATTGGTCTCCAAGTTTGTAGATAACCCAAGCTGTAGGCAAAGACAGATCTTATCGTGGCGAAGATATATTTTTAAGGCCAATAAATAGGTGCTTTGTATTTATTGGCATTTAATTGGGACAGCTGCGATTATCGTATCGATATTTATGACAATTCAAAATTTCCACTTTTCCATTCATTTAGAGGTTACGCGTAAAAAAGCGCCACTGCTTGCAAAAGCGTTCTTTTGGATTTAAAACCCTAGCTTTATGTCTGCTGAGACCAACAGCACAATGAGACAAGTCTTAAGAGTGCCTGTTGAATTTAACCGCAAATGGTCATTAAATCATCACTGTATTGATGCCAGACTTTTCGGACTGAATTGCCCACGATACACGTCAAAAATACCCTTTCAGCTCATTTTGAAAGGCAAAATGGCCACGAAATGGGATCTGGCATCACTTCTGACCTACTAACACTGTATAAGAGAAAGATTTGATGCTTACAGAAAAAATTTATTCCACAAGAACTTGTCACGCTGTGTTACAAGCTTCTAGTCTCTTACGGACTTGCTGGCAGATAACAACCTTTCTGTCGGGCGGCACTCCACATCTTGAAGTGATTATTTATATCTTACTATGTTTCAAATGTCATCTAGAGACTAGAGCATGAATACAAGAGGATAAAAATGCCAGAAAGTTAAACCATGTTTTTATAGAAGCTGAAGGAATGAAGAGGGGAATGAAACCATTTTAAAACAAGAATGACCAATTAGTCAGGACTCAAGAAAGGGTTTTAACTCGAAGTTGTGGTTTTAGCAGCATGAGAGATGACTCTTTCTGAAACTAGATTTCACATTTCAAAGCAAATTCCCCATATAAAATAGGCTGCAATACCCAATTGATCGTTGATCGTCGCTCTCGGTTGAATGGCGCACCAAGGCTCATCGTCATATTCTAGGACCGCTCTTAGTAGCTACAGTGAAAGTTAATTATAACATTAGAACGCCATTTTTAAGACAACTTAATATAAATGTCAAGCCACTGCAGCATAGTTTTTGGTGCGTTGGACTAGGGGTCCTAGGTTCTATCCTCGAAAAAACCCAAATTCCATCTTGAAGTATTTCTTTCTACTGCGCCACCTCTCGCGAACGTCTGACAAGGATCCGAAAGTATAACTGACATGAAGAGTTTCTCAATTGGCCGTTTGGACTTGGCATAAAATTGTAGATCCCTTCCAATCGTCCCAAAAATTTAAAACTCACACAAAACGAAAGGTTGAGGGAATCTATGCCGAGGGTCTCTACAGACCTATTTATTTATCTAAAAATGTTTCTCTCTCATAAGAACTCGCTAATAAATTCGAGGAAAACAACAATAGCTTACAACATCTTGTCGGGGAAAATCTATACGCATACGCACTACTGTCTGACCACATAATTTCGAAAGGGAATCTTATCTGCGGGGTCAAATTATAATAGCCAACATTAATTTATTCGAAATAAATTGTCTGTTGGCCCTTGCAAGTCTTGGCAGACGTTTTAGTATCTGAAGCTTATACTGTCTCCTGTCACTTTTAGTGGTGGCATTGGTGATTTTACACACTTCTACCTCGTACGCACACTTGATGCGAATTAAATACAATTAACTTGAGAACAGAGCATTAAGTTGGGTAAGCTTCCGCTGTTTAAGTTTTTAAAGTCTTTCAGATGACTGTTTGGAGCTTTTTCTTAGCGTTCACGTTCCTCTGATGGTGAGCGAGTACATTTCGAAAATATTTAATATTTGTATACCTATTGAAAATGGTCTTTGAAGTTTTTAAGTTTAAAATTAATATACTGCTCGTGTGTTGGTGGAGAGAAGAATTATTGGAATATAGATGATTCAGAAGATTTATGGCTTGAACTGATTTGTTGTTTAGTCAGCGGAGATATATAATTTAAGCAAGCACACTTTCAAAATTAGCTGTGTGCCTTGGAAACGCTGGCGATTGCCCTGATCTACAATTTTAAGAATGATCACAGGGAACTCATACTCAATGGCCAATATTGTTTTTATAGTTTTGACTCAACACCATTATTTATTTTAACTTTAAAATGTCGTAGCTAAAAGCATCTGAAATAGAAAGACTGCGTTCAGTTCGTTTTTACAAGAACATTATAAACACATAAAAATGAGATTTGGGGCGAAAATCATCAACCAAAAAAATGCATTTTTGACGCTTCAGAGTCATAAAATTAAGGCGCAGATAAATTGGATTGATGTCGCCAACTGCGCCGGCCTATTGGCTATCGAATAGCATTTATATCGTGCACCCAAGCAACCTGAACATCGAGGAAGGTAAAGCAAACAAATTTGTAGGTTTGGCTTTTCTAGTTTTAAAATCAATTGTTCAGTATGATGGTTTTATAAACTCTTGACAATATTAGACAGCAACCTGCTCTTAAACACCTTTTTATTCGCCTCAAAATTATTTTATTTAATGTGGTTACAGCTCGTCTAAGGATCAAACTTACTACGCGCCCCTTGGACAATAATTATTAACTCCTGTATGCCTTCGCATGCCCTAAGACACATAAATCAGACTGCACTCTTCCCCAACGACCGCGCTGTAAAACTAATGGCGTTTTCGATTGAAGAAAAGAAGTGCCCTTTCTATGAAAAGATCAAATTTAGAAGTGCTCTTTCTATGTTTTCTATGTTTCATTCAAAAAAAAAGTGCACTTCCAGGTCAATTCTTAACACGAAAGAAGCGTCCGGAATATTTTGAGAGAATTGCCCTGAACTCACCAACACACACTAGCAAAATGTCAGATTTAAATGTTTGTTTTGTTATTAGAAACAAATTTTTCGCTTGTGATCCGAAAATATGCAATTACGAGTGCAAAATGTAAACTGAAATTAAAATATATTGATTTGGCCTATTAAAATATTCATATTTACTGTAGAAAACAAAAAAACAATTAACAACAGAAAATCTAATTACACATATGGTGTCTACCACTGTTGCAAAAGTGCTCCAACGAATTTTATTGAAAAGAGCAATTCTGAACTTGGGGGCACTTCTCTCGGATCTTCAATGAAAAACGCCATAAGTGAAGATCGGAAACGATTTGCAATAGCTCTAATAGACAAGACAGTCAGCAAAAGTAAATGAATTTTCCAAAATCTAATCTTTCGTTTTTAGCTACAGCTGGTCACCATGGCCGTATGGTTTTTCATATCAGAGAGTTATACTGTACACTTTCGGTATTCAAATTAGTGTCATTTGATAACGAAATTAAAAAATTCCAGCCTTATCGTGCTTACACGAGGATTTCATAAAAATAATCGCGATAGTTGTTTGTTTTACTCTTATAGGCAACTAACGAATTGGAAAGGTCACACTTTACGGCGAAAATTAACTTTATCTATAGCTTAAACATTTACTGGTTCAATTTATCAGTGAGTGATCAAAATTAGTCCAGGGCGGAAATAAGACAGTTCCAGTACAGACAAAATGTTTACTACTGTTATCCCAATAAAATCTCCTTTGACATAAATTGAGATCCCAGTTCTATAGAGATCTTGAAAACAACACAATGGCATTGAAAAAGAGTTGGTGGCAGATGCACCCTTAACCGGTACCGGATAAAAAAAAAACTGGGTCGTTGCAATAAAGATATACAAACAAAATAGATATAAGGGACAAAGCTTACAAACTCAAGCTTCTAAAAACCCTATAAAAAAAGGCCTTCGAAGTAGATTGTAACCTTAAGTACAGGGTGGACCGTTTGGCTCTCATTTTTCTTCTAAATATAAAACTTCGATTCTGTTTTTTGATTATGTTTATTTGAACCTTTAGAATTTTATAGGTCAAGTCGAGAAGATTACATCGGCCAAATGGGCGCCGTCTCAATATGGTATATGGGACAGCGCAAGAACTATGAAATCATGCAACAAATAGGGCGTGGAAATCAGACACCTTAAGCCCAAGAACAATGTGACTTTGGGTCTTATATAGTTAAAAATATCCCGCGATAATTTTTAGAGTCCAGGCTACTCACAATGGCAAAGTTTTCAATACAAAATTACATATTCTGACCTACAAAAATAAAAAGGCGAAGTAAAAAAATTATTATTAGGCAGGCCCACCATGACATTAATAATACATTTCGGGGTCGACAAGCTGTCAAATTTTACCAACAAAATAATGGAACTAGTCTAACTATTGCTGACAATTTTTCAGTCTTGAAATTTTAGGTTCGAGTGAGCTGAAGAAGGATGTGACAAAGCATTTTATTTGTACTATCATCTTTTAAGTTCGCCTCTTTCACATCTTTTTCAGACGCACCAACCACCAACGTGTGACCATGTTCAATTTACTTATAAATCGCCTCCGATTTTTATAGTCAATAAATAAATTCGGTTATTTATTTTGTATTTTTGCTGGCAGGCGAATCTGGGTCTAAAAATATACAAAAGCATTTCTTTTTGTTGGCAAGATCTGTCGAGTACAAAACATATACAATTTGGCTGATTTAATGCACACAACTCGCCACTGCCATATGGCTACAGGAGTCCGATTGCCTCTGCGACTCGTGTGATGAGGCAGCAGATCGTCGCATGGCTAAATCCGTTGTGTGCTTAATTATAGATACGAATATGTTTGAAGTTTCAATTTTGTTCTTGTTTTTGTGTATCTTACCAATGACATCGCTGAACTCGTCCCATGAGTGGCAACTACGTTTCGGTTTCCTCTTGATGGACGTGCGCTCTAAAGTTCGTTCAAAGTCACTGACAACCTCATCCAGAGCGTCATGCAGAAACGCTGATGTTTCTTCAGGTGGGCTATTTGTTGTTGGCCGTATACCGCTTAAATTTGCATCTGTGGCTGCAGTGGATGAAGATGTGCACGACGATGTCAATGAGTCACCATTGCAGGAATCGTGTGCTGCCGGGTCGTTTCTGCTGATGGATTTATTTACAGCCGCTAGCCTTGGGGATTCTGGCTCAATCTCAACGGAGACCTATAATAAAAGACGGAGAACATAACATCAATAAACATCACAAATTGGATTTTATGGCCCCATTGCGTTTTAGGGTGAGCTCTTGTGCGCGTAGATTTGATTACGTGTTAAAAATAAACGACATGTGCGATGTAGGTATACGAGTATGTGTGCTTGCGAAAATGATTTTCATTTTTGATGAGAAGTTAAAATTTGAATACTCACCTCGGGTACTGATTGCACTCGTGCAGCTGGTTCCCAGTGTTCGAAAAGGCTCTCGAGACCGAGCATAAATTCCATGGACTTCCTGGAACGGCGCCGACTTCGACGGCGTAATTGTTCCTCGGAGGGTTTTGCATTGGCCAATGATTCGCAATAGCGGACAAAGTCCAGGTCGATGTGATAGCCATATGGACAGCAATTGCAGTTCCGTATCCTCTTGTGCTGCAGACCTGTAAGAAGGAAATTATTTTAAATTGCAGCTGGTAAAGTAATATTAATAATTCACTGCAAGTGGTAAAGGTTCGACAAAGTGGCCGATCTCATTTTGATAGAACCTCAGGCCTTATCTCACTGTAACGAAGATGGCAAGGTTGGAACAAACTTGGCAAGTTTAATAGATCTGAACTTTGAAGTGCTGTGGCTGACAAATTTTCTTAGATAAGGACACGTTTTTGGTTTTTTTTTGGCAGAATTTTGGACCGCTTTTAAAGGGAAAAAAATGTAAATTTAATATTTAACGCAGGGTAGTAAAAATGGAGTTCAATCTTTTACAAAATGTCTCTTTGTTGCAGCTACTCAGACTCTGGTCTCAATAACAAGGAAATACCTTAATAGGGGTCGCTTATATCTATTTTCGTCTATCGTGTTTTTTAAGACAACAAATTTTATAAATGCCGTGTTTAAGGCAGTGGAATTTGCGCCTTCCCCTATTTATATATAAGACTTGCTTTATTTTAACTCCGAGGTTCGGCCTTTTCTTCAGTGATTGATTGTTTATAAGTTAAATTCGTTGCGAGAAAAGATTCAAAGAATCTTAGATTATTTGAATAATAATTATTTCACTTCTAGCATTTAATTGGTTCTCTTTTACTTCAGCCAGCCAACATATAGTGGCTTCTTCGTAGCTGTCACTTGCGCGTTTAGTACAAAACTTTGCAAAAAAGAAAGGTTGATCCTTGAATAAGCACATTTAACGTATATGCTGTCACTGAAAAACATCGTTGATTGTCGTAAAATGTCATTAGACAGAATTGTAACTTTGCGGTAGTTACAAACTTTTTTACCTGACAATCCATCAGAAACCAACTAAAGGCTTACCTTACCTTGTTATAAATGGTGTTTCTTTAGACTTAGGCAACAATTGTTGTTAGTATAACAGCTTGGTAAGTAAGGTATTCTCAAAATACACTTAAGAGGCTCTATGTAAGACTTTCATCATTCCAGTTGTGATGCTTTATTGCGCAGAAGCAAGGACGTTGAAAGGCTTTCACGGATACTTTTGGTCGTGTCGAACGCAAAACTCTTCGACTGGTTTGAAGTTAGAAAGAGATTTAACAAAGAACTCCGTATTGCGAATTAAGTGAAAAGAAAAAAAACACACAGGTCTGTCGCCAGCCATTTTATTTCGTTAATTATCTTGCTTGTTGTTAGGCCAACTCTATACTGCACCCACAAGTTCCTGTTAATATGCCTCAGCGCTCTCTGGCTTGTTCCTAATAATTGTGACTATTGTATTGCAATAATTTGACCTGATTTTCCTTGCTATAGGATGAGCAAGTTTCGAAATATGGCGTAATGAAATTGTGGTACTAAGCACTACTAAGACACTGGCAGATGTACACCTCTCAAGTTGTCTCTTTGCAATAGAATTAAGGACAAAACCAATTTCCATACAGATGGTACCATAATTCGTCGTAGCTTAAAGCTCTATTGCTATACATTTCTTTGTTGGATCTCTAGCATGTGACAACCGCCGAAATGTAAGACCCATGCCATTTTGTCGCAACGGTACGGCAAACTGACATCTACCGCATCACAACTGACATCCAATTGAAAAAAAAAAAAAAAACACCACAATTCAGAAAGACAGAGACCCCTAGTTATTAAATCGGCCCACATAGTTTGGTCATGTTTTTAAATAGTTTTCCTGATGTTTCTATTGTTCAAAAAATGTCAACTCCATGTGCGTACCTACTCCAGTTCAACCACCAAGCCACCTACATGTCACAACCATTTAAGTGCATTTTCACAATATAAACGACAACGCAAACGGCCTTAGCTGCTGCTCACCGTGACTATTTGCCCAGCATATATCCAGTGAAAATTTCGCAACGATCTCTGACACACACACAACCTACCTTAAAATCGGATATCTCCGTTTCCGTAGCGCAATTCGCTCAAGTACCGCTACATAGTCAAGCAATTTAGCTCCAAAAAGAAAACCAGATTTTGACAGAGATCGTGGGTGCTGACTTTGGGTGACAAATTTCTGGAATTTTGTTTCAAGTTTTGCACGCACGATTTTATTTCTATCTCGACACAATGTCAGTCCATTAAGTGACTCAGCGCGCACAATCTCTTTTGATGTCGCTGTCTATTTTACACAACTCCATGAAGTGGTTCCCGCATTTTTATTACTTCGAAGGGACACCTTCTCAAATAAATAATGCTTCGCCGTGGGCAGTGGGCTCGTCGAACAACTTGAACTAAGTTATGTGCTAAAAGAGGATTCATAATTTTATTGCTCGCGCTATTAGTAAAGTTTAAATTTGAAGTGCAACTGCGGCTGATTGACTGGCGCGGGCAACATTTGGCAATTAATAGTCTGTCTGAAAATAAACCCGAAACGGATAGAAACTATGTCAACGCCCATGTAGTGCATATTGCTGTAGCTGAGCGGGAGGAACGCCGATGGTAGTCAGCCCACGCGATAACCCACGGATAGCGAGTTTATTGGGAAACGATCAACTGGGGCAGAGGAACGGCCGGCGCGCGGCGGCGTGGTGTTGTTTGTACCGGCAAAAATGCGTACGCGTGGTAGTCTGATAGGCATTGCTTGGGTATGCAGTATTTATGCACATGTGGTTTGGTGTTTTAATCGTTAAATTTGATGGTTCAATTCGAGGCTGTAAAGTCGTCGGTTGGGGGGTTCTGTTCAAAGTGCTTTTGCTGATATACTTTCAGGAGCATTGTTCTGTCTGACTTGGTTGGAAGAAGACCCGGTGGGCATTTTCTTTTTTAATTTAACACGAGTCGAGAGAAAACTGCTGCTTCTGTCTGTCGTTAGAAAGTTTTCCTAACAATATAATCTGTACTATGGAATGAGTTCGTGAATGCGGTGAACCTTGGACTATATCAGTGGGTTCAACATTTAAATAGTCTCCCCTAAGCCCTGACTATTTAGTATTGCGTTTTAGTTCGTAAAAGCCATCTTACTTGGGGTAGTTGTGGTGAGCGGTGATTTGTCGTTAATACTCCACAAAGTATAAGCCAAAAAAAAAGAGACGGACCTATCAAAGCTTAGGTGTAGACCCAGTCTTTCACTCTTGCTGATGGCAAATGTTCTTTCTTGGGAAAAATATTTTTATATCTTCGGTGCCGCATTTGATTCAATACTCGTACAAGCATCTCGACGGACTGCTCGACGAGTTCTTCCTCTTATGCGAGTTTTTGCACAGACTTTTTCAGGAGTTTCGCCTGTTAGGTTAGGCTAGGTTGACGTGGCAGGCTGCCTCAAGTGCAGCCTCACTTAGGCCAAAGTAGGCCCATTGTGATACCACTGGCTCAGTGTACTCATACACTACCCGTTGAACCATCCGGAGTTAAGAATGAAGCGTTGGAGGCAGTTTCGCCTGTTAGTTTCTTTGAATTTTTTCAAGCCTAAAGCCTAGAATGCTGTTCCAGGAAAGCTAAAATTAAGCGCCTTTCCAATATTTCTCTCCACCACTTCGCTTAATGTTCGTTTAATTTTGACAGCGTAAGTTCCGTGAAAAGGAGAACTGTCCAAGACAGTAAAGTTGATTGACTTGCTACTGTTAATTTGCTTTCCTTTGAAACTTTGTGGCGAATACCGATATTTTCTATGATCTGTCAAAATTTAGCTGTGGAAAAATGTATTTTGCATTAATACGCTTACTTAAATTCTGTAGAAATTTTTCGTACAGTGGCTAACAAATTTAGCTTGAACTGCGAACTGCTCGGCTTAACCGCTGTGCTTAATTTTATCTTTGGAGACATTTTTGTATGGGGTAAGCCCCATAAGCTTAGCTTAAAGCTCTTCCGATTTCGATGGGAGGGTTTTTTCTACCTATGCGAAAATTATATTCACCTCTCGAATGAGGTAAAATTTTGGAGTACGTCTAGTAAACGATTTTGACAGGTTGTGAAAAAAAATTCCCATAGAATCAAAAAGCAATAAAGTTGTTTAGTTGCTTTCACGTTTTTTGATAAGTTTCTTTTGTATTTTTTGAAAAGTCTTTTTAAGTGGATTTTCTTTAGATCCTGCCCTTTATATGCATGTTTACATTTAGAAAAAAAAATGTAAATAAAAATATTCCCAACAATACGGTGTCGGTGTCAAAGCTACGCAACAGCTCTCTTCTCTTATTTATCAATCAGATCTAATTCTGAGTCGCATTAGTTTCACAAAAATATCTCGCAAGCTGAACAATAAAAAAGAAATGTGAGTATTTTCAACATGACTGTCTAATGGGATTAATATGTCTTCGGCAGTATCCCCAGTCTGTATATTCCATTTCTTCTGTCATCAGTTTCCATTAGTCGACGGGCCGACCATCAAGACTCCACAAAAATTTCACGCATGCGACTGCGAATTAACTACCGAAAAACTCAACTCACCCCGTGTATTCCAAGTGGAAAACATAAAAACCATAACATACGATCATAAAGTTCAACATCGCATAGAGCAATCAAAAATAATTTTCAAATCATCATTCCACTCACCGTTTTCGTCCACAAACGCTGGCGACGTTCGCATTGCCACTGACCTGAAAACAAAGGAAAACCAAAAATAAAATTATAAACAACAATTTTCTTTTTTTTTAATTAAACACTAATTTTATATTTATACATGCAATTAAATATAAATTAGAAAAAGGTTAATATTTTGTAAACGTCATGTTGATGTTCTGTTCTCTGGCGACTATTCCTCGCAGCAGCCAGAGAAATTGACGCCAAGATTTATTTGATGTGTCGGGCAGATGTCAAGCCGCAAGGAATCTCAGATAAATGGACGGATTTAACAAAATTAAAAAAAAAAAAAAATGCACTCAAAATTCAGTCGAAAGGTAGGTGCTCTATGGCGGTTTATGTGTGCACGCCCAACACAATTTTCATCGCAGCAAATTCCGATGATAAATCTTCGAATGTTGTTTTAGACTGTGAAGAAGGTGCCGGCACCGTATTTTTGTCACTATTCCGCGGGGCCTAATCCATCGGGAAAAGTGGATTAAAAATACCCCGTGTTCTATTTAGGGGATTACGTACAAAAGCTCGGCCGGAAATTATGTCTGATGGAAACAAGTGGGCGATGATAAGAATATATGTTTGACATAAGTACGAATAAGTCACAGGGATATGTTGGGAACACGCTGCCAAACATGGCAATTTAATTTACTGTGACACAGTGGCCCACCTCATGTGCACTGTTTTTGAACTCCAATTTACGAGTTGAGGCGTTTCCGTTCTAGTCGTAAACAACTCTGAATTGATGCAAATAAATTTAGCCAAGACAACGCGCTATACGCACTTCAAACGCAAATATTTGACACGAGTTTCCGAATTTTTTCTAAGCAAATTTAGGGAGCTAAAAATAACAATTTCAGAAAAGTCTTTTAAACTTTTTGGTCGGTTTTAGTTACAAAAAATTCTCAAAACGTAATTACAAAACTACCTAAATATAAATCTCACTTTGTAGATTCACACAAGATTAATTTATCAGATGTTAAAAAGTGTGAGCAACTCAATTTTGAACGCTGCTAAGAGGTTCATGTTGAAACCTTTCGCTATGAATGTGTTCAACACTCTGCTTCTGGGACCCGGTAAGCCATTGGCTTTCAGCGGGCGAGTTCTAAAATAACAATGAATCAAATTAAAAGTCAAAACATACACCAAGGTAACCATTTCACTGCACTTTATCACAAAAAGACTGCATACCTACAGGCTGGATCGGAGCAACATAGCTCACAAATATAGAACCAGCTCTAATATGCTCAAGGAACTAGTTTCGAAAATAGATGTCGCAAATGCTAAAAACAAACTCAGAATGAAATGCTATCCATATGTAATAAGAGATAAATGGAATACATAAGGACCTGCCCTAAGTCTTCTTTGGACAGGTTGTTACAAGTTTCTTCTAAAGTTCTATTTAAAACTCTTTCGCCAACTCTAATAAAATACTTATTTTTGAAAACACTTTTTTTAATGCATCGTTTCTCCCCTCTTAATGTGGCGGCTTTTATAAATAATTGGTCAGAGCTGTTCCAGTAATTTGTATTTACAATTTTTGTCAAACAATGCACATTCCAAGTCCTAAGACTTCAGCTCCCATGAATGTCGAAGGATAACGTTTTGTATGGGATGAGATGAACCGTTTCTCAAAAACCGCCCAAATAGTAAAATCCTTTCCACAAGCAATATAAGTCCAATAACCAAATTTCAAGTCTGAAACGGCAATGGCAAGATAAAAAGTTCCAATTTATTTTTATTGAAAGATTTTGTGTACCCACGAATTTTGCAACTACGACTGACTTTTATATTTGTGTGTTAAAATTTGTTTGCATTTTTAAACAAGATTAGATTAGTCAGTTTCATGGTGAGTGGCACGCCTCTTTATCCAAAACCATTCGAACAGTACTAGAAAGGCTTTTCAGAGGACCAACAAAAGTTCGTGGGTGTGTTGATAGATATCATGGGGAAACGTATGAAAGGCAAACGAGTTGCATTTACTTTTATGTATCTATAGCAGAAGATTGGTTAGTTACTCTTAGCTTAGACAATTGACAGTGACTCGAAGTAGCAGGTTGCCTTCCTGACTGGCGAAAGCAATAATTTAGGTTATTCTAAATAGCTGTAGGTAATGAAGAGAGAACAAGACTCTCAAAATAATGCATCAAGAAGTGAGTGAGACTATTCATTTTGTAGATCCTGCCGGCTCTCTCAATTGGAATTAATTTTTATAGCTCTAACCTTTCGGGTGCAACTTTCTTCGAAAGGGGATCTAAATCTCAGACTCCAATGCCAGACAGAAAACATATTTGCGTTGGTCAAGAACCTCTTATATTATTCACTTATAAAGCACAGCACACACAACTTATTAAGGGCGACAGTATGTAGGACAGATCTAGGACCATTTGATGACAATCAAAGAGAAACTGCTTAAATTATCCGATCACAACTCTAAAGTATTCCCATTTAAAAAAGTAATAGAAAGGAAAAAATATGTTAAGTGCTTCGCCATACCAAATGAATTCCTTCAAGACTTTATCAAAGATGAGTTTACTCATTTTCCTCCTCTTTCCTTTTCGTTTCTTCTCATCACTTATCACTATCACAACAATTCCTTCTCAGATTCCGGGCCAATCAATACTCATTTCCAAAAGCCAATGACATATTATCTGTCTCCGAAACGAGTGTACAGATTGTACAACAATCTCAATGAACTAATTAGCATCTACTTAACAGAAAAATGTGTAAAGCAAAGTAAACACAACCACTAATGACTCATGGAAGGGGCTCACAAATTGGAAACACAATTTTCGACAGACTATTCGTTTATTCACTGCAGTGGAGATATATTAGTAAACTACTTCAACCGAAATTACACCAAAACAACCTCAACCATTCCATTGTGTTGCGATAAGATACGCGCACCATTAGCCGGGCTTTGCGCAACCTCACCTATAGCGTTCAAATTGTCGTGCTGCTGCTGATAGCAAAGAACGCACACAACCTCAGCAGTGCTGTATGTACTTGTTTGCATAAAATTTGCGATAACACTTATCACCTGTACTTGTGGTTCTTAAAAGTCTATAAATGGGTCAACAGCTGGGAGTTTCCATTAATGGCGGATAGATTGAGTTTGTGCCGAGTTCACTAAATACAATTCGATATTTGTATATTTTTTTATTATTGCTCTTTGGGGGGAAATACTTTTCGCTTCTTTTGGGATATCTATATGCTGATTTGACGTTACGAATATTAATGCCAATAATAGTGTAACAAACAGATAGAGGCTGCTAACTTGATATTCCAGTTTGGAAACTTCGAATGAAAATATTGATGTTCTAAGCGCGTAGGAATGTCGATGTTGGACGGACGACGAAGATCAAATTTAGTGAGTTATTTTGTTTGTTTATGTAGTAATCTGTGCATTTCGACAGGCGATGCAAATTATTAGAAATGTAAACATAATTCCCGTGCGGGTGCGCTCTTGTTCAATTGTTTGCGATTTTATTTTAGAAAGTAGAAGTGTAAATCAGTGGATCACGAATTGTATGGTAAATATTTTTGGTGGCCTTCGGAGGTGCGTTCGCAATTTTTAACCATGTCGCAAGTTGTCGGACAAAATCTCCAACTCAACAAAGTTGTGCGTGGGGTCCTCCCCATTGAGTCGGTTTATATACGTACTAGCGAGCGGGAACCTCACACTTTTTTAGCTTTGGTGAAATTCTTTTCGCTTTATGGTAGTCGGAAGAGTCGGTTCGCTTTGTTGCCAACCTTTTGGATCTGACGAGATTTATACTGGCTGTGACAGAAACCACATATCGGGTACCCAAATTTATGGCAATTATCATACTCCAATTAACCCATAAAGCAGCACAAATATTTAAAGAAAAGTAATGACACTGACAGTGACACAATCAAAGCACTTAAATGTGTTAAAAGAGTCCCAGTGTTCGCACTTCGTATTTCTATCAGATTGGATAAATACTCCAGAGACTGTGCTAGGTCTAGGTCCGAAGTTATGAGGTGACAACCTAGCACAGTCTCTGAGTATTTGTCCAATCTACCCAAATCTCTTTTGCAGCTATTCCCTCTATATATTTCCTGTACTTCCAGATTTTAGTAAGAAAATAAAAGCCAAGCCCATTTTAAACGGATGTTTTTTATCATTTGTGTCGTCCTAAACATTTTCATGTCTGAGTAAACCAAGCTGTTTGCATTTCGTTCGTCAGCAAGCTCATTTAAGAATCCCATGCAAAACAGGTAAAATGTGAAATGCCTGCGCGAACGTGAGATGATATTAACATGCCTCTTGCTTTTGCGCTTATATATTATGAATATTATTGTGTTTTTAATAGGTGATACAAATATAGGCTAGTTTGCTGCTCGCGCCTAAATTAAGCCCCCATACAAAAATGTCTCCAAAAATAAAATTAAGCAAAGCGGTTAAGCCAAGCTGTGTTCAAGCTAAATTTGTTAGCCACTATACGAAAAATTTCTACAGTATTTAAGTAAGCGTATTGATGCAAAATACATTTTTCCACAGCTAAATTTTGACAGATGAGAGAAAATAACGGTATTCGCAACAAATTTTCAAACGAAAGCAAATTAACAGTAGCAAGTCAATCAACTTTACCAAGACAGTTCTTCTTTTTTGTGGAACTTACACTGTCAAAATTATGCGAACATTAAGCGAAGTTGTGGAGAGAAACATTGGAGAGGCGCTTAATTTTAGCTTTGCTGGAACAGCATACCTACTAGTCTTAAGAAAAAATCTTCCACACAATAGGGTAGTTCGCGACAACGTCAGTGTCAAATGAGAAGAAGAAAAATCCAAGTGACAGCGAAAAAACTTGTAGGAAAACAAAACGGATTTTGAGTCTAATTATGTTAAAAAATTACTGAAAAGTGCATAAAAAAGTGCAAAAAACAAGATAAAAGCATTGTTGAATTAAAAAATTATGTTTATCAAACGTATTTGGTAACAACTGAGAAGTTAAATTAATGGCATTTGTGCGCTTTTCAACAATATTTGAACAAAACACTACTCTGGCCATTATAAACCAGCTTTGTTATCCTACAAGTTTTTTGACGTTTGAGCAAAAAAGATAGCCCATTTATGTGAAAGGATGGGCTTCGCGAAACACTCTATTTGTAATCTTCTACATTTTTCACGTTATGAAGTGACAACACTAATTGCAAAAGATTACAGATGATCTTTCGTTTGCCTTCCTTTCATCTATCTAGATGAGTATAACAAACAATAATCACTTCTTGTAAAATAAACTTCAAAAAGTAATTTCTAAAAATGGGTTTTTTGTAGCCAATTTTTTCTTACATTAATTTTTTTACAATGTGCACTCGCCCTCAATGAGCCAGCCAATGTCATACTGATGGTAAACTGTATTACCTACTTTAATGGAAATGTGTTATTGCTTTAAATGGTTAATTTTGTTGACCGTTTCTTGCTTACACACTTTTCTTAGAAACAATTAAAACTATATCCAAATATATAAATACCATTTACCTATTCCTACATTACATTAATCATTTATCTGCAGCCATTACCTGTTATGGCGATATCTATATTTTGTTTTTCCATTTAGAAATCTACTACAATAAAATAATATTCATTGATTAAATGAAAACAAAAATATCGCAACGTTTCAGCACATTTTATGGCAAGTACCTACAGGCAAAATGATAGCTGTCAGCTCTATTAAGTCTGTTTACCTGCACATTCTTTTCCTTCAGATGGAGTTTTCAAATTTATTCCATTCGACAATCGACAGTGCTGGTCCGCATTTTTCTTCTCGCATTTTTGTGTAAAACTGACATTTCACAAGCAGCCAATATATAATGCGTCAATTACTGCGGCTCTCTTTTAGCCCGTTAAATTTCTTTATAATGCGGTATGCGGGTCTGTCAAAAGAACGTTTTCAGGGCATGCTAGCGTTTGCAATTATTATAATAACACCACGCGAATGATTGATAAGCCTTCGAAGAGTCTCAACAAATTAAACTTGACAGACTCTAATTAATATGGCTAACATGGTGACGAATTTAATAACTGTAGCGTTGCACAATGATTTACGATATGAACCTAACCTCACTTCAGTAGAAATGGGTTAACACTTTGCTAATAGAACTCTAATAACGAGGTAGGTACATAGCAAACTGAAAAATTAAATAAGCAGGTGATGCAAACGCCTTGAACTCCAATTAACGCTCAGATGTTTACTATCCATACACACATTCGCACTCATAGTCATGCCAGTGTTTTGAGTTACCCACGTACATGTGAACTGTACGTTTGGCAAATGGGGTGCACAATAGAATTGCTATGTGCATAGTTAAAAGCTGCAACTCGTGATGAAGTAGCTACATATATCCAAAGAAATAAAATCGGAAGTTAATAGACGTCACATGAGTTTGCAAAATCGTATCCACTTAGCGACACTGTGACACAAACGAAAAGTGAATAAGAAGCGAGTGTTGAGGAAAACGAACGCGACGAGAATTTGTGATTGAAAGTGAAGTTCCGCCAATGAATACAAATCAGTTTCTTACGTCTTTGAGGCGGCGCCACGTACAGATAATTGGAACGATTTCTATGGGCGATTACTTTGTTCCCGATTTATTTTTTACATCTTCTGTACATTTCTACATAAAATAATAATCTACAGAACAACATTGAAAAAACGAGGGCGTCTGTCGTATGATATTGCGAAAGGAAAAGTGATTTGGGGTTTAAAATTTACTACGCGATCACTTTTGTTCGGTGATCGCGGGGGCTTAGATGTGATCACATGAAATTTCAGATTTATGGGAGCCTATTCTTATCTCACGGTGAAGTCAGAATGGCGATGGCCCCGCAGCAAGTCGTCTTGTCAAGGAATATTAAGAAATCCTTGGAAATGAGGACTTTTGTTATCTTTTCTATAATGGTGATGATTTTGTTTAGTCCAAGACTTCTGTCAGAGTTTAGCATAAAACTAAAGTTTCATTGTTCTAAGGTAGGTATACTCAAAAGCTGAACGTTCAGTATCGATGAACACGTCAATTGCAGTTAGGTATTTAAAAAACAAATGGACGCTTGTTGTCCAGGTCCACCAATGACATATAACAAGAAATTATTACAGATTTCTAACTTGCCATTAATTAAGTCTTGTCAACCATTTAACGGTCGTTTAACTATTCGGTAGTACAAATAAACTTTTAATCCATTAAATAGGTTTTAGTGTAAAAAATCGTATAAAAGTGGGAGCACTGCTACAAAATTAAAAAAAATACATCGCTTCGGAGTCTTAGCACTTAGGAAGTCTAAATGGACGCTATTTGGACGATATGACTAAAAGTAGTATCCCCATTCTCTATCTTAGTGTTATTTAAGGAGTTCTTCTGTTTCGTAAACCTAAAATCTGCTACCTCGCGATGAAAAAAAAAACATAAATCGCATCGCGAAATGCTAATAACTCTCAACGGGAACGAACTAAAACTTATTTGAAACTTCACCTTAAACTTATTATAGGTCACTGTAGGTAGCTGGTTTTGTAAATTATTGTTAGCTTCCCTAAAACATTCAACAAGGCTCTTTCAACACACTTTCACTCTCTACAGTCTAGACTACGATGATTCAGAACTGATTTATATTCACATCTCCATTGATGCATATAGTGCACATGTGTATATTGTATGTGCAAAGTATAACACCGCATAACAAACCATTGGAGTATATATTTCGACTCGAGTGCAGTCAGTCAGCTCAATCAAGAAATAAATAAACTCGTTCATTGCAAATGATTGAAGCAATAAAAACCCCTGAACTTATAGCATTTGCTCTATTAGCGCCATACTTGCAACACCGCATAAGCTTTCACAAGTGCACCCAAATGATCGAATGTCTCTCGAACAATAACAAACATACGTCACGTCTAGATAGTTCAATGTAACCGCACTGTGTGTATATACGCTGGTCGCTCGTGAACAACAAACAAAAATGCATAAAAAATGCTATTCCAATTTTGACTTCATCTATTTATAAACCGACAAACGGACACATTTGACATAGGTTTAGAGCGTTTCTTTCACAGATCAGACATACTTCAATAGACGTTCATTAATCAGCTGCCAAACGGAAAAAAAAACTAACAATAGACGCGAAGCTTGACGCAACCTACTCGTGCGTTAATGATCTAAGGGAAATCCAATTGGAATAAGAATTGTAATCAAAATCGCGAGGTTTCAGTTTTGTTTTATTTTTTTTTTTGCGCAATAGTTATTGAATTGAATAAAGTGCGCAAAATACACAGGTATGTCATAGAGGAAACAAAAATGGGTCCAATGCAACCCGTACAAGGTCCAAGACGTATATAATGTGGTTGGTTGATTTTTGAATTCAGCGTTCAAGGTGCATTAACACAAAAACTCTTTTTACTTTTACTTTACTGTCTTTACCGCTGCTTTGGTCGAGTAGTCTTTTCAATGTTAGAATGATGAACGATTCAGAATGGCCCGGTCTCCATTTCTGTTCCGTTTCTATACACGGAACGGAATAATCCATTTCTATCCATAAAGCCTATAGCTAGCTACCCAGTTCAGGTGGGTATTTGTTCTTTAAAGTGAAGTCGTCTATACCTTGCGCAAATAAACAAGTATTTGTCAAATTTTCTCAGACCTTTACAGTCACTTCTATACAATTCTCAAAAAAAAAACCTTTATAAATGACACTTATCCAAAATATCAGCTCTGGAGACTTTTACAAATTTGTGCAATTATTGGGATATTTGATACTGACGATACTGACCTTATCAGGGTGATACAAATAAAGGACATGTGCTACTCCCTTTCAACTGGTCTTGCATTGACACAACGAGCCATCAATGTCGAGTCTATTCATTGCGTTGACACATCTTTCCATCGACCGGAACTGTCACATCGTTCCGTGTCCACGGTTATGGCTGTAATCATAAATGTCTCGCATAATTCCACTTCAATGAATGCCTACTTCACCGCCAACAGAAATGCGTTAGCAAAACCTACCTCGATTTTATTGATAATATTCAAATGAGCTGGGAAAATATTTCTACCTCTGCGAGCGAGGTAGTCAACATCACCTTAAGGCGATCTCTATGACTGTGTCTTTGTGTATGCTTCGTCAAAGGCCGCATGTGGTATGCCTATGATGTAAGAAGCGACCGACGCGACGGTAGCACGTCATTACAACCAGTCAATCAAATCGCATGCTAATCTATCGGTCATTTAAAAAATGCACGCTCCATCTAATTGCATCCGCACTTGGCCGTTCGCGATCTGCACCTTTTCACGGAGTAGCGCTCGGTGTCCCGCCATCGTATTAGCTCGCATTAAAAAGATTTACCAGATTACACTGCCCAAGATTGCACAATTCGCTAAATATAGTCAAATGAAGCAGAAATTACGACATAACTCGTGTAAGACACTCAGAAGCTGAGATTGAATTATCAGAGATGATATCACTGGATGTGAAGAGGCGCGCGGAACGATCACGTTGAAATATTTCAGTCCAACTTTATGGTGATTTTATATTTCCACTATAGATCTTCTAAACGATCGATGATAGAATGAGACAATAAGGCAAATGAGTTTCTAATATGACTGACCCTAGGCGATTACCGCATAGCACACAAGCAGTTCGAGTGGATGCCTTGAATAATGCCTTGCAGTCGTGTCGGGTAATTTGAGGTAACTATCCGATTGTTGACGTGCCGCATGATCGGATTACGGATGGATTGTATAGTCGGAGTCAGGCATATACCTACTTACAGTGTGCTTAGCCGGGCTATTGTTACGCAAAGTAGGTAAGCGAATTTCGCAAGGTTCATCCACCGTTGGCAAGGCGGGTGTGTTTACACACAGTCGCTTGTGTGTTGTTTCCTAATGGCGAGCTTTTGCAGTGCACGAGCCGTACTAGTAAACAAAACAGTTTAGCATTTCAGCGAGTTGAGGTCATTCGAATTCGTTCAGTAAAACTGACACATATTTAGAAAAAAAAAAAACACCCAGAAGTCTCATCGAAGGCCTCGGGTATTTTTCTAATTAACTCGCATTGCCAGATCTTTCCCGTTTGTCGAAGTTGCACCTTGCACATCGATCAGTGGCTTATCACAGGTGCGGCCTGTTGTAGGTAGCCCATCCAGACTTCCATTTAAAATGTTTTTTTACTTATTTTTCAGTAAGCAGTCGGGTGTGTCTATCGGCGTTTTGTTTGCGTCTCTTGATCACATGATTTCACCTGAGTAAATTAGTTTTAAAAGTGAAAAGAGTTGCCCAAACGATATTTCCAACCTTGCTAATGTTTTCGCAAGGCAAAATGTGGCTCAATTGCAACCTAAGTGCGAACTGTTTTGAAGTGATTTCCCTTTTGATTGAATCCGATTTTGGTTTCAAACAGTGATTGGAGGAAGTCTCAGAAAAGAAAAGTAGGTAGGTAGCTTAAAGTCCAGGCCGGCTATTCCCATGCCATGCACTTTAGGAATGTAAGAGCTATGTTTGACCGGCAAGGGGTCCATCTCTCACACATTCCCACGCTTATCTCCTGTTTCTGGCTTTTAAGCCCCAATCGGCGCCGACCATGATGCTGTAATCAGGTTCTCACTCTTGTAAATATTCTTATGCTTACGCAACAAGTTTTGTCTGATTTCATGGGCAGTACCTACCCAATGAAAAGAAGTGTTATTTTCAAAACTCCACATAGCACCATAAAATCCAACCGCCTCTACCGAGCTCTGTCTGCATTCATCTCACAAAAGAATGTGGGCCTCTTAAGGTCTTTACATAAAAACACCGCAGAGAACAGTTAAGCCTTCTACTTGTTGTCATTTCTTAATTAGCATGCGAAGCGAAAAGCACGCATATTTCAAGGACAAGTAATAGGAGAGAGTGTTTGCTATTCGCACCCTTTTCACCAACCCAGCTACGTATTCATAATCCTATTGTCCTTTTGCTAGGTATACCTACAACAGATTTCAAACGTTTCCAAGCCAAATGTACAAATACTTCTCATACGTGCGTTTCAACAATGGACAAACTAACAATCATCCGCCTTGGACAGATGCGTTCAACATTAGTTATACACAAAATACAAGTAACTCACATTTTTTGTTCCTCTTCCGTATAATGGATATACCTAGACCTACTATACCCAAAGGCGCACAGTGATGAAAAACAGACTGAAAACAGGTTGTAGCTGTAGATACAGAGTTTGTTTTCTTTCTGTTAGTCCGCTCTTCTCTTTCGCGTATCTTCTTGTATATAGTAATATGTTTTGATGTTGTTTTTCTTCAGGCACGGCCTTTACACACGCTCACAGTGACAGTACAAATTCCAAGAAACATATTTGCACTTAATTAGCACCGAAAACACACACCGATACCGGTTAACAGTTGAGTGTCATTCCAGTTTGTAACTATGAATGGATACCGAACGGAACGCGACTAGGCAGTCTGTGAGTAAATCTACACATAAGGTCATTCATTGTGACAACAACTGCTTATAGCCAACAAAAGAACGCAACGCAACGTCTGGACCAGTTTCACTGTACAACACACCTTTAGAATCAAATTAACCGAAGCCGGCTTTGACTGTAGTCCAGACACAGTGGCCAAAGTGTATGTTGATGTTGAAATCGCTATGAGATCATTAGGAAGGAGTTCCGTGTTGACCTGCGCGAACGCGGCGAATTTTAAAAACGAAGAGGAATTCCAGAATTTAATTTGATCCGCTGATTGGAGGCGTGCCAATCTTGGTCACAATCGAGTTTTGGTTGGTTTCTTTTCACTGCTCGATGGGGATAAGATTGCAGTTTTTAAACACAAACACACATGAGGGTACGATTTCCGTTCACTTTTGCGCAGCAACCTTTCCAATTTGACAGAATTGCAATTACTTTTGCGCAGAAATTCAAACAAACAACTCGATTAACACTTCAGTTACACTTTCTCTCCAAATTAAGCCGTACAAATTATTGTGCACTTCAAAGGACACCGCAAATCACTGATCGGCGATCACTAGTGATCAAATCAAACTGCCCGCAGCTGCAATTTGCGACACCAAACACCGAGACAGTAAAAAGAAAAATGCAACAGCAACAAAAAACACCTGTTGATGAATCCGTTAAATTTGATTAGATCTTATTGATTTTGGATCACTTGATCAAGCCCACAGATATTCTAGGTTTGGACAAACACCACCGCCAGACGTCACTAACACTTTAAACCCACACCTGCTTCGAGAATCTTCACGGTCACTAAAAAACTTAAATTTGCCTGCCTACCTACTTGCTATGCTTCGTTGTTCGTTCTTTACTCCAACGGCAAAACAAACACACATACAAAACTCACATCTTCGCGACCGAAACACCAGCATCTGTGCGCAATATTTCTTGACTGACTCTTGGACACCGTTAAGAAAACGCACAGGGCGAATATTTTCAAAGATTTTGTGTGTTTGGTGAAACCAATTTCATCCGATTTACAACTTACAAGACTTAACAATAACACAGTGGATGGTAGATCGAGGCAAAAACAGTCCTATTCATCTTCCAGTTGAACAGTATTCACCACACTTGGCGTTTCCAGGCCAGAGTAACGTCTGCCGTTTGCCGTCTAGTAAATCAATCTTTCTATTGCAATGCAGCAGCAGCGGCACGATCGCGCTACGATCTACGGACCAATGCTTTTTTGTTTGCAATAGATGCGGCTTTTTGAGTGCGTCTGCGTATACCTTTTCCAATCGACGAAAAACGCTGGAAATTGCGCTCAACTGGAATGGATGAACGCATGAATTGAGTTTTTGCATTGATAGAGAAATGGAGTGCGGAGTGGCTGTGTGTGGAGTAAAGTAGAGTGAGTGAATTTTTGTGTCAATGGCAACATCTCCCACTTCAATTGTGTGTTTGTTTTATAATAGAGTGTCATACGTTGTGTTTTAATTTTTTGTAATAACAATTAATGGCAGAACAGCTAACGGTGTTAAATGGAAAATTTGTTGTATATCGTTTCCATTTCCATCGATCATAAAATCTGAGCTTTATTGCAGTTTTTGGTCTAAAAACACTTTTTTACGTTCGCTTTTAATTTGAAATTGCATACGCTTGTCACACATTATTGCTAACGTACTTTGAAATTAATTATTTTCAAAGTCGCTTAGGTATGTAACTATTATTAAAATATATTTTTTTTTATTGAAAAGTACCTCCTACCGACGATAAATAAACAAATTTGTGGTAATAAATTCGAAAAAACAATTGGAATTTTTTTAACTGCCCGGTATCAAAAAAATCATTTCAATTTAAGGGCTTAGCTTAGACCAATCAAAATTTGATTTGTTTGGTGTTTGCCCAATAGAAGTTAAAGTCAGTGCACTGTGCTAGTAATAAATTTAAGTCTCGACTTTAAATTAACGGAAGTTCACAATTGCAAATTTTGCATGGAAAATATGGTGAACATTGTGAGCTACTTAAATTTAAAGTAGAAACTTAAAATGTGAATTGTCAAAGCCCAGTATCAAGATGAAGAAAAAACCAATTAACAGCAACATTTCATATGACTGTACAGTTCTGTTAAAAAATTGCTGAGAACGTTATAGGTATAATAACGTTCAAAATACAGGATGAAAACATTCCTTTAATTAGAATTAAGTGATTATTAAACTTACCTACATATTTGCAAGAGTTAAAGTTAAAGTTTATTAAAATATGCTAAAAAGTTTACCAATTTGTGGTATTTATCAAAGGAAATATTGCTCTGGGCATAAAAAAATAACTGTTCTGTTTTCCCAGAAATTTGTTTGACGTTTACCCGTAAAGTAGAGTAGAGTAGAATACTTTAACGTTAACAACTATCCCCGGCTAATTTTCTGACCCTACCCTGTTGCTGTTGAATAAACCGTCAAATATTCTCTTCCATGAGTTAGATTTTAAAATATCCATTGACTATTTATTTATTTATTTATTTCGTTTATCTTTGTAGGCTGAAATAAAGTAATCGATTCCACTTGATAAGAAGCGTAAATTCAAATACTCGATGCTTAGAGATGGGACATTGCAGCATTTACAGAAATGTCAGAAAATCAGCCATACATTATTAATTGCCTGAAAATAAGCAAAACAAATTGGGATATTTAAGACACTAAACCCCGTATTAATGTGCACAAATCAGTTAGAACAGAAACATACAAAAGTTAAATGCAACTGGTGTGCAACGAGTTAATAATTTGTATGCAGCATTTATTAATACTAGTGACAATCGACTGACGTAATGTTTCTGAGCCTTTGATGGCCTATACTGAGTGGACAGATCTAGTCAAGACTTTCTCAGTTGATAATTTTCACTTTGTTTGGTATAAACTTTTCAATAAAACTCAATAAAACACTGCGTTGGCTACATAAAATCGCTACTCTGTTTTTACAAGTTTCTTATATCTGTAACTTGTTAATTTTTTTTTTCATTCTTATTTGACATTGACGTTGTCAAAAGCTACTCCATTGCATTTTTTTATGATTTTGCATAAACGTAACATTGCGGAGGGATTACAACAAACTCAAAGAACTAGAACATTTTATTTCTGATAGATGATATTTAGCTGCCAAATAAATACCAATATCCATTTATTTGACACTTTTTTGAAGCTAAAAATATGAATCCTTGGTATTTTTTTATTAATAACCATCCAATAAATTGCTTAAGCATTATTAGCCGAAAATCGTGTGGCTTCTTGGCAGCACTGTCAATAATCTAATCTGGTTCCACAAGCACTGTAACGGAAATGGTGGCAAATTCCCTTTTAGAAACCATCTCTCCGATAGGTACCTACCTACCATGAAAAGACAATTTTTAATATCTCGTAGGCAGCCTTTTAAATTGTTTTTTTTTACTTGATTAACAAATCAGGCTCAGTTCAAGGCAATACTTTTAATGGCATATCCTCTCCTACTTATATTTATTTCGAAATCGATTCGTTCCAAAGATCCGAGCAACTCTTTTGAAGCTTAGTTTTTTCATATACCCAATGAAGTATATAAATATCTACCTACCTAGCCGCCCGCTATCAGACATCCATTCCTAACCATATAGCCATCGGATTAAGAGCGACACGACGATCAACAGACGGTGTCCAATTTGCATCATGTCGTTCTATATGGGGGACCATTTCAATCTCCTTTCATCTCTAGTGAGCCGACGACCAAAACATCCAAAAATAAACGAAATCTGTTACCTTTGCAGCGAATGCTGATTGCCGAGTATTTGCCATCTCCCACTTCCAGATCTTTCGCCTCTACAAACTACTCGCACACAGCAATTCCAATGTTTCTCCAGGAACGCAACACTCAGAATCTTTTCGTGACTTTGCCCAGAATGAGTTGCAGAAGATGTCTGGACAACACCGACGCGATGAAACGTTGTTTGGCCGTGGTTGGCTGAACGGCGATACACATTTATTGAGCTGGAGGATGAGGATCCAACATCTGACTACAAAATCTATTGCCATAATGCATGCTCATATATAGCTGTGGGTATGCACATCGTATATTAGGGAGACCACCATCGAAGCTGATGGAGACACACATTTTTTGTGGCTTTCTTAAAAGGTAGATAAATACCTCCCCCTTGTTGGCGACACGAGTAGTTTTGAAAGAAACTATCTCTTGCAGTTGGTAAATAAAAACGCACGCCGTTTCCACCCGGATTTTCAGCATAGATAATGCATTTTATTGGAATCTTTGGCATTTTTGTTCGTTCTGTATTGAGTTGTACACTGCACGCTACCAGAAACCAATTTTAGTGTTCACTTCTAATTTAATGCACTCCACCAGTAGTATAGTAGCGAATTCGATATGGAAAATGTGGTGTTGGCAACTCGTTCGAATTTGAAGTGAACTCTAAAAGTAATTACTAAGTAGGGCGCATTTACTTAAAAAATAATAATTTAACACACAGTTATAAAGCCATTAAACTGTGATGCATATTCCCACAACATAAATTAAATAAAAACTGTTATAATTAAGAATTGGCTAGAACTTTACAACTAATTGTAAACAAATGTCAATTAAGTATGTTTAAGAAGTATGTTACATAAAATAATATTTTGTTTGTGTGCAGACATTACAGTTTAGATTTCAGCATGGCATGGGTGTCGGCCGACTCTTCAGTATCCGATTTTAAGTTTCCTGCAGCGAAAATGTTCTTCGGATCTAGTTCATTTTTGGCAGCTTCGTAGAGATTGCATCCAACCTGCGAAACAGTTTGTTTGTACCATTTGCTGCGAATTTTCCCCACACCATGATGATGGGATAGGGATCCGCCAGAGGAGAGGATCTCCTCTCGTGCGCTGTTCTCAATTGACTCATATGTTTCTACAGGATTCCTGATGCCAGTGTATTTAAAGGCGAAATAAAAATAAATACAGCAGCCGGCATCGTAGGTTTGTGTCACACGACACGATATTAAGAAGTGTTCAATTTTGTTGCGGGCACATTCCTAAAAAAATAAATAAATGATAATTTATAATAATGTTTACAGCATTTTACTTTTTTACACAAAAACAAGCCCTATTAACTTAAATATTTTATTTACAACAAACTATTGCTTTCACGTAACCTATACACTGGCCGGCGATAATATTGCCCGTTACAGAAATGGCTGTACCTTTAAATAAAGATTTTAAAACCTCTTCAAAATTTTGGAGAGCTGACAAAGCCGACTAAATTTTTTGTAATACGAACATGTACACCACCCTCTGCAGTTAGAGCTTCTTCTTTTGCTCGCGATACTAGTTTTAATGGCGTAAATACTCTTAAGCACTGAACAGTTATTATTGTAATTAATATTTTTAACTTTCTCTATTACGTTACATATTGTATTCGAACAAAATGTGTAAATTGAGATGTTATTCAATTCTGACATTACGATGATAAGGAAACTCAAAAAAGTGGGTCGCTAAATTCTGTCCGACTGTTTGTATGTCCCGAGGCCTACAGCCTAAACAGCTGGCCGGATCTCGTTAAAACTTCGGATTTGGAGTTTGGAACTTACAGTTCGGGGCCGTTTTTTGTTTTTGCATGGTAACCTGAATATTAATGGTACTTTCCATATAAAATTTTCATACCATTTTGATTTGTTCGAAAACGGCTGTAACGATTTCAACCAAAAGCTTAAGCTTAAGTTATGTGAGGTTAATATGACTGCATACTCAGTTTTCCGCTGAAAAATCGACCAACGGTACTTTTGAAATTCGGACATATCTCGATAACGGTCAATACGATTGTAACAAAAATTCATTTCTAGTGTAATATGGTCATTTCTAACTAATTACAAACTCAGGTTTTCTCTGTATTATCTTAAGATGGATTTTTGAAAAAAGTCATTAAAAATTTGGTTTTCTCTAGTTTACCTGAAAACGGCAAAAACGATTTTGACCAAAATGCAAACTTCGAGTAAAATTGATGTTTTCAAAATTATTTATTGGTCCCTTAATTTTCAATTCGAATCACCGAAAACGGTAATTTTGAAAACTGCCCGATAAAACTTTAAAAACCAAGTAATGCTTACATCTCGAACAATAACATGTACTCGGCTTTTAGCTAAAAATTTAAGCAATAGTATTTTTAAAACTTAAAATTGTAAAATTTTGCAAAAACCGCTCTAACGAGAGTATTCTAAATATGATCCCGTACTTCTTCTTTCTCAAAAAATTCAAACATATTAATTTCTTGAATATTTTTCAAAAATGACAAGTTCACATACCGTCGGTATATTTTTTAAATAATAACAATGCCCCAGTTCCAATGAAAATTCAATGGCAGCTACGTAAAACCTATATTTAGCAACTTCTCACCCTAAAAATTATTCCAACAACAATCAGCAACTCCCAAATGAAGTTTGCACTAAAACTTTCGATGAACGAAAAAGCTTCGTTCGACCCAGTGTCGTGCACTTTTTATCTTTTTTGCACCGTTGCTAACTAGGTCTCGATCTGGAAATTTAGCAAATTTGAGCGACTTTTTCTAATGACAATTTTTCTCCTATCGGTCAAAGAAGTATCGAACATTTAGCTGTGTTCTGTGGATAACTATTAGGGCCGTCTCACCTTAAATATGTTGTTAGTCACAATAGACAATTCTTTATTTAAAAGTGCGCCATTGTAAAAATTTAAACGGGACAAAAAATAAATATTAGCTGCGCACATGAACGATAGAACTTTTAAGAACACTCAATTCTGGTTATATATGCCGACTAAATCTAAGATGGACCCTCTTAAAAATAAAATAAGACTAGGACTTTCTGAACTCACCACTTCAACGCGTCGTTTCACATTTCGACATAGCGAGCTGCATCGATCCCACGACACTGAAGTTTCAAACGATTCCGCCACAATCTCATGTTTTAATGCAAAGTCCTGCAAAAAATAAAAAGATTGTTAAAATTCCTTTTATTCTGTAGAAAGTCAAAACTCACCCTAATATATGCGATGACAAAGGTCAGAATATAGCCCCTCTCGCCGTTCTGGCCACCTGCCGGGAACCCTTTGTACTTTTTCGCAATTTCATAAATTAAATGCTCTTGTCTTTGTACGTCCACCAATTCGCCCTCAAACAGAAGTGTTGCTGCGCAGATGTTCTTCAACTCCAGTCCCTTGATGCCGGTCAGGTATGACTTTTTCAAAGAGTCCACCAAGTTGCCCAGCCATCCTTTGACCGGCTTAAGACTTTGTCCAAATATGAACTGTTCATTATCCATGAGCCGTACACTGGCAGGTTGACAGCGCCGTTTCGCCACCTCTCGCATAAACATCACTCCGTATTCGAAATTCGGAAATACTAAGGAACCGTACCGTTTAACTGGGGGTAGGGGTCGCACTTTTAAGACCACCTCTGTCACAACTCCGAGGGTGCCTTCCGAGCCCATAATGAGGTGGTTGAAGTCGGGTCCACAGCTCACGCGCGGTGCTGAGCACTCTCGCTCCAGAACACCCTTCGCAGTGACCATCTTAACCTTGACAATGAGGTCTTCTATGTTTCCATAGACGTTCTTCTTCATTCCGGACGCTCGAGTAGCCACCCAACCTCCGAGTGTCGAAAATTCATAGCTATCCGGCTCGTGACCTACTGTGAGACCGAGTTTTTGGAGCTCTCGTTCCAGATCCTGCCCCACGATTCCACTCTCGAAGCACACAGTGAGGTTCTCCCTGCTGAGCCACAACATGCGGTTCATCTGAGACGTGTCCAGAATGCAGATCATACGAGTTTCCTTTTGAGGGCATGTCACCGACCCAGACACAGACGTTCCTCCTCCGAACGGTATCACCACCACATTAAACTTCTGAGCGAGGCTTATGATAATCACAACCTCATCGTGACACTTGGGCCAAACCACCAAATCGGGGATCCGCTCATAGGCGTTCCGCCACAGATAGTAAATGTCGTGCAGCGTCTGACCGTGACACCGTATCAAACGATCCTCGCCTTGCTCGGAGAAGCTTATTCCTGATGACTTGACCAGCTCCAAAAAATCCACGTTAACAATGGGATCAGGGAAATCGGTCGGCATCTCCATAAATGGAATGTGCGAGTCCACTTGGAGGTTGAACTTCTGGTACACCCACTCTGTGAAATAAGGCAGCGCACTGCCCTTCAGTGGATACCTGAAAAATCCCAAAAAGAATCCACATAATGCACGAAACTAGTTAAGTCAAATCCAAGTCTTACCTATCGCCCTCGAAACATATCATATGGCCATCCGCATAGAACTGCGAATCCTTATAGCCCCAGCCGTACCATTTGAGAACGTCTTGTCTGAAAAGATTACCAAAACATTGAGCATTTCGAAAACTGCACGGGCATATGTTTCTAACCTTCGTTTCGGTATAGCACTTTTGATCTCTTGTGACATCATCGCATCCACAGCGACGGCCGATGAGGACGTTAGATTGTCTTGAACGTGCATTCTCGTTTGACTTTCGACAGTCGATCTGTATTAAAGAGATGACAGTTTTCGAGTATTCCAAATCAAACAAGTAAAAACTAATTGAGTCTGATGGACTTTATGCGGTAAAAAAGGTAACGTTTAAAAAACACTGCCAGCGGAGAGCAGCGATGTTGAAAACACGAAACACAAAACTCTCTGACGTCCGATGGGAATCGTAAATGAAAACATTTCAAAAGTTATGCTGAAAATCGATTTTTTTTTTGATTTTTTTCGAAGCACTCTTTCGCTTGTGCACAGCGTTTCTCTCTCTCTAGCTCAGTGACAGTGGATGACTTCGTGTGAGATACACATCCATTCATAGTTTGCAGCACGGAGTGTGATGTGCGCAAGGCCGGCATGGGGTAGAAACGCGTCCGTTTTCATCGTCCGCCGCCGCTGTCGATGTCGATTGTCTAACGAATTCGTATCGTGCGTACATAAATATCTACCATTCAAAAACGCCGACCATGTGCGTGCCAATGCTGTGGTTGAAACTTGTAAAGGGGATGCGGGGCAATTAGTTTACGGTATTTTTATGTACGCATACAAGATACAACCCTTACTTTGCCGGCTTTTCAGCAAGTGCAAGCGGGAAAAACAAGGAAAACCCCAACGAACGGTGAGCAGAACAACAGAGAAGAGAACAAATTTGAATATGTAATTCGCAGGGAAAACCATCACATGTGCTCTACTTTTTGCTGCCGGAAAATGCGGTCTGGGACTGGGACCGTGCGGTGTGCTGTTGCTGCGTATAACGGCAAAAGAGGGCAGTCGGGTTGTTCGAGTTGAATAATTGAAGTGAATACCATATCATGTCACAATTAAAATTAAATGGTTTAAATTATTTAAAGCGTTGCTGGGCTTCGAAATGACCGAAAACAATGGATAAGTTTAGTATAATGTGTCATACATTGTCTGGACTATGATTACCGCTACGAGTATGTGTCATAAGTACACCATTATGTACCGAGTCTGGACTCTGCTCTGGATAGAATGTTTCTATTTTGGCAAACAAATTGAAAATAAACAAGATAGTACAGATGGTTTTTTTAATTTAGATGCCTCAGTGGTTTAATTCCTTTAGCTGAGTTATTGAGGGGTGTTGAAACAGGATAATTTTGATTAGAAGTCAATGGCGGATGAGCCAAGGGTATTGACAGTTTTGGAGCTCTCTCTTCCTGTTAAGATTGAGACATTATGTGTTTTCAATATCACCTCCCCCACCCGAATTCATTATACAACAACCTCTTTGACCGTTTTGACAGTTCGAGGGATTTCTGCTTGTTAACTACTGAAAAACAAATAGGTGCCAGCTCATTGAAGGATTTACATCCAAAAGCTTGCCAACTGCTAAGAACTCCAAACGTTTGTTTAAAAAAATAATAAACCTTTTCAAAATACATACATATGACCTGACCAGTGTTTCCACAACGACATCAACCTCCACAGCTACGGTTTATTATTCGTTTGCTATGTATCGTCGGTTGACATTTGAAACTTACTGAGTGCATTTAGAGCTAACTGCAAATAATGAGGTTTTCATAATTTGTCCCTGCCGTTGAAACCTTAAAAAATCGAAGTTGATGAAATTTGAAAATCTTAAACCTACTGCTTTTTGGAATCGATTTTTCTACCGAAAGATAAGTGATAAAAAGTCATTTGAGCTGAAATGAGTATCTCTTTTTTAAGGCCGCATTTTTTTGCACTTTTTCAGACTTTTAAAGTGAAACTAGAGCAGTAGGAAACATTAGAACGAAAATTCCCGATAGGAGTGTAGAGTACACACAAACTTCATTAATGTAGATACGTCAAAAAAAAAAAAATGCATTAAAAATGTATTCAAATCACATTTTCCAGCTGCTTTTTTTTGACATTTCAAGATTTTTTGGAAACAAATTCGTTTGAAAATTTTCGGTTGCTTGGCAAACAATTGCTACCCCTTTCGTAATACACTTTTGGTGACACCGCTCACTTTTCAGCATTAAAAAAATGAGGAAAAAATGTAGTGCCATAAGGGCTTTACCTGTCAACCGACGATATACATGTGTCATGTCCGGTGCAGATAAAGCACAAAAAAGGTTTCGTAGGAAAATTTTTTAGAAGAACTTCGATGGTAGAAACGTCAAACTTCCAACTTCTGCATCAATATAACTGAAACGCTGCAGACATACTTTATTTTTAAAGTGAATCGGTGATTGCCAAAACAACATAAATGCAATTTTTATTTTTTTATAGGAGATAAGTACAAGAAATGGTAAAAGAGATAGGTTGCCCTCTTGTGGTGAGGGTGTTTCTTGAGATAGTTCTTTTTCGAATTGGCAACACCTTTTCCAGCGGCCACCAATTCGACGTGTGAAAGGTGATTTGTTTTCACTTTAGTTTGACTTTTCACCATGAAATTATCTTTTTCATTTTGTAAATCAAACGTTCGACTACAGCCTTATGGTGCCCCGCTCGAAAAACTAGTCGTAAATTAGACTTTCCTTCCGTATTGCACTTTATTCAGCTTAATCACGGGGACTTTGTGTCCGAATTTATAGATACAAAAGCAATAATGCGACTATCGTTCAATTAAAGTCGGTAAGATAGTCTATTCAATGATTTACAATGTATTTTACATAATTTTATAGTTTAGTACTTAAAAAATAACAACATTTGTTATCCCAGTCCAGATACACAACACAGAACTCCGAAGTTTGAAGTATAGTTCAATGCAAAGCCCAACCGGCTATAAGCTGAGCATTGAGTTTCACAAATCAGTGGTGTGTTTTGACATAGCCATGTTTTCAATTTAGTTCCTCATTTGTCCGACAATTTGCAGACTAAATGTGTCAATATGTCAAAGGTTCGAAGTCGGCGAATTGTTGCCAACTCTCTACTCCTACAATCCGCACTTTGTGTGAAAGTGTACAGTGTGAACTTGCACTAGGTTCAAATCAATTTCTTATTGATTGTCCGAAATAGATGCCCAAAGTCTGATTCATCACATCAATCAAAACCAATCTGCTGGAGCGGATACTGTCGTATGCTCACCTCTTTCTCACTGCGATCCCTCTTAGCAATTAATTATTAATCGAATGAAAATGTAATAGATCGCGCCATAACAACTATAATCTAAAATGTATATAATTACTCCCCAGTTATATCGTGTCATTTCACTTTTGATGGGTATATTTGTGTCAACGACAGCCGTGTGAAACCAACGTTTCTTTCACGAAGCGCCAAAACAATATGCAGACTGACAATTGGATCATGAATAGCAACAGCCACAGTTTCAACTAAAAGTTTATAAAAGCACTTGAATAATGTATGCCGAAGAGGTACCTGTGCTCAGGCACTTGCTTATGCACATACCCATATCTACAAATGGTTTTCTACGGCACGAAGGTTACACCATTCAATAATGGTTTTTAATATCGTATACACTCACTCAATATGTAACTTTTCAATTACCAGTAAAGTCTTTAAATTTTAATAACAAAACAACATCCAAAGCCGCACACACTCAGGTCGTAGGTAGGGGTTATTATGTATTTCGTCTGACACTTTGATTTGCCGAACTAACGAAAGTCTTGTACGTACGAGTACATTTGAATGGGTACGTCGTACGCGCTGGTTTTGACTGCACTAAAGCGACTGAGACCGTGATGATGATGCGTTAAGTACAGACTAGCGGCGATAGATCGTCATCTGGAGCGTGTGTCAACAATTAGTAAACAAATAAAAATAAACTCGACCGACACGTAAAGGGTGTGTAAAATACACAGAATTGTGAATTACCATCACAATTGGATTATGTAAGCGGTTTTGAAACTATTTGAAACCTTTAGCTTATATTTACTGTAGGCAACCAAAGATGAATGATGTACTCGTACCTATGGAAACTCTACCATTGTGAGCTCGTAAAGTTCAACCGCGCATTATCTTTAACAACAGTCAATAGCAAAAAGCTTGTTACCGCAGCATCAAGAACTGTCACTAATTCACTAAAATGTTGAAACTAATGGTTTTGATCCATCAGTCGCGTTTGTATTGCGCCGTACTAGTAACAAATTTTAGTCCCGACTTTAGATTTATGGAAGCTCACAATTGCGAAAATTGTATAGAAAATGTAACCACTGTGAACTACTAAAATTAAGGGTTAAGCCCCATTGTGTTTTTATTTGCATGATCGTAAAATAGGTAAAGGGGATGCAGACAAAGCCATGTGAATAGATCTGCTTGGGGAAAATTTCCTTCACAGAGTCTAAGAAAGGACACCGGCTGAAACGAAAAATGTTGTGTCGTGAACCACCTGAAACAAATAGGCAACTTTAAACCATACCCTTGAGCGCAGCCTATTACATTAAAAGCTATTTTTATGACTTAATGGCTGCGTAGTTCGCATTTGTTGCTTGAAGCATTACGTCACGCCACTGTTTAAAGAAAACATAAAACTCAGAGTTTGTTAATACTTGTTCAAAGCGACCTTCAAAACTTTACCTAGACTCAACGAAAACTAAATGATTTTAAAATGGGAAAAAAGTAATAGAATAGCTGCGCTAGCACTGCCAAGTGGCAACTATATTACAACATAGACATGTTTGCCGTCAATGTTTATAAAAAAAAACTTATTTTAATTTTAGTTATTTTAGTTATCAATTTTTAAAAGCAATGGTCACACTTTAGTAAGCTAAAAATACTCTTAAACCACTCTCCCGTGCTAAAAATATATCGATTTTACATGATTTGTTTTGTGATTTCAATTATGGCTACCTTCGGATAATAGATTTGCAGCCATCTATTACATTTCCCTTCTTTCTCTTTTATCTTATAAATTTTTATTTCTTACAAATTGCAATGGCGGCCATGGCCAAAGTACAATTTGCTAACGTTACTTTAAGATTCAAAATGAAAACTATTACAATTCACATACGATCTCATAAGCATTACAGAATTTAAAGTGTTGATGAAATTAGAGATCTGGGTTATGTGGAGTGCCAACTCACTTTAAAAGTTAGACGACCAATAAATGCTCATTCGCTTTTTGGCTCGGCCAAAATGTGCAAGAATTTTAACATTCTGTGACCAACGCAATAAAGCAGTAAAAGCTAAAAATATAATAATTTTATTGATTTCAAGTTCAAGTTGAAGTTACTGTAATTACACGATTAACAAATCTCACGAGCAAATACATCAATCAACTTTGGAAAATCAGTGTTTCTTACACTCAAATGGCTAATTAACATGAACAATTTTTTTTTTCACCCCAGAGGGAAAAGCCAAGAACATTTTCTATCGAATTGAAGCACTGAGCCTGAGCAGTACACATTTGTTCCCCACTGTACAAAAAGTCTCCACAAAGTTTGATAGCGAATAGATCATAGTTTCATGGTTTCAAAGGGAAAAAAGTCGCTGTCAAAATGACAACTTCAAATTGAAACAGTATATTGGACGTTCGGATTTATAGTTTAGCAGCATTTATCTCTCTTTTTGTTTGTGTAGAATGATCACATGACCAATTTCTCAATTGATATTAACGAAGAGGTAGCCAACCAATATAGTCACAAAATATCTGACTGACATCCTATACCAAATCAGTTGACATTTCGAATTTCATTTTGGCGCCATTCCAAGTAGGTACCTAATATTTAATTTAATTAATAATAAATGGGGGCGTTGAAGTTTCCAGTTTAGTAAGTCAGACAGCTGTTTCAGTTGACGTTTATGGAGGGGTAGCCAACAAATCTATAGTCAAGAGTTAGTTTGTCTTCCATCTGCACTTTGAACTGTCAAAATATTAAGCAACCATTTAACAAGGTGGGGAATTTCATTTCCAGTGAAATTTTTGAACAAAGCAGATTTCGAATATGACGTTCCATTCTGAATTTTAACTCTACACTTTTGCCGGGCTCGTAACTTGAGATTAGCATTTATAAGTCTCAATTATTGACCATAATCGCAACCCTAGATGCACTTTGCAATTAGCACCTAAAACAGAAAGCGATGTCTAGGATTGAACTAACATCTTGTACGAAAATATGAGGAAACATACTACACTAACTTGAAGGGGGTGCGAAAAGTAACTACAGACAATTACCAGTAGCGAGTTTTGAAACTATTGTTGGGAAAAAAAATAACTTCACCACTCACAAGAGGAAGAGTGCTAAAAAGATCGGTAACGCAACACTCCCGTATAGATTGATAAGGTACACTAAAACAGAGATCTGTCCTCTTTTTCTTTAGACATTAACACAGTTTTCAAGCGAATAGATATCAACAAGACGGGCGCACGGAGTTATTATAATAATTTGTCGTTGCAATTTCTTGTATTTATTTACATCACTTCACTTATCACTTGGGATTGACTGCCAGAGCAAGGATGACTAGTCCAAAGTCCTGCACATCAAAAGTAATAATTATATCCTCATGATTAAAATCACACATCCGCATTTTGATGGCAAATATTTTTCACGGCGGCAATTAAACGCCTATAATAACTTAGCTCTAGTACTCACAGTTAATGTTAATGGAAAAGGTAAATCGATTAGTTTGTAAATCCGTTAGTACTAATCGCTTACACAGTCGGATAACATTTGCGAGAGACGCAATGCAGGTTTACAACTTTTAAACTTTTTACGAGTCAAACTTATGTGCAATTACCATGTAACTCTTAAAGCAAACATCAAAATTAAGATGTGCAACTATTTACATTTGAATGTTTGTTTATTGATCAATGATCACACAACGCGCGCGCAAGCGGGACAAGGTAGTAGGCACTATTATTGTCACTCACTGTACCACCACTTTTTTGTAGGAAATGGGCTGCGCTGCTGCGCTTTGTCGTACAAAGGTCGGATGCTAACTGGTAATGAAAAGTGATTTTATTAATGGAATTTGTTAAAAATAATTTAACTGCAACATTATTGACTCGACTCTTGACATAACTTCGCGAGAGTGTATCTCTCATGTATGAGATCATTACCGCACGTGGTAAGACTGTAAGAGCCGAACTTTAACAACACAACTGTGTCCCATTAGCGATTGAGACTCAAGTAAAAGTGTTTAAACGTGGTCGCGAGTCGATTGTTAAAATAAAGGCAGATCACCGCATACATTTTTGAACACAGGCGTAAGTGTGCTTAAGGATCATGCAAGTAATTACAATGTGTATACAGTACACGCAGTGTTGAATATTCGAGAAACCCACTTACATCGGCATCTGTAATCTGACAAAGAAGGCATAATGTATTGTGATGTAATTGAATATGCCAGAGGATGGTTTCTGGGGTACAGATGTACCATATTTTTCGGGTATGGTGTATGCGTCTTTTGTCGCATCTCTTAGTCTCATAACAGGCGGTGACTGAGCATGAGCATACCTACCCACATATGGATACGTTTTTTGTTTTTTAAATGTTGTTAAAGATTAATTGCCGGCACACATATTTTTCGTAGTGTACTGTCAACCGTGCCAGAGTAGGTACATAACAGTGGGTAAGTTTAAGGTGTGAAAAGCAAACAGCCAGCGATCAAACTTGCTTTACGACTGCAGTCAGAAATATGATGCATGCCTATTTTTTGCAACACTTTCGTGGAACTTAATATGACCACGTAATAGCAATGACAACGAGAGGCATATGTCTGCTCGTTGGTCACGATTTTTGTTTTTCTTGTTTTGCTGTTAAACTTTCTCATCTGAAAAAGAAATATAGTTATGCGCATATTGGCTCGTGAGCACTTCCGATTTTGAGTAGTTGATAAGAGTGGTGATGATTTAAAGAGCGTGTCAGGCTTTCTATATGTTCTGCGGGGACAGTGGCTCAGAGGTTAGGTTGTTGGGCGAGGGTTTATAAGTTCAGTCCCTCAAAAAGTACAAGTAACATCTAAAGGTTTGTTCCACTGTCAAAAAGAAGGAACTTGCAATATAAGGTGGGTTTTATTGAACAACTCTCTGCCTTCAGCTTTGCTTTGCTTTACTTCGGATAGAACGTCATAATGTACACCTATAACTTTAACGTAGTATGTGACTTTATGCCCCTCGGCCCTGCTATGAACACTCAAAAGTTAGGTCACATAAAAAATCGAGCGATGTATCCATCAACATTCGCTCACTAACTAGTTTTTGGCAATAATCATAACATATAATTATTACTTACGTGATGGTTTGTACGTAGTTCGACATAAGGCTTTTTCTATTATGTTCACATGATCTATACCATTTCCAAGTCTTACAACATTTGGATCTCGTACTATTGTTCTATATAAATCACGTATGGAAAATAAAAAAAACATGTGGAATAACGTGATGGTTTTGTTAGCATTGAGTATATAGTGCGACATTAGTTATGTTTTAGAGGTTACTTGCATAATGTTACATTTATGCTGAGAACCGAAAAGATAAAGAACTCCTGTTAAATTTATCTTAAAGATTATAAATCTATTACACAAAGAATCGATTTTATTGAAGTGATTCACTTATTTTGTAACAAACAATACGTAAAGATCATCTAGTTGATTTATACAATCAACAAACGTATTTTTCAGTATATTTTATTTCGAATTATTTAAATACACGACCGATCTATGTTTCGAGATTCACTTATCACTGTTCAAAAATAAACTGCCACTCTCTGCTTCCACAAGCCACAGCTCACTTGTATACCCAATCGGTTACTTAACGAAACTTCTAGTACATTCTCATAACTAGCCTGTTGGTTCGAGTATGAGCTGGTTCACCTGCCATAATAATTCGCCATAATTAATCAATTCAATGTTTGGAATTGTTATCAGTGGAAAATATAGGACATAGGATATAAGAAGAGTTGTTTTGGACAATATTGTCTTGCTTCGCAAGTGAATTTAATTTTTAGAACAAGCAGTAGTGTCATCCAAATGATTTTTAAAGAGACTTTTACGAAACATCCATTCTCCGAACTGTGACCATTAAAAAAATAAACATATTTTTACTACATTTTTATTTTATCAAAATGAAATATCAGCAAATAATAAAGTTCTTGCGTTTATTTACAGATTTCTACTTAAGTTTAGGTATCTACAAGTCACTCGTTACGTGTACACCATTGGTCTTCGGGTTTCTAGAAGAAAGTCTTTTTCGACCTGCGAACCAGTTGGAACGATATAAAATAGCAACGATCCACCGCTGACAAAAAAGCTGTAGGAATCAAACAAAAAATTACCAAATATATTCTGAGAAATCAACTGAATGTAACTTACTCCTTTTCTCGAACAATGTCTGATACACTCTTCGTTAAATTAACTTTACACACCCTGGCTGCTTTCCTGTTTTCATAGTATAGGCTCAACTTTCCTGGTCGGTATCGGCGTTCTTTATCGCACGGCAATGGCTCTTCAAACATAGCATCTATGACATCCATCATTCTGTAAGAAAAAATGTCCTAATACCACTTCCATTGGTTACTCAAATTTCATACATCGCATCCTCGTTGAGGTTCTGTTGAAAATCGCTAAACAGAAATTCTGGATAGGAAAACGCAGCTGGCCATATCAAGACTCCGATTTCGTCAAGATGTACTGGGAAACTTTCCAGGGGTAGGAACTTTGGTCGGAGAACTTCGGTTGAAATTGCGGTGTTTTGTTTGACATCGTCAAATTTAATTTGACGCACTTTCAGTGCTTCAATTAGTCGTTGATGGTCTGCCAGTTTCTTCTTGGCAAGTAAAGCTTCTTTACGTTCGTTCCGTTCTGTTTCCACCTAGGGAATGAAATGTGAAAAAATAAATATGTATCAGGAAACGAATGCAATGTTATTAACCATCTTAGTTTTGCTCTTCTTTGCAAGATCCTTAGCCGCCGCATTGTCAGCATCTTCCTCCAAGATTTCACTGCATAACTGTATGCACAAAGTAAACATGTTGACATGGAATGCACATTGAGCTGCTCGCCACTTGGCCTTAGCATAGTCCGGCTTTAGTTCCAGTGCCTTTTGGGCATCAGAAAGCGAAGATCTAAAGGTTGATTGATATTAGTGCTGAACAAAACTTTTAACTGGACCTTGTTTTACCTGTAATTTTTCAAAAAGAAATGAGATGCGCTTCTATTGTTGTACAATATGGCATTGATTTCGGGTTTGTCACATTTGGCTTTCAGCCCTTCGCTGAAACTGTAAATTCCCATACGGAACTTCTTATGTTTGAGATAGAAATTGCCATCTTCTTTGTAGCTTAGGGCCAAATCTTCAGCTGTGTTTTCATCGGGATCGTATTTTAACTTCTGCAATCCTTCGAAGAGAGGATTAACAGGATCGCCTGGTTGTGGTGCTTTTTTCATGAAAAACGGATGCTTGTCCATTTCCTACAGGTAGTAATATTTGCCTTTGATCATAATTCGAGAAAAAAATTGTATTGGTAGGTACCTCTTGCCATCGGTCTTCAGGCCATCCTTCGCTGTATCGTTTCTTCTCCAGTCCATTGATGAAATCATCCAGTTCGCTGTCTAATTTCGCAGCTAATTCCAAACGTTCTTCATCTGTGAACTTCTTCTTTTCGGTTTCAGACATTGTTATTGCGATTTATTTTTGTTTGACTTAAGTAAATTAAAAAAAAAAAACCGAAGTATACAGAATCGTTAAAACACCTTTGCACATCGAATCCTAACTTTTTGACAGCCGACTGACAACTATTAAAAATGACGGCTCCAAGAAAACAATGTGCGAAATATGCGGGCTGAATGTAGTCATCAGCCAATGAGGCCATTCAGACGAAGGAAATGAAAATACCGAATGAGTGTATACAAACAAAAAGAAACATTAAACTTCTTATTAATAAAGACTAGATTAAAAGTATCAATTGGTTACGCAGTAATTACGTCCAACTTTCATATGGTATCTTACGTCTGCCAGCTAACTGACGTGTACTCATTTGTTTGTTGATTATTTGAATCGGTTTCTATAAAACCGACTCAATTTGCCACTTTGTTTACGAAGACTGTTGTTCAATAACGCGATCTTCTACTAAGCAACTGCTTTGACTGTAGGTATAACAGACTGAAATAAATAACCATCCCATCCTTCCCAAAACAAACGATATAACTTCATATTAAAAATAATAATTTATTCACAGAAGACAATATAAAAATAAACTATATCGAAATCACAAATGTTTGGCAACGTATTGTCTCACTTCATTAACAAGAAATGATCTCGCGTACTTTGTTAGAATATTCGACACGTTTAGCGTAGGCGTGCAAAAGTATTCCAGATACGGTTCGATCTCGTCCAATGTCCACTTTGCTTTTAACTTGAACAGCAGGTTGATTCTATCCTGAATATTAATAGTGATGTTCTCCTCATTCAATGATCGTATGCATGGCGGCTTCGAGTCTAGATCTATGATTCCGATACCACGAAGATATTTCTCCTGTGCGAAATATAAAAGCAAGATCAAACGTAAAATCATGGGTTAACATAGAAAACTTACATCGACTTTCATGCCCTCTATCAAGGCTTCCTGCCAAGTGGACATGAACTCATCGACTCTGAACTTCAGTCCAGGCTGGAGGATATTCAGCGCCACAATGCGGGCCACCAGCTTCTCCTCGTATCGGTACTTTCCTGCCTTCGATGCACTCGGAACGGCATAAATATTGAAAATTCCCTCAACAACTTCTTTGGGAGCAATGCCTTGCAGCGCTGCTATGGTTTCATTTTGATCAACTTCGTCCAGAGCCCAAGAGTTTTCCGTAATAAGCCCCATCATAACACTAACAATGCGATACTCGTAATCATACTCCATTACTCGAATGCAGCCCTCCAGTTCCAAGGCACGGAGCTGCTTCAATCCCGCATCAAACTGAGTTCTGCTACATTGAACGGTATCCAACAATTGAACAAATGTGAAAAGTAGTTTCTTCTCAATGAGATATTCATTTTCCGGCCCAGAGTAACGCGTCATCATTAAGAGGTCGCACAGCTTTCTAAATCGTGGCTGAACCTCTCGACACTCCAAGTACTCATAGAAAATTTTTTGTACCTTTTTCTGCTCCAAAACTCGCTCTATCGTGACATCGTCATCGCTATCATCTTCATCATTCACCTTTTGCAAACAACCATTTGCACCCATACGTGGACTTTTGAGAGGCGAGGTGCTAGTATCTGCAGCAAATTTCAGATCAGCAACCAATAGCAAACTGTTGGATATTTCTGTCTCTTTAACTTCGTAAGTTTTTTCATTTGTGCATAGCACAACACTCTCATGAAGGCCACCTTTAAATTCCAGAGTATCGCCGTCGCGAATGCATTTCAGTATATGTGAGTCCAGCTCAAGAAGGCGCAAGTTTTCGTAACCGGCATGAGCCCTGTTGGGGTAGTAGAATGACTGCATAATCGTATCAGTACGTGTTACTCAATAGAAAGAGATTAACAAGTTTACCTGAGTTACTGGAGTCAAATTACGTTCATCCAAACGTGCAAATCTGATGATCTCTTTAACATCCTCTGGCGTTCGAATGTAACTGGAAAAAAATTGGAATTGTAAAGTTCACGGATGAAAGAAAATGATTTACCTACTGTGGATGGATTTTTTCTTCATCTATCTCCATTTGAACATCCATTGTAACTACAGTACTATGAAATATATGAAATTATCAACAAATAAATACAAACAATGAGAAAAATACCGCCAGAAATGTTAGAATGTCAAAATGTCTTGTCAGAAAGAGTCAACATCAAAAATAGTTCACAATGGTGCTTGCAATGGGTGCATTCAGTTATTATGATATTTAAATAAAAACATTTTAAGTACGAGCCCACATGCTTTTTGAAAGATCGTTGGATTTATGAGCAAATATTAAATACCTGGAGTCGAATCGCCACTTCCGTGAAAAAGATATACGTTTTAAGTTGAAACAAAAACCAATTTCGTCACGTAATGCTCGTTCACGGACGACGCGATTCATCCCTGCATTGCACTTAACAAAAATAGGTATACCAAATATTTAGAATACCATCTTTTTAATCAAATAATGAGAAGAAATTTGTGCGCTTTCAAAAACGACGTTTGATTTCTCTAACATGCTAGGCATGAATCGAAGGCGCGCAAGTGAACCTTCGTCTTCGTTGAAAAATTTGAGAGTCCGTCATCATCCAACATAACCTTCAGGTGGGCCTAATGGAATGGCTACCATTTTCCATCAAATGAAAAGTTACAGTCGTTATATAGGTCGAAACAAACTACGCATGCTTGAGCTGACAAGGGATATCGTGGTACGGACGGAAAAGGAAATTTAAAGATTCAAAGAGTATTCGTCACTAGGAGGAGACGATAAGATATAAGCAAATCCTACAAGTAACAAATTCGTTTAACCAATCTTTTATTCAACTAAACATAACTGTCCCCTCTAGGTCCTTTTTCTTTTATTTCTCATCTTCTTTTCCAGTTTCAAATCATCAATTGCCTTTTTCATGACTTTCACTGCACTATTAACCGTAGTTTCGTCTGTCGGTGCAGCCATGGTTGGGAGTTCAAGTTTTCCAGTACTTGTTGGATATCTGCAAATTGACAAAGAATTTCTTGTTAAGACTTAATTACCCATAAGGTCAGTAAATTTTCGCTTACCTGTAGCTAAATCCCCTTGGGAAAATTGCCTGCCCAATAGATTCCTTCAATTTTTCTCTCACATTTTGCAAATGCATGCGGTTACGTTTTTTCTCAATGATGAAGGCATCTTCATCATTGCTGTCATCACTGCGTTGATGAAATTAGTCAATCGAAAAGCAGTTTAAAATGTGGTCGATGCTACTTACGAATCATCGCCCATGCCATCAAAGATCATCTCCATCTCGTCTGCATTCTTTTTCATCCAACCAATCTCAGATTGGGTGCGTCGAATTTTCAATTCCAATTTGTCAACTTCACGTGCAAGATTGACACGCTCTTTCACTGGAATCATATACCTCTCAGATACCGGAAAAATGGGTAAATCATCACCTGGAAACAAATTTAAAACTTGGATAAGAAATATCTGAAGAATGAAACGAGTTCAGATGCGTAGGTCTTATTTTAACATTCGCATAGTATGCTAGGCTTTGATGCCACCCACCAGAAATATGCGCATTACCCACAAGAAGAGCTTTTCAAATACTAGCATCTGTCAACCCATGACCATAATTGGGAACTGATTCAGCTCGGCATTGCACATAGACCGGCCCCTAACCGGATGTATGAACTATATGAAAGAAAACTTACTTCTATCGAGCGTTCTGCAGAGCTTTAAATAGTTTTTCACCTCTCCTGGATCCATGAACATCAAAGTGATCCCATCGCATTTTGCGCGGGCAGTTCGGCCCGACCTATGCACATAGTTTTCGCTAGTTCTAGGCACCTGAAAGTGGGTACATTGTTCCAATTAAAAGCCAAATATACACTTAAGGATCACGCACCTGATAATGGATGACATGTTGAACATTAGGAATGTCTAGTCCTCTCGCTGCTACATCAGTCGCAATCAATAGACCATCAGGATTGTCTCTGAACCTTTCAAGATTTTTTAACCGCTGTTTCTGAATCATGCTCGCATGCAGAGGCAGCGCTTTGCATTCCAACAAACCGAAGAGCGTAGCCAGCCTCTTGACACAGTCTATGGAGTTACAAAAGACTATAGTCCTTCCGGGATGTCGCTGAACGAAGTAATAAAGGTAATAGTCCTTGTGTTCCATGGGGCAGACCAACCGACACTCGGTTAGGTTGTGAGCAGTTTCTAAGAGTTAGACTATGAAATTGAATTGTTGTTAAAAAGCACAGGAAACTCACGACTGCTTGTAGTGACATCGACAATCTTAGGCTGGGAGATTCCCAAGTCTTCGATAAGGCTTTGAATTTTCAATCCAGGTGTCTGTTTTACCAGCTTATTTTTCCTTCCGATATTTCTTTCTAAAAACAAAAAAGGTTTACACTAAAGCCAAAACAATCAGAAGCGACTTACTTTGCAGGTGTTCTGGCAAGTCATGAACTAGTGTCAAGGTGGCTGAAAACACAAAATTCTGGCGCACCTGCTTTTTAGCTTCGTCTGCATTCAAGCGATTCAAAAGCAGTTTCAATTCTTCGAAGTGCCCCTTCTCCACCATTCGATCCGTTTCATCGATCACTAGGAAACTAACATCATCGATCTTACTCAGATGCGGATTCTCCTGTTGTAAGAGTTCCCACAACCGACCTGGTGTAGCTACGACTATTTCCGGACATGTTCTCATTACTCGTTCTTGCTTAGCTATCGACAAGCCACCGAATACTGCCGCAACTTTAATGCCCGTATATTGAGCAGCAGCTGTTATGTGATCCCTTACTTGGACAGCTAGTTCCCGTGTGGGAGTAAGTACCAAAGCGTATAGTGGTTTGTCCTTGCCATCGGCATCACTATCGTCGACTTCTTCTTCGACAGGCAGCGACGGATAGTCATTCAATTCCTCTCTTGGCGGAGTCAGATTCTCACGATCATCTCTTTTCTTTTTAAGAGCTTGTTTGGGTGCCTTTCGTATACCACTTCGAGAGTTTTTGGCCTTTAACTCCATAATCCCAGCCAGGATAGGGATGCCAAACGCCAGAGTTTTACCGCTGCCGGTCTCGGCGGCTCCTAAGATATCTTTTCTGCCCATAATTGCGGCTGGCAGGGTTCTGGCTTGTATTTCTGTTGGAGATTTAAATCCTCTTTCGGCTAGACTCTTCAAGATCTCGTATGGTACTCCAAGTCCGTTCCATCCCTACAAAAAATATAAAGGTAATCAAAATCACAAGTGGAATTTAGACTCACCTCCAAGTCGTCCATGCAATTACGTGTAGTTTCTTCGTCATCCTCCTCATCACTGAGATCTGGTTTCAAAAGAACGAACCTGCCGGGAATAGATTTTTGCTCTTGTTCCCCAGCCAATTGTTTACTCTTTCCCTTTTTGTTCTTTTTTGCCGGCTGCTGAGGAGAATCTTGCGATAAAACTTCAGAGTTATCTTCAACAAGTTTTCTCTTTTTTGCAGATTTCTCTGCTTTGAGTTCTTTCTTTTCCTTCTTGGACAGTCTGTTTTTCTTTTTCTGGAAAGAAATTGATTTGCACAACTAATAATGTTTAAAACGACAGTCAGAGAACAAACCTTTTGCTTTTCAACTAGCACTGAATCATAATTTTCGAGGACTTCCAGACCAATTAGCCCCTCAAACCCTCCACCATCATCGGAAATAACATTTCCCTTGATTTTGACTTTCTCCCAAGTTTGGTTTGAAATATTGTCTACAGATATTTTCGTGTTTTTCTTGACCATGGTTATTTTTCCGTTTGCTAAATAAATTTATTGTGACTAAAAACAAATTGACATTTGATTACACGTGCTTGTGACAGTTAAATGACAGTCTTAGGGCTAGATTACACTCGGCACGCATCGTATGGTATGGCGCATATAGATTTTCGGTCAAAATTAAATGACGTACACGCTTCGTTTATAAACGCGATATTTAAGTCTTGAGATTTAAATAAGTAATCTAACTATGCAAGTGAAAAATAAGATAAGGAGCTTGAGAGTCCTGATAAAACTCGGTGTGTAAAAACGCTGACCTTGCGTTAAAGTTGTTAAGAAAATGACTGTCGGTCTCCTCTCCGCTTCTTGCTTCTTCTAGGTACGTCCGTTTAAGATTTTCTTAGCCTTTTATATTAGCTTGAGTGATTAATCTAGCATGGGACAGTGGAGCATGCACTTAGTACAAGCTTCCATTTTTAAAAATAGGGGAGCCAGAGGTATGCGGTTATCTTCCACCGCTTTAGATTTTATTACGTTGGATTCAAGGCTCAAGAGAAAAGTTATTCTTGATAATCGCTGTTTCTACTAGCTTCGAAAGCAATTGAACAGCAAGGCCTTCTGAAGATCAATTAAGAAAATTTTGTTTAAGAAGCATGGACTCTGCCAATGGCGGTTGGAAAGAAACTTGTCATTTCTGGATTTTCAGCACACACACATTTTATAGGAGCTAACGAATTTTGTGGAAACTTTTGCGGAACGACCGCGAAGCGTGCGTAGTTCTTTCCTCTGCGATGGAAATCTTTCGATTTGGTTAGGACACAAAAGTCAGCGAGTGTTCTGCGTATACAGCGGATATTAGAGCACTGTAAGTCGAGTCAAGATCTGACTGCGTGTTCCAGAAGCTGAGGATACTTAAGTCAGCTAGTTTCGACAAGAAAAACGATTTATGTGCGATATAATGTACATCCACCTGCGCATAATAAGCCGTTTCTGTTTGTGGTAAAACGGATATTGATATAAAAAAGGCCCACAAAAGATTGCAATCAAGATTCGGGCAAGATGGGACAAAGAAAAAAAATAGCACCCACAACAATTTATGAGCTTCAATGCAGTTCGGAAAGCCATTTGTCACAAATCAAGGTCACTCACATTGCATGTTATGCATCCAGAAAACGTAGACGAGTGATAAACGTGACTGGAATTTTTCTTTATCTGCCATCTTGACTTCAGCTTGAATCTACCTACGATATGTTTATGTATCATAGGTCATGGTCTATATCAATAGCTGGCTATCTGCGTACTGCGACAAAGTGTTTCCTCTTGGACGATCTTCGTTTTTTAAACTGGGGTTGTGAGCATTCAAAGTTTACCGAGCACAAGCGAACCAGCTCCTAAACGAGCTATTGCATGGGAGTAAATAATGATCGATGGACTGAATTTAAGTGGATGTACCTACATCTATGTCTGACACTCGCTCACTACTTGTCCGAGTGTAACCCTATTGTGGTTGACAGTTAAAAATTAAAATTTTTGGCTGACAGGTGATGCCGTGTGCTGGGTTGTTGGCTTCACTTATGTATAAATGCATAGTTATTTTGCTTTCGCTCGTAAGCACTTGCTATTTCGGACAGACGCCAGCTTTTGTATATGGGCGACCAACGGTCGTATTGCTACCTACTAATTCCACAGAAACCTATTTCTTTCATTTTTGTTTTCGCCCGATTGGATATTACATATTTCGATTGAAAATATTCAAAATGCTACACAATTATATTTTTAATTCGATACGTGCTTGTCATACGAATTAAGAAAGTGGTAGTGTGTTAGTTTTTTGGCGTTAGCTTCTGTAAATGCCTAAACTGTAATTGATTTGCGTAAATTCCACTTAATGTTTACACAATAGTACATCATGTACTTGGTAATGGAGTTTAATTAATGTGGGCGAATTATTATGGGTCAATGGCAGGAGCTTATATTGTGTGCAAGTACATCCACGTTTATTGTTACAAGTACTGAAGATATACTCAGATATGTCATTTGTTTTTGAAGTTACCTAAATGAAATAATTGGCCACGACTTACCATGCAAATGATACTTACATTTCTGATCTGATCTGAAAGCATCTTGTCACGTAATATAATAGGCGTGTTTTTTTGAGCTTCGATCTCAGCAAAGCAAAGTAAAGTAGGATTTTCAGCATACATTTTACAACAACTAATGCGAGTCTCGAAGTGTCAAGTAGAGCATAGTTGTTGTAAATGCGTGCTGAAAATCCTCCTTTACTTTGCTTTGCTGAGATCGAAGCTCAAAAAAACAGGGCTAATAGCTGTGTAGTTAGTGTAACTTTTATGGAAAACGATGCTGAGTTGTTTATATACATGTGTGTTCAGAATAAAGAGAAATAATATTCCCGCTATTGACTTTTTTTCATTAGATAGATATCTAGTATTCGCTGTCATCCAAATTTGAGGGGACATCTTTGAATATGAACCTGACATAAGAACCCCTTGCTCTTTTTGAGGGTTGTCATAAATTAAAAAATACAATATATCAAGAACTAATCACGTTTCTTAAGACGTAAAAGACTCGTTGTCGTAGACAGTTGTAATTTGCCATTGCTCCTAACAGTATCATGAAGGGGCGCCCTGCAAAAAGGAAGTATTAATCTCCATACTACGCGAATTGAATATTTCATTTAAGAAACTGAATTCAGTTATCACGCAAATGGGTATAGCTCTTAATTTATTTATTTTTTCATTTTCCCGGAGGCAATAGCAATGACGTTTAGCGGAAAAAATGTGTCAGAATGGAAAGAGTGGGCGCAATCAAAAACCTAGTTTTCTTAAGTCGGCTTGATTGTTTTTTTACTGGATGTACCCTGCCCGCAAAAATTAGATTGGTCGGTAACATCACTTTTCCTACGGCTGTCACGTATGCAAACTGTCATTCACGATTTTCTTGTCTAGATTCATCAGCTATTCCTTCATAAACACCAACTGAAAAAGCTTATCATCTGACTGATGTATTGGCAAATCAAAACTGAGACATCAATTCAGCCAGCTGTCAGACTTAGCTACTACACTAGATACTTGAAAGTTCCATGTTCCATTAATGTCTATTATATGTAATATCAAAATGAAACAGAGCTGTCAAACGTTATTTTTTTTCCTTTTATTTCCCTTTTTTATTTTGGGTTCTTCGTAATAAACAATTAACCTATATTGAAAATCCAAGATGGTGACGGTAAGACCAGACCCTCGTCTGGTCTTTTTATTGAAAAAAAAAAAATAAAAATCAACAAACAGATCGGTCATGCCAAGCGACCTCTTTGGCGTTCACCCAAATTTATATCACAAATGTGCAAGTGTCATTCAAATCGATTTCTGAAACCTGCCCGCTGCAATTATGTAGAAGTACAATGCAATATCATTCGTCGACGACGGCTGCAGCGGCGGCGCACCGCTGACGACATGTCACACTCGAAGGTGAACAGAAACCGAGGGTCTACTTACTCATCGGTGGCGTCGGCGACTGCCTGCTTAATTACAGACATTGCAAAAGCGATGACAATGTATCCAAAGACCATCATGAGACCAATGGCGTTCACTTGCATCGCTTCTGAGGCTGTATTGTCTGGAGTCTGATGTAAGATAGCTTCAACATCAACATATCTTGAGAGTTTGAAGGAGTTTATTTCTGTCATCTTTCGTAAATTGTGTATACCGATGATTGCCACTATTTCAGTGCTCGCTAAGTCATTAATAAGACAATCAGATGTTTTTTTTGTCCAAGTAGGTACCTGAGCCTGCGATTAAACAACGGACTGTTCGAAGGTTAATATCAAGTACTTGGATTGCGAGGAATTATGAGCCTGTTGTTTATTTGCCTTCTGGCGAATTAAAATTATATATCGCTGCGGATAGTTCAAATCGAATTCAAGGTTAAAATCACGCTTCCTTGCACTAAAGTAAATAAACCATGATTCTGTCATAGAAAATGTGTTTTTTAATGAGGTTTATAATAGATGATGTTGGGTGTTTTACAAATAATAGTGAATGCTATTTACTCACTGTGTTGTGCAGTCAAACTGACAGGTGACGGCGGCTGTAATTTTTTTTGGAAGTCCCAATGTGATCCTTGAATTGACCGTCACTATTGTTTTGCGAAATATTGATCGTAGTCATTGGACATTTGTTATAATCAATGAAAACCAATTTAAAAGGGTATTGCTAGCTCTGGCTGGTTAGCTGACAGTTTGTCATCATATGGTGTCAAAATGACTAATGACAATGAGAGTACTATAAAGTAGCAACGCCATCATGAAAATACATAGGTGATTTGACAAGTGTGCTCTCATGTCACACACGTAAGCAAGTGAGACTATAGTTCTGCGAGGTGTTACGTTTAAACCTCAAACTTTGACGACTCATTTGCAATTCTATGCATATCATTTTCAACGCTTGTAAAACTAAAAACCCGTCTTATTGGATTTATTCTATAATTTAATTAATGACAAAAATATGAATACATACTGCTGGACTTTTCACGCGGCACAAAATATGGGTTGTCATGTTCTTAACGTCGTTTTCCATTCGGGAAAATGAAGCCTCCGGGAGAGTTCGTTCGAAATCGAAAAACCTCACTTCTGAAACCGTTAATTGGCACAAAAAATAATCTTTTGGTCATTCTGAGAAGAGAATTCCGCTTCTTGATTTGAAGTCAGAAGCACTTACACATGAATGTGTAATATACGTATTTTATACAAGTCAGCTGACAGCAGCCGTAGATTTTTTTTTGACATTTCACTTTTGTGGATTCTTTCGGAAGCAGTTTTGTTGTTCCATTGGATTTCAGAATGAGTGAGTCCCCAAATGAAACCAATGGAAAACGACAAAAGTTTTATACATTTATCCGAGAAGAATGTTCCAAAACGGATATCTGATAAGTGTGAAAATGTATATTAAATTATCATAAACAAAAAACCGTCATTTTGTCGAACGACTTTGGAAACATCGCTCCTAAAACGCTGCTCCTCCCATTTTTGATCTTTGCTCCTGTTGATTGTTCTTTTTAAAGCTTCTCTCTGTTTCTCTAAATTTGACTGGAATAGTTTCCGTCGCTTCTGAAACTCTTTGCTTTTGTGTTTGTAATATGACAGTAGGGGCCGTCTTCATGAAAGTACTCAAGTTGCATCCGTGTTTTGCAGCGTATTGAGACATTGCACTCCTATCGTGATAATTTCATTGTCGCATCCACAACCCACTAATAGTTTTTTCCTATCTTGGTGAGTAACAGTTTTGGTCACGTTCTTGATTTCTTTGCAGACCGTTGACAATGTACGGGGTTCGCTTACTGCCAGTGTAGTCCTCGATTACTCATCAGTTTCTAAACGTAGATTTTACATCTCTTCCGACGCTTTTGTAATATTTTGTATCATTCAAACCCAAAAGCAGGTACCTATATATCTTCAAAGTTGATTACACTTAGCTCCTTGATATCACTTTAAGGCTTTATCTTCTTGTTTAGTTCGCGGAATTCATTCCAAGGGATGGTGTAAGAATTCCCTCTCCCAGGAGTCAGTGTTTTTTTATTAAACAAAGCTCGGAGATAATATTTTATCACGCAATACTGCGGGCGTTACAGTTCTATTATTTGAGAAGTCCCCACACCCGAGCAACACCAAAAAAACGACGGACTTTCCACAATCACCAGCTAAAAAGTGTTTGCTGTTATTAAGCCGGCCGAGATAATTGGCCGTGTCTTCCTATGCTATTCTCAAATCGACCTCATGGCTGTCTTTGTAGCAGTCTTTCTATTGAATTCAGTTTCGAAATCGTAAATCGTATATAAATTAGCATAAAATGTTGCAAGTTCAAAGATCTGCCAAAAACAACAGCACACAATATTAATTCACCGGATTAAGCGCTCAACAGTGAGTTCGTTCCCGTCTTCGACGAATAATTAAGTCGAAATCAAAGAACCCCACCATGTTATTATGAACATTGCTCGCAATTATTATTTCGAATATTAATCACTATTTTGATCGTTAAATGTCCAATTAAGCAAATTTACAGCCATGCCTCGAGACCTTATCCGCGGCGCAAGAAATGAAGATGATCAAACAAAAGTCAAACAAACATAATGAGGTTTCACCTCTGTGCGCATGCCAAACCGTTGGCACGCGATGGTGCACAGTGACATTGAACTTGATTTGCCTACACATTTTTGTTTAATTTTTCTTTTTATTTTTAAATTGGCATCGCAAAGAGTTTAGCCGTCTTTTGGTCAGAATTTTTGTTGTTTGAAGAGTCGATGACCATTGACCATGTTGCAACATCAAAGGGGCAGATGAATGCGTTATGGGCCAGTCTGTACGTGCCGTCTATGTACGTGGGCCATTGCGAGGATTTTCGAACAATGACAAACTGTTGTAAAATAAGCTGCGCAGTGGGTTGCATACTAATTGCACGGGTGCAACATGGATTTATCACTTGGGGGTATAAAAGCCTAAAAGTGCGTTTTATGGGTAATCATTTTAGTGAACACAGTTGATTGGATTGGTAGTCATGTTTGTTAAGGTGAGCTGCGCAGTTAAATTGGACTTTATTCGGGTATAACATTTTGTGTTTCATTTTAGATTGTGATATTCGGTACTTTGCTGGCGGTTGCTTTTGCGGAATTACCTGCGAGCGCACCATACGCACCATCTGGGTGGAGACCACAGGGGGCACCTTTCGATCTGCCAAATGAATATGTTCTGCCGTTGGCGCAGCGACAAACACCAGTTGAGATCGAGATAACGAAACAACGTGTAGACTTTGCTGGGCAGTTTTCTGGCAGCAATGCCAACCAGCTTGCGCCGAACAACGCATACCTACCTCCAAACGAGGTTGACGATCCCTCGGGTATTGACATCATTCGTGTGCAAGGTCTTCCAAATCGACCAACAACTCAGTTTAACGCATTCCGTGCCTCGCAGCTAAATACCCGGGAGTATTTTCCTCAGCGCCAAGTCGGTCAAGTTCGCAGGCCAGCACAGAAATTCTCCGGAAACTTCAGACAGCAGCAATTTGGTAGGCAAACAGGTGTTCCCGTTCCTGCTGCTCAATACGGAGCGCCTGTAGTTCAGCCAGAAACTCAATATGGCGCCCCTGTTGCACAGCCAGCCACAGAGTATGGAGCTCCAGCAGCTGACCTAGCAGGGTACCCGGAGCCGCGGAAGAACACAGACAACGGCTTCAAGTTCCCCAATGAGGAGAACGACGAAATCAATGACAGCAGCCATGTAACCAATGGGGAATATTTCGTGCTGACACCGGACAAGACTCTGCAAAAGGTCACCTATCAGACTTCGCAAACCGATGAGGAGGCACAAACTAATGCGTTTTCGGCACAACTCAAATACACACCAGTAGAAGAAATTAATGGGCCGCTGTACAAGTACAATGAACAGGGACAGTTGGTGAGAATCTACAAGAAGTAACCGATGAGGCTTGCCGCGCACAGTATTGCTTGTTATTTAGTACGCATAAGTTGTTTTGTTGTTTAATTGGCTGTAAAATGTTTGATTTTTAAAATAGCAATATCTTTTGGATTAGAGTGTGTGTTTTATTGAAGTTTTGTGGAGAGATATTGAGAGCAAGCTCTGTGCAATCCATGGCACTGACATAATCACGCGATACACAGTGATGCCAACTGAGGCATAATTATGCCTTTTAGTCATAATTCCGATGCTTGCGGAATTGAGGAAAAATTTTTAGAAAAAAGACATAATTTTTTGTGAAATGTTTTCTACAATCAATTATTACAAATATATACATTTTGAATTTGTTAAATCTGGTACGTTTTCTGATCAAAGTCGCATCACTGATTTTCATTTACAACTGTGCGTCATGTTTTTTTTCCAATTCTCCACTTGATTTACTCACCAAACCCGAACCTTGGGTGATAGAGTTATAGAGATCGATCGACCAACATTCTGTAAACAAATTTAAAATTATTAATAAACATCCAATTTTTATCTTTTTCTACCAAATAGGAATAATTTTTTTGGAAAAGGCATCATTTTGATTCGGGTAAGCTTAGTATGCTGTTCCAGGAAAGCTTAAATTAAGCGACTCTCCAATGTTTCTCTTCGCTTAATTTACGCTTAATTTTGACAGTGTAAGTTCCGTCAAAAAAAACTGTGTTGGTAAAGTTGATTGACTTGCTACTGTTAATTTGCTTTCGTTTGAAACTTTGTTGCGAATACCGATATTTTCTATGATCTGTAAAAATTTAGCTGTGGAGAAATGTATTTTGCATCAATACGCTTACCTAAATTCTGTAGAAATTTTTCGTATAAAGTGGCTAACAAATTTAGCTTGAACACAGCTTGGCTTAACCGCTTTGCTTCATTTTATCTTTGGAGACATTTTTGTATGGGAGCTTAATTTAATCGCGAGCAGCATACTAGGCTGTAGGCATAAAAACTTCGATCGGGGTTGGCATCACTGGGGACTATTCATTTTTTAGTACAGTTTTAGGGATGTCGCCAAATAATTATAAGACCAGAGTGGGGCATTTGGTTAGAGCTGTGCAGTCTCTAATCTGACCCGAGTCAAAGATTCTCGAGAACGAGAAAAGCATAAAAGCATCCTCTGGAGTTAGGAAATGTGATGAATTTGTTATTGAAATGAAATTGATATGTTCAATGTCGGACAACCCAAAATATTCAAAAACATTATATTAATAGGATAATCCTTTGTGTCACAGGTACTACTGCGTTATTTCAAATCCGATTTGTAAGCAAAATTTTCCAAAAACATGTGAAGCTCTTTTGTTAAAATTCCGAATATGTTTTTTTTTACCCAAATAATAAGAATTAGACAAAATTTAAAAAGCTGTCTGTGGATTATTTTAAAAATAATTTTTTTGCAACGTATTCAACTCCTATTCAGATGAATTATTTTTAAGCTCGAGAAAAAATCGATTGCACCGAATGGCCAAATGGCACACCTCCATTTTAGATAGTACTTTCAGAGTATTAACTTTTTGCAACCCCACATGAACAAAATGAAAAGAAACAATTTTTTTTATATTTTTTTACGTAAAAAACGATTTTTTTATTACAAATATTATACAAAATATGAATGCAATTGATATATGGTATTGTATACAAAAAATATATAATAAAGTTTGTGAATTATAAAATATACAAAAAGAGCGCTTAACAAGTAACTTTTTTTTTCTTCTATATTGTTAATTATGGCAGTTGGCTTTGCTGTGTGGCTTGCGCTTTTGTGGACTCGATGAATAATTAAATAGAAATCAAACAAACAAGAGAAAATGCAATGTTCAAGAGGAAAAAATAATAAAGAAAAAATAAAAATAAAAGCTGATGGTAAATAATACTGCATTGCAATGAGAGAAATAAAAAAATAAAAAGAATAAAGAAAAGCATTGAAAAACAATGAAAAACCACACAAAGAAACTGGCCTAAAACCTAACACAGGATGACAAACGACTTTAGGTTTTCTCCCTTAGCAGGATACTAGAATGGATAGTAGTGCTTGGAACTGAATAGATCCTTAGTTGTATCTGCTCTGAGCGTTGGCGTCATAGCCACCGAATGAACCTTCACGACCAGCAGCACCGGCACCACCACCGTTCTGGGCACCGCCATTGTAAGCGTTGCCGGTTTGTTCATAAGTGATAGATGGACGGTATCCGTTCTGGTCGGCTTCGTAGTCTACAACCTGTTTCCTGCCATCGGGCAAGAGGACATAGTAGCGGCCAACAGTCCTATCACCATCACGAGCTTCCATATGTCCGAAATCATTGCCGGATTCATAGTCCTGTACGTCATACTTGAATTCGTATTTAGCTGGACCATAGTTCTCCTCGCTGCCATAACCGCTGTAGGCGTTGTTGTTGCCATTGCCATTGACATTGCCGTAGCCGCCGCCGTTTGAGAATCCCTGGCTAGCTGGATAGTTGCCTCCGTTCGATTGTTGTTTTGGGAAAATTGCCGATGTAATTGCTGGCGCTGGAGCGGCCGAAGATGGAGCAGCGTATGCTGCATTGGAAGGCGATTGACTCCTTTGGGGTGGCAGATAATTGCTGGCAGGTGACTGGTATGACTGAGTGGGTGGCAGGTAATTATTTGATGGCTCAGCAGATTGTTGATTTGGTGGAAGGTATGAATTCTGGGGTACTGGAGGTTCGCACCTCACCAGAGCGACGCAGGCCAAAACAGCTATCGTTGCAAAGCACTGAAAAGATGGTTTCACCAGATTAAAATGAGAGACAACACAAACAAAAGTGAATGCTGCGCGACATAATTGACAAAAGAGACGGTGGTATTTTTTGTTGCCTTAATTGCAGTGTTGAGTGATGGTTATTATGACGTCGCGTTGAAGTAATTATTTTCAAAAATAGATATCATACCCAGCAGGGGTATGAGTAAAGTTGGCAATACCATGTACCTACGTGTACATTATTGACATTCATTAGCATTTTATTTGTCATCATATTCATCATGCGATGAGGCGCTTTGACAAGCTGAAGGGAGGAGTAATTATGAAATTCTCGAAATGTCTGGCTTTTGGATCGTGCATCGCGCCTATTAGTTTAGGGCGGAGTAGGTAATGAGGCTCTTGATGTATCGCTGAGATAAGCATTTAAGCACTGTTCAAGCGTCAGGTGAAAGGAGATTTGAAGTCACGATTTATTGACTCTTTGAAGGAGATTCAAGTAAAGAAACAACTGAATTTTGTTACGTATACGCAAGAGTGAACAAATTGTGTGCACGAACTTCAACTAATTGCCAGGCATTGTAAAATTGCTTGTCATTTGGTGAAAACTGAGTCACAAACTGAGGTTCTTAACAACTTCGATGGGATAAAAGTGGCTTAAACCTTTGAAAGTAGACTTCCGAGGGCTTATTGGAAACACTATTGGATCCTTCAAAATAAACCAGGGAAGGAGTATTTTAATCCGCTGATTAAACCCTGTTTAAACTCCGTTTCAGGAATGTCACTATCCCCATCAGTTATGTTCACTAAACACTTGGCAGCGGGACTATCATCTTCACTTTAATTCGCCTCAATATGCTTATTCATCGTTTTTGCTAACTGTCCACAATCACTGGCACAATGTCCTTTTGAATTTTGCATACACAAAATGCACACCAAATACAATAAAAATCTATTTACAAACGCGGTATTTACATACCTTCATTTTGTATATTTTAAAAGCTTAATTGATTTATCACAAACTCAAAGGAGTATCCTTATTGGTCTTCTAGCGAAGATGGTTAAACAAGATTTGATACTGATCCAAATCCAGACACCAGTATTTATATCACGAAAAAGTACACAATATACTCACTCACTTGCAGCGGCAGAAAATCTCAATCTTCATCTTGCCAGTTAAGATCTTCTATATTCACAACAACAACAACCGAAACACACAACAAAAAAAGAAATAGAAAACGAACGGTATAATAGTAATAATAAAAGTTTAGAGCAAAAATCTCACAATGAACGACACTAGCGCAAGTGGTGGCGGTGTTGCTATCAAAAAATCCACAAAAAAACAACAACAACAAAGCTAAAAGCAAAAATAATAAACATAATAATATTGGTATCATAGTTACATCTTTTGAGGAGCTAAAAGATGCAAAAAAAAATAACCCCAAACCAACTAACAAAATCTACACCTTTTTAAAAACCTTTTCCACACACATCCACACAGAGCGAAATATGTTTAGATACATTTTCTTGATGCTCTTACTTTTTGTTAAACTTATTTAGCTAAAAATATATCTAACCAATCAGATGTTACCGCAACGAAGAGTGTAGATTTCACGTACATCGATGTGAAACGAAATGATGAGTACAATACAATTTTTGGCTATTGCTGAAGATACACAATGCAATTGGTTTAGATACTTACGAGTATGTAGCCCACAGTGAAATTAGTGCAGACATGGATCTGTCGCTGTGTGTGTGCTGCTTCAGTGCAGAGATATACTTTCTGGTGGCAGATTCATTCACCAGACGAGCCAGGTGAAGGTGTTTGGTTTGGCTCAAACCACATGCGACGACATCAACATCTTTGTGGCTCTCGTCATAAACGTTTAGACCATGATCGGGTTTGGTATGGAATTTGCACATTCGCTCATGTGTCATGTGTGTTGGATGTTCAAGGGAAGAACACCTTGAAAAGCTACCTCGACAAAATCGGTCTCTCGAATTTGGATTCTTTGAGGAATTGTGTGTGATTTTTCATTTAGGCTGGTTCCTTGGAAGCAGGTGGCTATCAAGGAACTGAATCTTTCAAATGAGTGTTGAAATGTGTTAATTGGTGTAAAGTAGCTGCGAGGTGTTGTTCGAAGATTTACTTTGTGTGAGAAGATGAGTTTCAGGATATGCAAAAATTTTATTCACACGTAGCACAAGCAGAGCAGACTAATTTTCTTTCAACGCGTAAACAGAAATTTAATGATAAATATTTTGAAAATATTTGAAAAAGCTTTGGAAAATTATTCCCACAACGGCGGTCTTTACAAAGCGCGTATTTATGTTGTCATGGCAAAGTAATTGCATGTTTCTGCCAAATAAGGACTTTGCAAGCAGAAAAAATGGAATCTTTCTGTCCAATGATACCGTCGGTCTATTTGCATGCTTTTTTTGAATTTGTTTCCTTTCGATCAGTGCATAATGCGTACCGTGCTAGAGCCACATTCAATGCCTAAAATTGATGTTGTGGAAATTGTTTTGGAGATTCAGGATATTGAGGCGCATACATATGGCCCCAAAACTGCAAAATTTTGCGGAAGCATTTGTTTTTCTTCAATCCATTTGCAAACAAATTTTATTATTCAATTTTTATTCAAAATCTGTAAACATATTTATTTATTTTTTTCAATGAATTAGTAAAATAAATTACTCAATAAATCCTTGAACCTGACGAGCCTTGTGATGCTAAATGACCACTTTGAAAACTACCAGAGGCACCTGCAAACTTTCCGCTATGCCACAGCTTCTCTAAGACAAAGTTATAACAAAAATTAAGCAATTTTTAGTATTTGGTAAGACCAAAGATTGCAATTTAAAAAATAAGCGTGCTTGTTGAAGCGCGGAAATTATGTTCGAATATTCAAATTTGCAAGAGAAAATTTTTAACTCTTCAAAAAAGCAGATGCGCAATTTGTTTTGCTAATTATTTCTGTCTTCCATAGATCTTGGAAACAATATCAGCATTGAAAAATGGCGAATGCCCACTCAGGATATAAGCTGCGATATAATAAATCGGTTGACAAGTAATCGACAATAGGCAATCATAGAAGAAAATGTGAAAACTTTCTCAGGACAGTTAAGAACCGCCAAGGGTGCCTAATTAAAAAAAATCATGAACACACATTTTTGTATTTATTTATAGTAGCTCAGTTGATTACTGAGCCGGAAAACTAACACACAAACTGCACCTTTAGGTTAATTTCCCTGACAAATATCCAAGCAATTGAGAATACAACTGTCCTCATAAAGTTTACAAATTCAGCAGTTCAGAAGTAGTATACAAATTTAGGTTCCTTCCTCCCAAAAATAAAAAAGAAAATCCCAAAAACGATTGGTTGTGAGTTGCACCATTTCTTAATATTTTTGTTTGCATTTGAACAATTGCAATTGCCCAGCTAGCTCTTGCGATGATCAAGAACAATAGCTCCAAGCTTAAATGAGCAATGCAAAAACTGTTTACAAAGGGCAATTCTGGAGATACCTACAGAATGTATGAAATTTAATAAAATGCAAATGCTGGTGAACAGACTTCCCACGATATATATAATTTTATGACATAAGGTACCGATAAAGTATGATTAAAACGCAATCGGGAAGTCTAATTACCTTTGACTACTTTTTCAGCCATACCACTAAACATTTTTAGTTTCGGCTCTAAATTTTAGTAGTTCACAGTGGCTATATTTTCCATACAAAATACAAATTTCGCAATTGTGAGCTTTAGTAAATTTATAGTCGAGACTAAAATTTGTTATTAGTACGACGCTACTGGTAGTGAGATGGCAAACAAAAAATCAGCGATCAGCCCTAAAAGGGACTGTCACTGAAAAACTTGTTGTCAATTTAGAAAACAAAAGTCGAAAGCCTAGTATGCTGTTCCAGGAAAGCGGCTCTCCAATGTTTCTCTCCACCATTTCGCCTAATTCTCGCTTAATTTTGACAGTCTAAGTTCCGTCAAAAAAAAAACTGTGCTGGTAAAGCTTATTGACTTGCTACTGTTAATTTGCTTTCGTTTAATATTTTATTTTGTTGCGAATACCGATAATTTCTCTGTTCTGTCAAAATTAAGCTGTGGAAAAATGTATTTTGCATTAATACGCTCACTTTAATTTTGTGGAGATTTTTCGTACAGTGGCTAACAAATTTAGCTTGAACTGCTTAACCACTTTCCTTAATTTTATCTTTGGAGAAATTTTTGTATGGGGCTTAATTTTAGCGCGAGCAGCATACTAGGCTTAAAAAAAACAAGCCCTAACTCAAATAACAATAATTTGAGATTAAATTTGTTTTTCTCCACATGTTTTATTTTTCTTACTGCTAATATGATTTTTCAGCTAAAGTTTTCTTTCTTTTCATCTTTTGTTTCTTTGTGTCAAACTGTTTTCTTTTTTTTTATTATTCAACGGAGAAGTTGCCGCTAAGCAGCAGCTCTATAATGGCCAAAGAGTGGACATGTGGAAAGCACCTAAAGCAACTTTTTGCGTCAAGATTTGTTTTTTCTATTCATTATATCGACTTTGTTATGTCAACTATGATTGAGGTTTTTTGTGTTTGTTGTGAAGACGAAACGGAACCGTAATATGATATAAACTCATCACACTCCTGTGCAAGCAATGACAGTTCATATTGTAAATTGTTCACAGGTCGTGACTTTGAATTTTTTATAACAGCTAAAAAATTACAGGTTGCAATTTCTGTCTAGTCTGTTAATTGTACATGCGTAATAAATGTTTACACGCATATGACCAAAGGTTGTACGAGTACAAGCAGTCACCCGTGGCTTCGATCACGTTACAGGTGTTGCCGTCAAATCACTGAAGATAATTATAAGTATAGGTATACATAACTATAGTTGTTGCTCCGCCCACGAATGCATCGGGCAAGAAATTAATGAAAGTAGCTTCTGTTTTTTGGTAGCTTAAGCGTGTTTGCTCCGTTTTAGGGGCTGAAAATAAACGAATCGGAAATTTCAATCGCTTGAAATTGAAGCAGATATCTAGTACGAATAGGAATGCCTTAGTTGACATCTTGTTGTAATAATATTGCTGCTTCAATGGGACTTGAAAGTATTTTGTATTGCAAGCCAGTTTCCATCACAAAATCTCTATAAGAATTGTCGGAAATATTTCTTTTTTTTCTTTAAATGATGCAAATAAGACGCTCTACTTAATTGGTGAACTCTGGTACGCCTCAGAACCATAAAATTCGGTTGCAGATGGAGTTCAACAAAACCACTGGAACCCTAAGTCTTCCGTGACTATCGGTACAAACAATTTTCCCCCTTTTGTCCTTTTTCAGGTTATAGGTTGAAATATAAATAAGTTCTATTATTTAGCAAAGTTATTAGGAGCAAAAACTTAGCTCTACCAATAAAAAACCAAGCTGTCTAAAAAATGTTTTTTACACAGGAAAAATCAGCACTTAACGGAAGACTTCTTTAATCATAGTCCGACCAAGATCACCCCAAAAGCAGCCAATATTCAATGTCCAGTATTATCTATTGTTAAAACACCAATTAACAACAACAAAAAAAAAGAAAACGAACAAAGTAAAAATCATTACACTCTTGGAATGCTGTAACGAAGCACTCCAGTCACAATGTATAGGAGCTTCTTAAATGTATCCAAAACACACAACAATCAGAAATCACTTAAGTGAGACAAGTGCGATTTTGAGTGTGTAAGTCAAACTGGGGATAAATAAAAAAACCGAAAGATTATTATTTATGCTGATGACTTTGATTGTGATGAGTCGAATTTCAAAGGCGTGAAATTGTATCACACCTACAGAGTGGACTGTGTATAGACATTTCCGGCCAACGGAAAATTTAAGCTTTTTCATAAGTGGAAATCAATTGATTGGCAGCTGGAATGTTATGCAATAACTTATTTTAAGACTTGCATTACCCTCTTTAGTACGTAACCGTGGACAAAGTTCCGTCATTACTGAGGTTGAGTGTTTCACATTGAAATGGTTGCGGTAATGCTATCTGTTTCCGTCACTCGAAAACTTTTTTTTCTATTCAACTGGGGCTTGGTGTAAAGGTCATCAAGCCTCTTTAAATGAGTTCATCTTGCCGGTGAATATTTTTTGAGAAGCAATCGTTCCTACATGCGGCCAAAAACTCATGCAAATTGGAAGCAGCTGTCACCAGAAAGAATTTGCATTTCCACTGCCTTTGAGAGGCATTTAATAATTTCATCAAAAACGTCAGACTAAGCTTAAAGCGCTACAGTCTTGCTCTTCAAAAACTGAACTAGTCAAGAATTGCCGCACAATTCCAACGAATTTTACTGGTACAACCGTGTCTATGTTTTGTAGTTGGGCACTGTGATATTGAGGGTAACTACAAGAATGAGCTTCAGTAAAATTCAACAACTCCCTAAATATCAAGTAATTGTCGGAGTAGATGGAAGCACTTTCGAAGGTACTTCTTTCACATTTTGGAGGTTAGTGGTTTTCCAAACAAAATCGAGACCATAAGAGATTTTGTAATGAAATCGAGTTCCTTGGAGAATTGGTTTAGGTTGGAACCGTAACTATACAACCTAACCTAACATTTGCAATAAAGCTGTTTAAAATTGTATATTTTGTTGTTTGTCTCGACTTTTAGTTCGATTACTAATTTTTCTGGTCATGAAGCGAATGGCGTTTATAGGTAATCGTTTATTTTTTTATATATGTCTTTTAGACCACGCAAGTATTTTTTGATTTTCAGTTTTCATTGTTTTTTTTTTATTCCTAAATGTAGGCAAAGCATTCACCCGAAAAACGGTGTCCTAAACATATTCCTTTCTCCTTTCAACTCTTTTCCTCAGCCGGGGCCACTTTCCCGCGAATATCAGGGTCTTCAAAGACGTTCTTTCAATCTTGTCTCCACTATATCATATACTCAACATCAGCCTCCATTACAAGGCTAAAAGCAACTTCCCAAACGCAATATCTAAATCTATACAGGAACTGTGCTACTCACAAAAAATACCAAACACTCCCTAAATACCTTCAATTATATTAACTGTTCTGTCTGACGGCAGAACATCACCCAATAAATGATTTAATGGTCGATTCTTGCAGTGCAGAAATTCACAACCTCGGTTACTTGGTCTTGTAATCACAGAAACTTCGCTCCCGCTAAAGTTAACTCGATCGAAGGTTATGTAATTACATTGAATAACTTTGGCATATGATCTGCGTAATTCTTAAATATCCGAAAAGAATATAAACTTTCAATCCAATTTAACAATACGGTGCCCTTCTGTAATTGCAGTTTAACGACTTTAGCTGGAGGTGGCTACCTTTAGGCACGATATAAGTTCTTTCAGCGAAGCGTATAACTTTGGCCGTTCGTTCCATCGAGGACACCGCTTTTAACCTTTCACATTTTCGTCTCTAATCAATGCTGATGGTAATTGTAAAGATACCAGTAGTACGTACATTAGTGGATGTACTGCGTCATTTCGGCTTACGTCCGCTTGTAGCATTGGAAGGTTGCATGGGAGCAGCACGAACCGATTTGAAGCGTTAATTTCAAATTAATGGGAATTTATTATTTTCATGATCGCATTGGAATCGATTTCAATTTGTCGCTTTTTGTTGTAGTAAGTAATTTTTTAGGTAGGTACTTGATTTTAATTACAAAAAAAGAAGAGACGCGCAGGTCAGCCGATATGGACCGTAATTAATTACCGAATCGCCAAGGGGAGCATTTCGAAAATTCCTCGCTGGCGCATTTCGCACAAAACAATTACTCATATTCGAAGCGCAACAATTGAGTGGGAAGGTGGGTTCATATTTATTATAGTTGCAGCCACAGCTTAGGGCATTTCTCTAGCAGATAAATATGAAACTATTGTCTGTTTCGCAAGAGCTATAAAATTAAAATATGCACGGCAATTTATCTGTGCCTATATTGATACTGGAAACGAATTGTGATTTTCTACGTTCTTGTTGCAAAAGAGATGTGATTTATTGGAAGATTAGTGGTGTGACTTTATGACAGACAAGTATCTAATCAGTTATTGAGTTGTTGCGGGACCTGATCACTTTGAATGATGAACGAGGGAATATAATTTATGACGGTTACAAGGCTTGGGGAACATCAAAAGTATCGAAAGAGTGTTGGCATCAAGTGCTTCCGGCATTTAGTACTAACAGGCATATGTTTTGAATTTCTATCAATCACGCAAATGCGATGTGGACATTATTTTGATAACTTTAAAAGCCATTCATGGGTCTAATTGAGCTTCCTTTCTGTTTGTGGGCCCTAAGGTATAAATATAAAGCATTCGGTTTCTGACAGAATCATCAGTTCTATTCAGCACTTTTCCGATTACCGTAACTGATTCTTTGAGTCGTCAGTATAAATACTTTGAACGACCCGCTCTTCCTTTCTTGTTGGAAAAGGTTTTATTTTCTGTCCTCCAAAACGCTTTTAGAAAGTGTCGTCTTTTTGAAATTTGTAACCAATTCACTGTCATTTTCATTCACAAGTTACAATGTCTATTCTTTTTTTAACCTTTCCCTCATGGAGTGTTTGAAATTCGTTTTGGCTAAAAAATCCTAAGCTAAATTACTTCGATACTGATTTATAAGGGGTTGCAGCAGAGATTTCCAAGGATACCTTAAGTGCGCTATTTTGACATATTTAGAGCTGAGGTCGGTAAGGATTTTCATTTACTGTCAACTAGCCAACCCCACAAATAAAGAGTGCACGACTGAATCTCACGAAACTTTCTCATTTTTTTTCAAAAGTCTGGTTGGCTTTTTTTATTTTTTAGAAAGGTTGTACAGTAGGTACATAGCAGATATTTTAGAAGCCATACCAGAAAAAATAAGCAGTACAGAAAATACACTTTTGGCTTATTCGTCTTATATGGAAGTACCAAAGAACAATTTAAGTTTTTGCCTAAGTTTAAACTTTTAGTAACAGGCAATTCAAGCAAAGAGTGGCTAAAAAGGTTTTAGCGCCGATTGTGCTATTTATAAGCCCTGGCATCTAGGATGTAGCCACGCAGTAAAAGACTAGCGATGGAGTGAAAATACAGTCGGAGTTTTATTCTAAGTTGTTTCATTTTCTTTAAAGGAGGTTTTAATAGCTCTGTATGCAGGCCTGATTCCTGATAGCTAACTTATATGTCTTCAAATATTTTTTGTTGGCTACCGCAGCTCTGTTAAAGTGCTGTATCCATGTAACTGAAGGCATCACACATTGACACCTGGGATCGAATTGCGTCATCCCCTAACGAGTATTTCGTGATGGAATTAGTTTTTGTTTCACGTGTAAAATGAACTTAATTCTGTGAACGTATAGCTCGTTCACGGAAGTGGCGATTCGACCTCTGAATTTTGTTTGTAGCAGGCACAAAGGTAGCAGTTGGTATGCCTTCATAAAACAGAAGTGGCGGACTTAGTAGGGCTATAGTAGCTCTGTGGTTTTCTGAGTTCGGATGGAAAAAGAAGTTGCTATTGCATGTATATTCGAAGTGGGACAGTGGGACAGCTTTACAAATATGTACCGAATGTGAGCACAAATCGGGATTTGGGTGGTAGTTCTTGAAAAATATTTGTAATACGAGTGTGTTAACTTATTTAGAAAACTAAAGTTATCCAAAATATTTATATTTTAGTCGAAATCGTTAGGGCGGGTTTTTGTAAAATTATGCAAAAAAATTATAGCAATGTTTGGTTCGAAAAATACTATTCATCAACTGGATAGCTGAACTGATTACATTTTATTGTTCATGTAATCAAATGTAAGCAATTGGTTTTCAAAGTTTCATTCAAATCGAAAATGGGGTTTTCGAGATTTTTAAAGTGCCTTTTTTGGCACATAATTTTGAAAACATCAATTTTACTACAAGTATTTATGCATTGTACACAAATTGACGGAGAAACTGACCAGATAACCTTAAGAAACAAATTTTTGTAAGTCGTATAGACCGTTTTCGAGATAAGTCCAATTTTTTAAGTACACTTTTTCGATTTATTAGCGAAATCCCATCCGATTCCCACACCAGTATTCCCAGCGACGTTAACTTTTTAATACAAAACATAGATCACATGGGATTTTTGAACGAACTTATCGGCGAACAAAGTCCGAAATGCAAGGTTTGCTGGGGAAGTCCATATAACTGTCGTCTAAGTTAAGAAAACTTTGGTCCCCCTAGTCAGATGGACAGCCCCAACAGGGTTACTCGTGTGACCGTAAATGTCTATACTGAAGAAGCTGTTGTGAACTTGAGCGGCGACTCATCTTTCCATTTCACAGCCAGTATATGTTTAGGTTACATAACTCCGGTTGCCACTGTTAAGTGTGATGAAATATACACAGCACAGTGATGCTTTAGCAAGTGCAGTATAGAAATGGAACTGTGGCGGATGGCAATCGACCACTTCTAACTGGAGTGTTGCAAACAACTTTAAACCTAGCAAAAATAAAAACAAGATAGCTTCTACCTAACACCGGTGGTCAATGTCCCAAAGTAAAGACTTATCAGCTGTCGTCTGCTTGAGCTGAAGCTAGAAGTGTGATCGTGCGTCTCCACGTTAATATATCCAGTTCTTCATATTAAAAATTTTTCTCTCTGCGAGCTCTTAGTCTGTGATAATCCCATCATTATGTGTTTTCCCCTTCTGCATAAAAACTACAGGAAGTCTTCAAGAAACATCATCTGTCGAGTGTGTGAGACCAAGCAGTATAAAGAACCCACTACCGACCCAAACCAACCTCCGAGTCGTTGGTAAAGCGTGCGAAATCTAGTTTTCTTAGTCTACGCCCTGTACAGTGGCTAGAAATACGATTCCTTCTGGGAAATAATATCTTCGGCTGCCTTCATTCACGACTTTTTGTTTTATTTTCGGCATTGCATCATCTCTACACTCTTGCCGCTGCTGCGCCGTTTGACCTGCATTAGAAACAAATAAAAGACGAACGAAACATAGCTGATTGAAGATAAGTGAATTATATTGTTCCCCCCATAAGAATATGTATCCATAAAGCCAAGCGAGGTAATTTTTTGTAACAAGCAGAGCAGCAGCACACCTCCACCAGGATCTGTGATCTCTGGTAAGCGCCATCCATCCACCAGCCAATACACCACTCGCGCGGATTCAATTCAAAGTCATGATTATGCAACAAGATGCGATGCGATGCAGCTCCAGTTACACACAACCTGTGTGCATGTGCAACTGCAAACAGTGTGTCAGTCGTCTTTGGCTTTGTTTGCGCGGCGCTAATGCATTCATGAAATGAAAATTAAAATTTCTTCGTGTTCTACATTCGCTATGGTGCGGTTATGCCGCCAACGACGGAATAAAAGAAAAAACCAAACGAACACCAAAGCGCACCACTCATCCACTCGCAGTATACGAGTGGGTAACATGTTATGATCCGAAAATGTCCACGATTTCAGATGCACGTGAAGTGAACGTAAACGATCTACAATCTGGTTGTACCGGGTCAGACCTCTGGTACCGTCTTCGTCGCGCACAGATCACTGGCTGGCGGTTGTGTTACCTACCGTCATCGCGTTGCACATTCTCGGTCATAAAATTGTTCCGAACGCGGCCAAAGTTCTTCATAGTCGCGAATAGATACAATTGGCGAGGTTGCTTCTGATCCGCTGCTGCGCCTACAGGCCATGGATGAACAAATTGCAGATGCGACGTTATGCGTGCTGACGGAGCAATTTACTTGATGAATGATCAACAGCTGGGCGACAATTGTCGACTGTAAATCACTGTTTCTTGTAAATGAGCGCTCGGTCCGATGGTCAACAGGAATGCGCTCCGCTGTCGCAGAGTCACCGCGCCATGCAGTCACAGTTCACAGAAGGGAATTGAAGAGTGTAACCGAAGGTACTCGAGCTTCAATGATTGCGACCAATTTGCCAAGAGTCTGTCATTCAATGATCGCCTTAGATCCATGCCCGCGATACTCAGTATAACAGTAACAGTAACGCTCTGATCTGTAAACAGGTTATACGCTGAATTGTCTTGGGGGATCTATTGTTGGTTTTGCTGGCTGACAGTTGTTGCCACATGTGGTAAATACGGGGGGTTCTTGATGATTCAGTGGAGCGTGAATGTTGATGAGGGCGTGTGATTGCTGGTCATTTCAGAACATCAGCGTCACGAATATAAATTAAAACTTATGAGCCAAGATTTAGAGATATGATTGTTATTAACATGTCAAGCATTAGGTAGATCCGCATCGTAGGCAGCGGCGTAATAAAACTTATCAGCGCCATTGGTATAGCCAAACAAAACCAAGTGAAAGGCATCCTCGTTGTGCCGATGTGGGAGGAATTTGATGGAAAATTATAAACTATCTGCCAATAATTTGTTAACGACAATGCATAACGGTTATATTCGCATTAATTTGTTGAGAGTAAAGTGGGTACGTTACTTAAGGTCATCTGTACGGAGATCATTGAATCCACCTCAGTTTTTCTTGGCCAAGTCTGTTATTGGTATAGGTATCTATTAGATATTCGCCACCACATTCCTTGAGTGAAAAACAATACAGTTTCACTATCGAATGCGCAGAGCAGCTTTCAGATTTTGCATTTCTCGTACCCCATCGAACTGAAAGCTAATTTCAGAAATTCTAGGGTCTTACAGCGGTTCTTTAGACTTGGGAGGCGACAACTTTACACGAAGAATAAAATTACAAAAAGAACATTTGCTAGCAGGTACAGTTGAAGGTCTTGACGCCACTAGTCTCAAAACGGTTCAAACGAGTCAAAATCGCATCAAATAAAACCGTTCACAATGACGTCGAAAAGGGCATAAGCTTTTTATGCCTCAAAAATACGTCAAAAAACGAGTCCATAAACGCAACCGAAGACTCGTAAAAAAAACGTTCAAATACGAGTCAAAAACGAATCAAAAAACTCGTCAGAATACGGATTAAAAGCCGCGTCAAAAAACGCTTCAAGCAAGTCAACGCGTCACAAATAAGTCTAAACACGGGTAAAAATTACTTTTAAAAAAGCAATAAAATATTGATCAAAAATCGGACCCAAAACTGATTCCAAATACGGCGTTGATTAACACCCCCGAAAACGAGTCGAAAATTGCGTCAAAATCGCGTCAAAAAACTCGTAGAAAAACGCTTCAAAAATGTTCCCGAAATCGCTAAAAAAATTTAGTCGAAAAACACTTCCGACCTTAACTTCGTAGAACTATTAGACTGCGATTAGTTTTTGCTTACAGAGAATAGAGGATTGGAATAGAGGACGGCGGAACTCTTCCCTGTTATATTGCTTTGTTGACGATGATAGCGTTTTTTTGACTACCTTGTCTTAAAGGAGAATGCATCACTTTGTGGCTTTGCCGAATTGGGCTACCAACCACAAGTTCAAATCGCGTTTGTAAATTTATTTACAGCAAAGACTGTTACATTTCTACAGTAATTTGCGAAAGCCGAAGCGACTGTAAAATTGTGAAATGAAAATTACTCCTAACCTTGGCGGGCGATTTCAGACTAGAGTCCTAAAATTGACGCGGTCGAGAGTAAACCCCATCAGATACTTAACCTCAAGTAAGCTTAAATTTTTAAGCTTGCTAAGGTCTTCCTCGTACACTCACGAAGAGGTTTTCAAATTCCCAACTTAAAGGCAAACATTGCCCAACTCAATACTCAACCGCAGGGTCATTAGTTCCGAACTATAGCCCACTGCGTCAAACTACGCTGACGGTTACATCCAATCGATACTCCAACTAATGTATTGATTGTCACTTAATGGCATTTTAATTATCTCCACGGCAATCTTTAACACTTCAATGGAACTTATTGAATAAAACTACGAGTAGGTACTGCATCCATCTGCGCTCATCACTGACCGCAATCAGATGTTATCTGCAAGCGAAATGTGTTCCAATCACTGAAGGTGTTTTATTCGCTTTGGGGCGTAGCGCCAAATTAAATTCAAAATCGGTTTTCAAGAAGTTTCGCCGCAACATCCATCGAGCGATACGGATCTTAGAGTTTAAAAGAAACTGCTTATTTCACCTCGTTAACACACCTTTCACCGGAACATTAGCAGTGGAGGATGTTCGCCGTGCAGAGTACCATACATTTGAATAAGGTTGGGCGTAAAGAAATCACTTGAAAATTCATTAGAAGATTTCGATAACACGCACAGAAGACGCCAACGGAACGCCAGCTTAGTGATATAAACCCGAAACAGCAGTCATAACAAATCTTACATCATTTGTGCACAGTTCACCGTTTTATATACAGTAGCCTGGCATGGCGGCAACAAATGTCTTTTATATTAATGTGCGCGGAATTTGTGCGATTCGTGCCATTGACGGTGTCTTTATGGTGCACGCTTTTGTCACAAAGATATTCAATGAGCCTTAAGGGAATCACGCTGTCGACGGCAATGTGAATGTGACAACAACTATTAGCTGTTGAAATCATAATGTGTGCGCGATCAGAAGCGGTGACGCTGACGATCGTTCCCTTATGCATACGGCACTGTCATCTCGCTGATGATTGTGTACTCTAGTGCCATAGTTTCAATACGTTATTCGGTATTGTTCTGACCCGAGGGTACATTTTTTCTTTTGCAAAACTTTGCGACACACTACGGCTATGGCGATCGGTATTGCTCGAAAGGTGTACCGTGCGTCTACTTGAGATTTCATTTTGCCAATTGCCGTCCCATCAGCGACGACGCTTCGAGGTGATTGTGTGGCGAATTTTTAATGAGTCGATTCCAAGCGCGCATATACCTATAGTCGATGACAAATTCGACATTGGATTTGCTCGATATCAATGAGGAATGGGGCAATGCGGACAGTTAGACAGATGGATGGACGGGGTACAATGCGCAGAAGAAGACGATACAAAATAATACAAGTGGCCCTAAGTGGTTACCCTGAGGAACTTTCGCCCACTTTCGCCGTGGCATATAGCGAAAGGTCGGTCTACGAGTGTATGGAGGAGGCTTTCTCGTGTACTTACACTCGTTTTCAAAGGAATTAGGTGAACGTCAAGTGAAATATTTTCTATGGGATTGTCTCGTTATTTGGGCATCTTTTAATTGACAGATGACACTAGTATTGCACATTTCTCTTTTGCCAACCGGCGTGTACTCGACGCCAAAGCACGTTTCATGATATTGAAATGTGCTTGAAGCGTTTTCAGCTGAGGTTACGAGCGCGAACTGTGTCAAATGGTCGTGTTTGAAGTTATTGCTTTCGTCATGGGTGAGGCTTGATTTGATTTCCAGTCAAAAATATAGGGATTCCTTGTAGTAAGAGTCTGGAGCCATAGCAGGGGTATTGAAAGCAAGTCCATAAAGCTCTATCTTAACTTTCGTGCGAGCCCTATACCGACTGGCTGAAGTACGACCTCGATGTTGTGCTGATGACTACTAAAAAACGACAATTGATAACGGCTATCGGACAGTCTATCGATCATAATGCAGTGAGAAGTGCGGCAAGGCTTTCAAAACTGGGGGTGATGGTCTCGAAAAACGTCCCATCACCCCCAGTTTTCCCCTGTTATAAACCGGTTAGCCTCGTTTGCAGAAACAGCCTCGGGAAAGCGTGCGACAAAGCTGCCCATGTGAGTGTAGCCTTATTCAAAACAAAAATGAGAATTATTAGGGCTTCTGTCATCGAACGAGACAGCAGAGGGATAAAGGCGGGCATATAACTGGCAAGTTTGCTAATCGGATTAGCCAATCGTCGTTAGAAGATTGTAAATACAAGCTTTGCCGCCAGGAAAAAAAATCCTATAACCTACCTAACCTCACTTATCTACATAGCCTATCTAATTATTATGTTGGGTGGTACAAAAAAAAACCTAGCAATTGCTTTCACTCAAACGAAGTGTCAAAATCGATGCATTTGCTATACTGCAAGTCAAGTAGGTACACGTGGAGCAAAGTAAATGTTATATGCCGATTCAAAGCAATTGCTAGGCTTTTACTTTTCTTGCTCAAAGCAAATGCTAATTTTTGTTCTTACGCGACCCATTTGCTATCTTTTTCTTCTTTGCTCAAGCATCCATTATATTAAATTCACCCTGTAGTAGACTAGACGTCAAGGACTCCGTGGCGCAACGGTAGCGCGTCTGACTCCAGATCAGAAGGTTGCGTGTTCAAATCACGTCGGGGTCAAATGAATTATTTTTTTTTCATTTATTTATTGTTTCTTCTATTTTACTTCTCAATAATTAAAAATAAAATGATTGTGCAACTTTTTTTACATTATACATACTTAATTTACTGTGATTTTTCGGCGTATTCTACGATTCGGCAGTGATCTATAGTCACCGCAATGTTTGTGAATGGTTGGGGTTTCATATTCCATTTGCCTGTACTGCTCCACTCCATTCCACTTCATTCCAATTTAGTTCAAGCACTTTGCAAAGCTAAACATAATAAATTGGCATCGAAATAATAAGATATTAGGCAGTTTTTCGGATTTGCAGAATTTGAAAAATTGTATTCTTAACAATCGCCGTGAGAAATTTAGCCCGAAAGACAGTCGGTCCGGAAGTCGGGCATCACTGTCCCGTTCACCAGTAAATTGTGTCTCACATGCGCTCTATATTGTTCTTTCTGTGACTGTGAATAGGCACGTGTCACTTACCATTCGCATTTTGGAAGCAAATCGTCAAAGCCCAAAGATACAAGCGGTTTGCTGCGTACGTAACAATGAAAGTTCTGCCATTTGTCACGTGCAAAAATCCACCCCCTTCAAGTGATGCCTAGTCCTACTGATAACTAGACGAGAGTACTTGACTCTCGGTAGGCTTGTATTTTTATTTTCATATCAAGGCTGCAATTTTTTTGTTGAAATGTTTTTCTAGTACTATTAAATCTAGTTTTAATATATACCTATCCTGAAACCAACCCAATCGTACTTATTCTCTTGCTTAAGGGTGTGTTCTCTTTTGTATTGAATTTATGTAGGGGAGAGGTGTGAAAGATTAGACACTTTTAAATTGGTTTTTGGCGGAATATTTCCACGAAGCTTTGATATTTTTTAAATAAATATTTTACCTTAATAATGCAAAATAAATTTAAGCACAAAAACCCATGACGCATCACAAAAAGTGCAACGTAGAAAAAGCCAAACTGTTTGCGAGCTATGCGAACAGTGAGACAGGCTTTATTTAGGTACAATAAAAACTGTGTTTTTCCGAAAACTCCAAAAAGGACAATCAAAACAACATTTTGAAGTTGTATTAGGGCTGTTTTTTGGCTGCGATCTCAGCAAAGCAAAGTAAAGTAAGATTTTCAGCACGTAATTACAACGTGCCACTTCAAGGACTAATCGTAGTTGTTGTGATTGCTGAAAACCCTACTTTACTTTTGCTGAGATCCAAGCTCAAAAAAACACGCCTATATTGTTAAGCTGGTGATTATTGTATGTTAATCACCAACAACATTGATAAAAACATTTTTGCTGAGGAGATTGTTTATGTTTTTCCTTCTGTTGGGTGTGTGGGAGCACCGCGGTTTTTTGCATGTGCAACTTTAATGAATACGTCAAATTTATTTCAATTCCATTAATCCCACCTAGAGATCTCAAGTGACTGGCGAACAAACAACTCAATCTCAGTTGTGATTGATGACAAATAAAATCCACAGCACAATGAGCGTAAGTGCGAATTTAAAGTATTCGCTCGTTCTTTTCACTCTACAAAGGTGATTGATTAAAGCGCTTTGTAATGCTTATCGTCGAAACGAAGCCTCATTTCTCATGCAGTTGGAAAGATGTAGTTGTATTCTAATTGAACTTCTGTTTCAATTGAGCGATGAATTGCAATTTACGGTGGCACACTGTGGGCTTCAATGAATAGCATCGCCACTCAACGACAGACAGATACATTCCTAACTGCGGTACATAACTACGAGTATTAAAATGATCCGCCAACGCACCCAACTTTGATAATCATTAATGTTTCTCTTTCTTTTCATTTTGTAAAAATGTTTGTTAACCTTACTCTCTTGGCTTGGCATTTATTTAGCTTTTTGCCTGTAGAAGTTTTTTTTTTATTTGCGGTAAAATATCAAAGGCAACCAATTAATATACGCATTAAAATGTATACAATCGCAGAGATCGGCTATCGGCAAACTAATTGCCAAAAGGAGTAACAGTTGTTGTACAACTCTTAAAGCAGCGTATATCAATTTGTCATGCTGTGTGTGCGGGGAAAGTAAGAGCAAATTGATGCAGATTCGTAAGATGATTCAATGTCATTAGGTACTTTGGAATTGAAATTAGTTCGGTCGTCTTTTGAAAGTGCGATTGCTTTCGGCTTAGATTTCAATTAGAATTTGCGCGTCAACTGACAGCAGTACAATTTTATTAACCATTTCGGCAAGCGAACATTGAAGCGGTCTTAGCTGCTGTGTAACGAATTGGAACACGCTATGGCAGTTGGCAATGTTTTATTTCCAATCTCTTTAGCGGGATTTGAGTCGATGCGATGAATATTGTGACAGCGCATTGGCTTTGCAACATGATGAAGAGCGCAAGGCCAATGCAGGCATGGTTTTTTTTTAACTTTTCTAGTATTGCGGATAGTTGTGTATTTTGTTTTGATGAAGCACGTTGTAATGTGAAAATATTTTTGAAAACTCATAATAAAGGGATGACCTTCGGAAATTTTTAGAAGCGAGCCTCTACATTGTAAGTAGGTACTGGGCACATTTTAAAAACATTGTAGGAATGAGTTGACTCTCTGAATGCTAGTATCAAGAGGAGGAAAATTGCCTATACCTTACATGAGTTTAATTCTGACATACTTTGAGTTGAAGTCAGTGAGGGACTGGGTCAAAAGTCTTGAATAAGTGGAGCGTCCGCAAAAAGGTTTAATCCGGCAATACTTGGCTGATATGCGCCTATGTTTCCACCGAATAAGAAGATGCTACCATGCATCAAAAACAGCGTCTATACGAGCTCCGATAAACATGGCTGTCACAAGATTAGCATATTATAGTCAGTCAACTTGATCGTGTTGCGATCGACTTAAAGCACTTTTCTCCCTTTATTGTTGAACACAACGTTTTTGCTGGGAATATAGCGCCGAACTGCTGCAGGAGTAATATTCGAAAGTTTAACTAGAAGAACGTTTCAAGGCAGCAAGCCCCATAACAGAGACCGAGCAAGGAAGTAGTACACAGTCACACATGGAAAACAAAACAATCTTGACGATGAAAACAAAGATTGAAGTCCACAGTTTAGTTGACCAAACTAAATTTAAGACCCGACCACCTTTCGGCCTTACTAAAGGCAGCGGTTGATAACTTGACTAAGATAGGTTTTGGTTATTTTGATAGGTGGGTGCATGTGGACCAATGTGATGAAGATAATTCGGCTAACGAGAAATTTTGTACGACCGGAAACCCAATCAAAGAAGCCTCAACTTTAGTATGGTGGGAGAGGGAGTTAAGCTCCAAAAGATGGCTGGTTATGCATTTCTACAACATTGCCAAAGTTGTGACACCTAAAACCTAATCAGACAATCTAAAACGAAGTTTTTAATGTTTTTTTTTTTCCATGAAACTAACTCAGTATATCCAAGTGAAGTTTCTAGACTCCGCAAGATGGTGTCCGAAGATATACGGCAGTCCCCAGTTTTTTTCTTAGAAAATCGGGCAGAAAGTAGTGAAAAGTCCGAAGCCCGTCTTCCACGAAATAACACACTTCCACGAAAAACAAGACACCGTCCTCCAAATTGCAAGGAAATGTCAACGCTTCGGTCCGCTAAGCATTCTAACCTTTCCCAGAGGTTCTAAGCAGTCGATTTCTCTATAAAGGTGGGGCGTACATTTCTCACCCAATTTCAATTACGAGGCTGGAAGCAGTTGGCCAAAGACCGGACTAACTAGAAACAATTGGTTCATAGACCTGTTCACCGAACTATAGCGCAAGGAATTGAAGTCGCTGAGTCTAAAAACTTCAGTGAAGATGTGCGAAGTCCGTCGATGACTTTATTTTTGCTTCGATTAAGACTATAAGATGTATGCCAGATGTCGGTCTATACGGGTCTGATAGTTACTTTCTTTTGGATCCTTGGGCCGAATGTTGCACAAGTCCGGTGCTAGTTTGCTGTAGTTAGTTTTAATAAATTTGTTTCCTTCGGGTTGTCGCTTGCAAGTTCTGTTTAATGACTTTTGGGTCCCATACGCATCGGCCGAACTCCGAAACGTAGCCAAGACCACTTTACGACCTATGCCGAGTGATGTTTCAAATTCAATGACTTAAAAGTTGTCGACATGAATTTGCGATCGGAGTACCACAGTCCCAGCAGCCTGTCATGGACGGGCTTCGCGTTCAGTTGCAATCAAAAGCTATTAGACGAATTTCGACTGAAGAAAGGTATCGACAACTGCGCAACACACCACAGGCACATTCGCACGTTAGTCTGCCCTATAACAAGATCGTTATCCGCAATCGTGTCTTCCTTTTACATACCAGAATTGTGCGAATTCGCTATAGCTTCGGTTGCAGTATTTACGACTTTTGCGCACCATTAGATACGAGTGTTTACACCAAAGGCTGCTATTTATCTGACAGTGCTGCTGCTGATGGCGAAAGTTCTCCTCGTGCAATCCCCATCTTACAAATTGCGCAATACTTTCGCGGAGAACAACTGGCGCGTTGCTCAACTGTACTGACCATGAACTCATGACTCGTCATATCATGGCCCATGTCTGGTGTCTTTGATCTCTCAAGCAGATGAGCCTGAGCTGTAGCACTGGCCAGATCTTAATCATACTATTCCACAATCTAGGCATTTTAATCGGCGATACGTGCACCTACGGTAAAGAAATGAATCCGCGTAGGCGCCACTACCATGTCGGAATCGGAACTACTGTGTCAAGTCAAGTGTGTGCCAGCAAATAACACACTACACACAATCTGATTGCAGCAACAACAACAACATCATATCCGCTAATTCCTGGAAGATAATTCTTCATCAAGTACTCACGGATTAAGTATTTACCTTAATCTTGAGCACACATTGAGGTGTTTCAGTAATGTATCTATATGCAGGCATCTCTGCCTTGTTACGCGAATCTCACCTTGGATTCGCATTGGATTCTTCTTCAAATTGTTTTGAATTAACATATTTTGTGCGATTTTTAGTGAGTAATTGTCTTGGAGAATATTTGTGGCGCACACATTCATTAGTGTCAAGTTGTGTATGGCGGATGATGGATTTAGTTCGCTGACGGCCAGATGCCATCATAATATTGCATTGAATGGTTTTATAAGTTTTCGGTATTTCAGCTCCATGTGTGGTGAAATATGTTGGCGGTAGTATTAGCGTATGGTCACGACCATAGGTAGGTATAACAGTTTTGCATAATTTTGGCAATTTCATGAATTTTTTTAGTGTTTTTGTTTTCAGCGATACTTAAGTGCTTCGTGAATTTCAACTGCTATTGAATTGTTTTAAGCAATAAAAATTTTGAGTTGTTGTTTGGGTAAAAAGGGTTCAAACGCGAAACGAAGAAGCTGTTTTTTCCTTGAAGAAATATATATTGGCGTTCAGGGTTCGAATTGGCCGAAACAGTCATTGAGTTATTGAGAAGGACCCTGATTTGACGAAATTCTTGAGTTGTATTTGAGTGCTTACCGAGAGCTTTAGGTCGTATTGAAGGACAACAGTAGTATGGCATTTTGTAAATGGTATATGCTGTCGGACCAAGTCATTTGAAGCTGTCTGTATGTAGGTATTCCCGAAGATCCTGTCACTCTGTTTCAATTGCAGCTATTTATTGTTCAATTTTCTACATGAGAGTTTGTGATCTGGGTCTAATTTTACATTCGTAAGTATGCAATAATTTCTAAAGGAGTGTCTTATGTAGGGCAGGATTTAGAAGAGGGGCCCCCACAATAGAGGCCTTTGAAAAAAATAAATCTTCCAAATACCGACGAGTAAATAATTTCACCTTTTTTCGCTGTTTTATTGTGATTTGTTTTAAGTTTTTGCATATTATTTGGAAAATAAGTAGGGGCCAAGGGGCCCCCACTCCTTTTGTTGCCCTCCAGGCCTCTAAATCCGGCCGTGGCCTTATGTTTTTTACAAAATAATCAGTTTGAAATTACGCGGGTGTATGACTCCGGAACCGACTCTAAATCTAAGATCTAAAAATCACATTTTCCGCCTACCTAAATTGGCTGCTTGACATGAAGTACCTCACGTTTTCGAGTGTTCTCAGCAAGTTCTCCGTCCAATACAAGGAAGGAATTTTGTGTCGGCGGCTTATATCCGGCGTCCTATCCTTTACGTTCGGTATCCCGATCTCATGGACTAGCCAAAAAGAACAAATACAGCACCAAAGACAAATAGCTCCATTTTCAACCTTGCATTTGAGTGCGCACTTAAGTTGACCTGTGCTAAATACTCTCAATTCGCCACGCTCTGGCTTTTCAAAGCCACTCCAAAGAAAAAGCAATTGAGCCAAATCGAGCCGTTTCACTCCGCAAATTTCTGCTGAAGTGGCGATTACTGCTTTTAAAAATGTGTATACCCGTTTCCTTCCTATATACCTTCATTGGAACACTTTGAATGTGTTCAATGCGTGCAAATTCCGTTCGTAGCTCATGGTCAGCTTACTTGATCGTGTAACCATCACTCGCGTTTACCCTTTGCTTTCACTGCCGTTGACAGTTCAGACCCATTCAATAATAAAAAAAACTGTATCGCAAATAAATCTTTTCAAGAACTGCGTCAAATTAGTGAGCTCGAGAAAAGTTTATATTCGAGCAGTCACTCCAGAAGCTATACTCATGATATGAAGATATATGCTATCTTCCCACCCGCAAGTTTCACAGCCTTAATTATTCAGGAGAGTATGCCGTTCAACTATATTTCAAAATTTCCCCAACAAGCTCTAGGTGATGTCCTGTGACCGAAAAAGTAATTTAGGAAAGAAACCTTTTCCCCTATTTGTGTGTAGCGTTTCCACGACCTAATACTCATAACCTGGGGATGGCGATGGGCCCGTCTTTTGTGACGATCTCACAGCCTAACCTAAACTAACCTAACACTGATAACAGTTTGCAGGACCTTTGACTTACAGTAAATAAGACACAGTTAGCTACAGAAAGGGAGCAACAAGACGTTCACAATTAAAAATCGTTAAGGTCTGCCTTATTTAACAGGCTTGGCAATATCCGAGGCTCGTTTTGTCAGCTATGTCTCGATGTGGGTAGGTTTTTGCTATCATATTTCTTTAATTTTTATTAAACCATAGTGCGGTGACTTAGGCCATAAAATGTCACAACACCTTATGCCATATCTCCGATTGCTCACAGACCTTCAAGTCGGCCAGCTCCATTGAACGGCATCTTCTCCTGAATAGTTCCTTTAAGACTTAAATACGTCCTACATTTCCTCAGGCACTTCAGCGAAAGCTCTACCTGCCTAAGAAAGGTTTCACTGCACTCGAAACGCAAAAAGGTGCCTACATGCTACATCCACTGACAATTGGCCTTTCCAAGGCTATGATGGAGTGGTTATAAGCATATACGTACCTACTTGGGGAATCTCAATGCACTCGTAAAGCATTTAAATAAAATAATTGATTGCAATTGAAAAAAGAGTTTGCTCACTTACCCGTATTTGTTTAACTAAGCAGAGATCGCCCTTGGAATTGCCTCAAGTGCATTAATGTGTACATTAGCTGTTAGTTTGATTTCTTCAAATATTTGCGTTTGCTAATTTGTTTCAAATAAAATAATATCCGCTCAACAGCCATCTTTCCATCTTGCGCAGGCGCACTTGACACGCCGCCGCCCCGCCATCTGCAAAAATATGCTCCATTCATTCGCTCAGTCGGAATTCCTTTTTCTTTCTTCTTCGATGGACTGGTCGTGATAATTTCACATTTTGCCCTCTTCAAGGAGTAAAAGCAAAAAAAATAGTCCAACTTGCTTGGAGTACCTTTGTTCCAGAAAAAATACAAATGATGTCGACCACTTTTGCTTTTTTGGTCGTTTTTTTTTGTTTCATATAAATCTAGATTGATTGTGGCCAACCAAGTGATTGACGTTTTCCTTGCGAAATCTCAATTACTTTGCCCAAATGGGTGAAGCATGTGATATCATTAATTTGTGATTGGTAAAAGTAGTTCATTTTATATTTAAAATAGGTATTGTATCATAATTTTTATCTGAACAATGTTGCTTTCTTGCGGTTACAAGTGAGGTCCACTTTGGGGAATAGGTTTTTTTTTTTCCTGCTGTAAATTCGTTTGTTTTTATGTAAGATGTCTCAAGGTTGTGTAGGTAGCGGAACATTTACGCGAAGAAGTAGAGGAGAAAGTGAATTACTCCAAAAAGCCGTTGGGGGTCTAATAAAATGATCGTTTGGAAGGTATGTATCTGTAATTGCTGTGGGGTGAATGCAAATGACCGAAGTGATGAGATGAGATTGGGTGCTGAAAGTAGGTTACCTATTTCAGGAACTGAACAATTTCCAAGAGGCTCAATTTCTTGTAGACTTTTCTGGGCCAACTAGTCCGATGTAATAGCTGACACTTGATGCTTCTTACCTTGCACTTGGTGGTAAAGTGCACACGAGGGTGTGGGCATCAGCACAATAATTAAGATGATTCTAGTGAAGGTAGCCACCATAAATTCTAGGTATCTGCTTCCATAATATCCTCGTGACAAGTTTCTAATGACTTTTAGAGATATTGCTATAACCGAAATTGGTTGACCACATTGCTGGCGAAATTATTCCCCCGGATACAGAAATGTAGGTGATGCTGGTCTTGGTCCCTCACCAATCGAAAAAGTGTCATAAATGTAAATCCAAGTCGAAAATGAGTTCACTTCTAATTTGAATACAACTCTCGTGCATAAACAAAGGAAATGCGCATCAAAATAAAGAAGAAGCCAACTTTAACTGGTGAGTGTTATGAAACCAATCCAAGACTATTTCGGGCGGCCTTACAAGACTAAAGTTTCCAAGGTTTCCAACCAAAAAAAAAAACTAAAAGCACTATTTCCTCATAGAACCGCTTCTTACCATTATAGCTTCAAAATTGAATGTTTTTAGCAGCACATGTCAAAGTAACATCAAATATGAAATTCCCAGTAAAATAACTAACAACTAGGTAGCCCCCGTATTAATAAACGCTGCGTAAAATTTGTTAACTTGTTATTCAGCAGTTATGTCAAATTTTTGTATGCTATCTGATGTCTACTAGCTAACTTACTTGTGCACATTTTGCATGACTTCATATTTTTTGACCTTTTTTGACCTTTTTTTAATTGGTTTTGACGCAAATATATTCTGTATTTAAACTGTTTATTCATTCGGTACGACATAAAATTATTAGTACAGCGCGTTATGTCGGTTCTTTCGACGCATCTGACAGATCATTGTGGTTGGTTAGCGACTACTTTGCCACAGATGAAGTGCTGATTGCCACGGCTGTTTATTAATAACGTTCTAATTTTCAACGTACCTATATAGAAAATAGAACGTTCAAAGGTATTTTTAAAGACCCCTTTCCTGACAGCTGTGACATAAAACGTACCTACACGTTTGGCCGGCCTTCGCATTTATTATTTGCCTATTGCAGTAATATCTGCCCATGTTTCCCAAACGCAGCGAAATACCATCGATTCGCATAAATCAATTTAAAGAACCAAGATCTATGATTACCTCACATTCGCCACGTTCGGCAGATACCATAAATTCACTTTTTATTAACGCAAGCGCATTTTAATTGACCCGCCGTGTAGAAGCCTCAGAAGAATCGAGATTTCCGATCACACAAGTCAGCTATACCCTCCAGAGTGCCATTGTTAGCCATATTAGCGTACGGCTGATGGTGAGGTGAATCTTTCAGATGCAATTCTGCGATCTTCACAGTCTGCCCGGTGAGTGCGATGGAATGCCATATTCCCGAACAAATTGGTTTGTCTGATAAATGACGGATAAATGCAACAGTGAATTTATTTCGTGAATCGCTTCGTATTGTTCACAGTAGATGGTTGCTGCTAACGAAACGAAGGAAATGAATGAGCGTCTCGCGTCTGCATGGAGGCCGCAACAATTCAATTACCATCTGGAGCGGATGAAGAGCTACGAACGATCTTCTTTGACTACTGCGCTGCAGATTCCCTTGCCGGATAACTGTTGCGGCACATTTAATGCGGATATAGGTAAAGGAAAAAAATTCAAAGAATTTTTGAACATTACACAACATGTGTGGAGTGTGTTGCACTCTAAAAAAAAAAAAAACCAAACACAACAATCCAATCCAATTACATCATAGGCTTGTTATAAGGCAGACGATGCACATCGCGCGGTTGAAGTAGGAGACGTGGTGCAATAGGTGCCCTATAAAGTGCACGTGGTGATTTTTCTGGGTGGGTAATTCAGTGTTAAGCAGAGTCCATCGTCCAGTACCAGTTCCAGTGCTTTGGGCAATGAGTAATCATCGGTTGCAGCGAATGGAACTGATTTGCTAAGGGGCTCTTTCGAATCGTCTTCAAGCGTGGCCCTCCATGCATTCACACTAATAACTTCGGAAGCTTGACACTAACGAGATCGTATACTTTTTATGATGTGCCATGAATGCAGTTGAAATTTAATTAACAAATTTATTACTCTGCAGGTTGTTATATGTTGTTAAAGACGCACTTTGCAGCTTAACTTTATGTTTCAAGTTTTTGTTGTGCGATAATGTCATGAGAATCACTGCCTTAAGCCTATTAAAGGAACAGATGTTTATTATTTAATTGTTGCGACCGCTTTTTGCATTTGAACAAAGTCAAACCTAGCCAGAAGTGGCTTTTTAGATCTAGAAAGCCTCGAAATGGTAAAGACTCCAGCTTACTATAAAGAGCTTCAAAGCGGCAGTACTAAATACATGCAACCGCAAGAATGGCTTCTGCGCAGTTATTTTACTTGCTCTTTAAAATTCTTACTAAAACACTTTTTCAATTTATAACAACTTATAAACATTTTTAACTTTAGCACTAAATATATTTTTATAAAATTAATTTGAACAGTATTATTTGTTGTCATCTATTATTTTAACAAATATTCGTTCTTTTCTGAACTAGCGTTTCACATCCCTGATCATCAGACGTTATGTAGTATAAAGTTGTTTTTTTATTTCGGTGAAAATTTAAATTTTTATATTTGTGCAAGAACTCTTTTCTAGTGCATTTTTCTGTCTGTCTCACAACTGTCATATTTCAGGCAAATTGCACCTTAAACTATTCAAAAATCTAGTTATCTTAACTAGATTGGTCGGGAACGTAACTTTTCCTAAGTCAGCAACACATGCCAACTGTCAATTTAGTACTTAGTCACGAAGTTCTTGACTTGATTCGTCGGCTACCCCTACATAAACGTCAACTGAAACAGCTGTTCATATGAACAATCTAGGCCAATCAAATCTGAGACACAATACTTGAACGTCCTCATTTGAAATTAAACGGCTGTGTTCGGACATACGAACAACAATATGATTAGCTTTCCCAAAATATGCCGCAAATAAGTAAATAAAAGCTTCACTTAAAAAAGAAAGTTGAAGGACTAAAGTGCCCTGCATTACATTATAGAAAAATTGTCAGAGTTACTAAATCCTTAACATAGAGTAAGGCAAAAATGCATGCGATAAAAGTCGATATAAATTGAAGAAATTCATTAGGGTTACGATTACATCTGTCAATAATTTTTAATGCAAATTTTGACATTCTGACGCCACAAAAATTCGGACATTCGGTGGTCACTTATGTCTACGTGTCTTTTTTGAGAGTGCACTGCGACCACCCGCGTGACCAGACGCTTGACAGGCAGTGACAAATTTACAAATGTTCACGTTATAATGACGTTGCCATGTCAAAATTTGAAATGAAAAGTGGCATGTATAATCGTAGCTATATAACTCTTCTCATCCTAACCACTCAGACTATGCACGTATTTTTTTTAATCTGACAGAGTAATACTGTGGCCGCTTAAGTCTGTTTTACTCATTTTTCAGGAGAGCAGTTTAAAGTTGTTGACAATCGCGTGAAATTACAAATAACTCTAGTGATTTAAGTTATGTTTTTTTGAAATTGTGGTCACTTTTTTATTGATATAAGACTGAAAAAATTTACAAAGTGCTGAATCTAATAGAAATCTCTAAAGTCGACTTAAGCGTTTATTGCTTGTGGCGACTGCTTCATAATGAAAGAGCAATGCACATATAGAAAAGGAGGGCAACCTGATATTCTTAAAAGAAAAAAAAACTGAAAGATGAGCCTGCTGGTAATCTCATTGACTGAGGCTGAAGGAAGAAAAATTCAAAAGTTTCAAAAAATCTATTCTTTACCCACGGTTCACCTAAACGATGCATTTCCAACCAAATTGGCAAAGTCTGCCTTTTGAACGCTGTCCAAAATATGGTGAAACAACACAACCAGCGCTGCCACTTTGCTACGATCGTAGCAAAACTGCTACGCAATTGCCCGTTTGCTACGCTGCTACGCACTCTCCCTAAAAACGCCTATTTTGCTACTTTTTTTTTAAGCACGAAATGAGAACAAAAATTTTGTAATTAAGGCAATGCTTACATGCAAAGCGCCTTTTAAGTGTTTTTTTTAATGCTTTTTTTTTTTTTTTTTTTTGATTATAGTTTTGTAAAATATATAGTTTACCAACTATACTTGTACTAGTCCTTAAAAAAATATTTACTTTGAATAAAGAATTAAGTGTTTTTTGTTTATTTTCGAAAAAAAATTTATATTTTGGACTTTTGAGTTTTGCTACACAAATTAAGTTTTGCTACGCAAATTTTTTCCCTTGTGGCAGCACTGAACACAACAAACTACCTACGTAACCTAGGCAAGAGTGATTTTACACAAACCTTACACGGACCCATTCCCCGAGGTCATAGCACTCATTATGTAAGAAGAATAGCTCCAGGTAACTTTTGAAAAGTTGCGTTAGCCGACACTTAGCCCCTAAGAAGACAGAACAAACATAAGCGCTGTGAAAATGATTTATTATAGTTAATAGATAAATATTTTAGGCCAGACTACACGTCACTTCACAAACGAACGAATGTATTGCGAATATGTACCAACCAGTTGCAATTTCGGGTGAGTGTCGCACATTAATTCCACAAACGTCGAACAAATTAGTTTGATTTTCTCTAATGGGACATGCCGTCTGCGGTCTGCGGTCTGCCTAATCATATTCGATACGGTGTGCTGGAGTTATTGGGTATTATTGGGAAATTCGCTTCGGCCTGCATTATATTGTGATTAATTCATAAAATTAAATAAAGGTGTGTGTGACTTAAACATATTCCATTGTTGCCAATTATTTTCAGTTGTGAAAGTGAGCAAAATTTAAATGTTTTGTAGGTGCCCACTCATACTCACTCATTGAACATTCATGTGCCAACACTTGACTTGTGTCAAATACGCTGTGGCAACGATGAAGGTAATTAGGCCGCAATTGATGCGAAATTTTTAATTTCTTTTGGCGAAACTTGTGTGATCGATCATAATTTGTAATTTGTATGACTCGTTTGAATAAAACGACGAGTGTCAGTTAATTGATAAAGGGAAGCGTATATATCGTTTTGAAATAGCATTATCAATCTTAACGTGCACTGGTAATTTGTGTTATCCAATTACTGAACCACGAAAACAATAAATCGTCATGCTGTGGCTGGCGAATTCCCGTCTTGTAAGTCACTTCTTGGATTTGTCATATAGCAGAAAACAGAAAACACGAACAAATTCAACAATGCAAATGTACGATTCGCATGTTGACTTAACATCTCGCTATTATGCGGAGATTAATGCCTTTCTACTTGAGCAAATTATTATCTAGTTAGCAGTTAGCTGAAGCAAACTATGTAAATGCAAGTCGAACACGGATTCCCTATAGTGCAATGGTGATAAGCTGAATAAATTTCAATTTAAGCCTGGTTGCTTTTTGAATGACGTGTTGATGAGGTGGTAACGTTGGAAATTGGTTTGGTATGTGCGAAATGTCGTCATAATCTAGATTGTGGGATATAGTTAGTTAGGATAGTTGTTGTTATGTAAAGCGTGCATTTTTTTAATTGATGGTGGAAAGTCTCTGGAGCGGATCTTTTATTTCATTGACACAAGTGAAAGTTTCGCTTGAAAACATGCGTCAAAAAGTATGTCAAAGAACGCGTCCAAAAACACTTCAAATAACACGTTGACAAACGGCCCCAAAATGTACGTCTAAAACTTGCAAAAACACGTGGAAAAGGGCCTATAAAACGCGACTAATAACAAGTCGATAACCCCATCGAAAAACGCTTCAAAAACGCGTAAAAAAAACAGTCGAAAACGCGTCAAGAACCAAGTAAAAAGTAACGAGTAGCAAGTCAAAAAGCATGTTGAAAAACGCTCTCTGTGTTTATGATCATAGAGACACACACACACCACAGGCAGGTGTGGAACAGACGAACTGGCTAAAGAAAGCACGAAAGTAGAGCTCTCGACTGTGGAAAGTAAGCGCCTATGGTATATGACCCATAGAAAAGTGTTCCTTCCTCGTCATTTGTATGTCAAACGAATTATTTGAATAGAAGAATGGGTCTGGTCCCCCTGGTAGTCTCTAGTTGATTAGATTTTGTATAGTGCCCGTATGTTGTGAAATAGTCAATCCCTATTTCGATTGTCCTCTCCTAGTCGCAGTCCTTAACGCTTCACTAACCATCAGCACCTGAAGTGACATAATAATTCCACACAAGCCGATTGTCTTTCCAGTGATGCAGAACTCCCAATCGTCGGCTTAATATACTTCTCCTTCAGATAACTATCTCAGTAATAGACCAATTCTCATAAAAATCACTTTAGTTTCACATAACTTTCAATTGGAGCCGTGATTCAGCAGACGCTCGGTGCTTCCTTCTCTTCACTCTTAACCTACGCAATAATAAATATAAATTCCGAAATACAATTGCAGTGCCTTATCGAAGCCACTGCTTGTATGGTACTTTCGCTTTTTGTCTTTCCGTCGATACGGCGAGATACGGCGAGATACACCTCGTCATCTCCATGTCGATCGCTTTCCCTTCCTATCCGAAGCACTTGTATACGATGCAACCCAACAGCCATTGGTAGATGACAGAACTTATGCAACCAATTCACCAAATCACATACTCGTTGTTAATTCTCCTCAATTACCATGCGCAGCACAGTCATATGGGACCAGGACGCACTGTGAACATCGCACAGCACTCACAGCGACACAACGCGCAGCCATTTGGAGCAACAAAATTAGTCCAGAAGATACCATCACAGATTGCATAGCTCTACTTCGTGCCACAGTTCAAATCGGAGTTCTGTGACGTCGCGTCGGTGATCCTCAAGCCAGCATTGCTCGTCTGTGCCGCAGTGCAGAGTATCAACATCATCTTCATGAATGGAATTCAGGTTTCGTCATAACTACGGCTAAATATGTACAATACGAGTATGTGTGTTCAGAAGTCATAAATAAAATTGAGCCGGGGTCAGGGGTTGGATCATTTTTAACACAACATCAGCATCATAATCATCAGCAGCAGCTTGAGGATACATCATTACTCAATAATACAGTTTGAATGTGATTCGTAGGAGAGCTGTGGATGTGGCGCACAAAGGGGCCAAAAGTAGCTCCGACTTTGGTGGAAAATAAAAATGTTTTCCAAGTAGGGGTTGCACTTATGCATCTATCCACCTATGCACGGGTGCACCTTAGAGTTGTCTATTTTTGTAGTGAATTAATAAAAAATGTGAACTGAGAGATGAGGAGCCTGACTGATAGCAGAACACTCGAAACGGCGCCAGCAGCTGAGCTGTTTAAACATCGGAACACATGCATTGCAATCTGGAGACGCCGTTCGTCTGACTTAATGCGTCTCAGCTTTGATTAGCCTAGATCGGTCACATGAACTGTTTTTTCAGTTGATACATACATGCGACTGTCACCTTAATAGCTCGTACCTTAATGTATTTGTCGAGGTAACGAAAGCGGTTTTTTATTGCTTTCTATTTCGTAAGAATGTGTTCTATAGATCGAAAAATCTAGGCCTGGCTATCTCAAATTAAAATGGAATGGAACGCAGCCACTAAAAGTCACAAAAACGAGTTTAGACAGCATTTACTAAATCCAAACTCAAAGACTATCCAAACATCATCAAGCATCTCTGGCCAAACTGCAGTGATGCCCCACTGGGTCCTACTGCAACGACCTACCACCTCCTTCCACCCTCACTAGGACTTTGTACGTTATTTGTAATTTACACTAAAGAGGAAGCATTCCGTCTACAATTGAAAGTGTGGACTATAGCTTGCCAGCATTCGACTTGATCGTGAAGATCGCATATTGACGCCGACAACGACGACGATGATAATGATGACGATCAGTCGCCTCTCTGTATTGCCATTCTACTATTGCAACTATTCAAATTATTGCATGGGACATAACCCCATATACCGCTTTCCACGAGGATGCAGCATTGTGCTATTTGTACTATGTTTGCTTAGGGAAATTTGTAGGTTTGTGCGGTTAATATTTGAATCCTAATGTCTTATAACACGTGCGTTCCACATTAGAGATTGCTTCATGACACGCTTTCAGCATTCCTTTTGGATGCACACTTAGAAAACAACGAAACAAAAATAAGTACAACAACGTCAAGCCAGACGAACAAGACAAGTGGAGTCACTATAGGCAAGCGAAAAGGAACAGCGCGCCTCCACGCCATCAGAGAGTTGCGCACCTACCTCATCACATCCGACATCAGCTGTGTGCTCGAAAATCACTTTAATTGCAATTGGAATCAAAGTGAAGCATAGTGGCAGTGGGTAATGAGATTTTGTGGCTTTTGTTGGTTTTCCTTTTGTAATTCAGTTTGTCCGACGGTAAATCACACATGAGGAAGATATGGTGATTATATAACGTCGTGGCACCAGTGACTACCTACAGCTATTTGTGTGCATTTACGTTGAATATGAAAAATATTTGTGCAGACAATCGATTAGAGCTTATGCAGGAGATTTTGCGCAGTTACAAGATAATGACCTTGTAATGTGGCACAGATGGTGGGTTGTTTGCTACCAATCTTGCCCGAATCTTTGTTCGAAACTCTTGGATGTGTCAACAGTGGATTTAAATGATTAAACCTAGGATAATCCATATAGATCATTGGAAGAACATAAAACGCCTGTCAACTTGACTCCCTTGCAGGGACAACGATTTGTGAATAGTTTTATTTGCTATGGCACTGCTCACACTCAGGAACACTACTAAATATACGCGTTATGAAAATATGTTCTCTTGTTCTATTTTATTGTTCTGCAACTACCATCATTACCCCACGCGCCGGCCTAACACAATGCGCAGCCACAGTAGCAGTCGCAGCATTCAAAAGAATCTGTCTTCTTTTAACGATACCCGAACGAAAGGGCAAAACCTACCCCTGTATTCGGAGCGCTCTGGCTACGACTTATAATACTTAAAGACTCTTCCAAGACCTGTACTTGCGGGTTAATTGTGTTCAGGGAGTAAAGCGGTGCAGCACATTGTACTGGGATCAGATTCTGAAAGGCGAAACGATCAAACGTTTTTGTGCACACGAATGATTTGCCCTAAGTTACACAAGCAAATTTCTTCGTTCACACGAAAACGCTTGAACGTAACGCCTTATAGAATGCCGACACTAACCTCGAGAGTTCTACGAAAAAAAAGCGACGGGATGAAGAACATGGCTTTCTCTGGATAAAACGGAAAGCATGAGGTGAGCAAGAAGGAGAGCTATTATCGAGCTAGTTTCGATATAAAATTCAAGGATCAAGCTTAAGAAAAATCCGCTGGCGGGAAGAACGACGCACATTCAATCAATATGGACAGACAGCCAAAGCTCAAGTCAAAGAAGGATGCTTCATCTAAGAACCTACTTATTATTATTATACCTTTTTAACAATAAAATAAATTACAGCCAGTAATTTATTTTGATCTAGTGCTAGATGCCATTGCTTTCGACTAGTGTCATAAAAGAGGGGAAGGATATTAAATGGAGAGTTTAAGATGGCAAATCATTTCGTACCCTGCGCAATTTAAAGAAATTCTATTTTATGCGTTTGCATTTAGTAGATCCAACAAAAAGGAGTGATTGCTTATCATTTTCATTTACGTTACTGAGATTGTTTTCCCACTAACTAAAAGCCGTCTGCTTTTTGTCTTCTTCATTAGCGGTTGACATGCCTTCCTCACTTAGTTGTTTCTATCCTCGACAAAAGCAAAGAATACAAATTTTCTAATTCTTAATTTACATCTGTAAATTGTGAATTTATTTTCCGAACATATAATAGCAGTTTAGCAACATTAATGCAGTACTCCTGTTCACAGCAACTATTAAATTAAAATTCTTATTAATCAAATAAAGAGAAAACTACATAAATAAACGACGAAAATGATAGTTATTATTTAATAGAACAAAGTACGTTTTAGACAATTATTCAGTCATCAAGATGCACATGTAGTGTCGACGAAGGATGCAAATTTGCATCCTTCAGTGTTTGCATGACGCAGTCAGCGTCTAGATCGACTATTTTCCTTGGGAATGGCGAAATCAATTTGAATTTCTCCTTTACCATTGGAAAACGTTCCGAAATGAATAACTGCAGAGCACGTAGCTTAGTATCCGATGGCCATTTTATTGTTACACTCTCATCGACGTCTGCATTTACCAAACGCAACTTGAGTGTTGTTATTTCATCTGGAAGAGCAAAGAAAACATTTTTAAAAGCATTACATTTAAATTTTCATCGGCTGTAACTGACCCAATGAGCTTCCAAGATATTCAGTATGGACTTCGGGAGCTGCCGCCGGTTCGGGCTTTTGCAAATCGTCCTCCTTGGTGGGATTCTTTTCCTTAGTAATTGATTTAGCAGGAACACTTTGTACATCATCATCGCTGTCAGATATCTCGTGGAAAGTCTCTTCGTCGTCGTTGTCTTCCGAGATTTTGGGCTTCTTAATGGTTGAATGACTACCGCAACCGTTTTCGCGAAGCGAATTGCGGACAGCCATCAAAATTTGCTCGTCTTCAGTTAATTCTGTGGCTGCTTCGGCTGGAGCATTTCGTTTTCGTTTATTGCCCAGCTGATCGGTTGATGATGATTCTTCGGATGATGACTTGGATGAATGAGAGGACGATGGACCTGCTTTCGCATCGCTATGGAAGAATCCCTTCAAATGATGGAATGAAATTGGAAGTTGTTACAACAATTATTCGAATATTTATTGTGGACACTTACTTCTGATGCGTTTTCACTGATGAATGTTTGTAGCGATTTTAGAAAATCTATTTTATTTGGCTTCTCAGATTTCCACATTTCTTCGCCAGTTCTGGGATCAATTATGCAAATGTACGGAGTGTCATTGCAGTGGTAGAACGTAGAAAATCGCACACCTTCGGTTGTATCTGATGAAATCTATAACGAGGTTCGATTATTTGCAGGTGCGTATGCATAGAGTTTGGATATATATATCTTATCATTAAGGGAAGCGTCCGTGATTAAGTTGTGTATTAGCTTGCCGTAGACAGGCAAGGTTCGACCTGCACAAGGTACCATATGCTTTTTTAAAGTCAAAAAATAACCTGCACAGAGGAAGACGAAGGACAGCTTGCAATGCGATTCGAAGACTTATGGTCGAGTCTTACACACCGCGTTTTGCTGAGTGGGTAAATCTACAGAGCGAGTAGCTATACATTGTGACATTTGGCGAAAGTAAGGGAGTGCGCTTCTAGTGGGGTTTTGAATAAATGGATACGGTAGGCTACGTAAATTGCAAACAAAACACGTTTTCGATTGTTGTTGAAAGCAATTGTATGAGGTAGCCGACGTTTCTTTAATTTTACAGGACTGCGCAATACCCCCAATAGATGTGAACCCAAAAAGTGGGGGAACCATTGCCACATATTGAATCGCAAGAAGATAATCGTTGATATGTCTTTGATTGTGTGCACTTGATATAAATGCAAGTAAGTATACACAAACGGGGTGAATGCAATGGCGGATTATGGTAACTATGTGCCGGTAGCAGCAAATAGAATCGACACCTTGACCATCTATGTAGGCAATTCGAAACGTTGTGAGACAGTGTTCAACAAAGCTGGATCTCTAACAATTCATATTGGGCAGCAGGGTAATTTATAAAGTAAATTCTGGACTATGCATTTTTAAAACTATTCTCATAAATCAGTATCTGCGCAAGACGACCCATTGTCGAGTTCGATGTGACATCTGCCTTGAGCAGTGCGCAGAACTGGAGAAGGGGATTATTCGCTTCATACATAATACATTTTTTTATAAGAGTAAAAATGAAAAGAAATAATATGAACTTACCTGCCACAGCAGGAAATGCTTTTTAACCAAACTTCGCACTTTGAACTGAGCCCATACATCTCGGTTCAGCAATTGCGAATTAAAGTTATCACTCTGAACGTTGACCAGCAGCCAACGTTTCATATTTGTTGCCCTTGTGCGGGCATATTGAAAAGTTCCAACTACTATTATGTCTGTAGGAGGACGGAACAAGTCCCCCAAACGGTTAACAGATGTCGACGTTGAGGACGAAGATCTAGTGGATGTAGAAGAGCGTGTTCGGCCCATTGATGCGATTCGCTGTGATCGTGTTTGACGATCAGTAGTTAATGGTGCTACTGCGCCTGAGCCAGTCAGACTTTCTTCCATAATACTGCCTTCTCGGGCAAAATCCCGCAGTGGGCACACTTTGATTCGAGGCAGAGAACGAGCTTTGGCAGACGCCCCAGAAGCATGAGTTGCTTGACGAAAGTTGTCGTCATCTGGACCAATCAATTGCTCGCGTATAGGTGCAATGGGTGCGCGTACTTCGTCTTCGTTATTACACTCGACAACGGATCCAACGTCAGCGCTATCGTTCTCCTCATTTGCAAGGAAAAGATCAACAGCAGCTTGCACATCATTGGCACACGCGGAAAGTAGGTTTAATGCAGCTTCTCGAGTGCTACCTAGAATAGAAACATTTAGTATATTTGATGTTATTTTTGAGGATGCAGACGTGTACGTGTGTACCTGTAACTTCCATTACGGCAGCAGCTGGATCTGGAGAAGACATGTTGGCTTGTGTATAGCTCTCTGCAAATAAACAACAGGGTTTTGTTCAAAAAAGATAGCCCCAACGCGATTCGTTGAATAAAAACTAGAAATTTAGAAGGCCCATTTTTTTATGAGTTCGACGAGTTTGGCTGTGGGCAAAAAGTAGTTGGCGCCTATACAATTTCAAATTTCCTGCGGCAAGAAAATGTGCTTGATTTTGCAGATTCCCAAGCAAAGCGTGAAATAAATAATACTCTTACCCGACGACGTCTACTGAAAATTATCTATTTTTTCTGACTTGTATAGTTTTACAATTTATGTCATTCTATTGACTCGTGCACATTAAATCCAAGTGAACATGGCAAAATAAGAACAAAACCTTAACAATTATGCATTGGTTTCTCTAATATCTAAATAAATTTATTAAACAAGTTTCGCACGACACTGAAACTTTTGATTTGAAAAACTGAGATACTTTTATTCAAGATGTTGAAAGTTGAATTTGAGTTCTGTGTTCTGTCAGACCAAGAGCAGTTCTTTTGACGGGCGTCATGTAGAAAGAGAAAGCCATTGTTACCTGCTGGGCCACAGAAAAATATTCTTAGCCTGCTATCCTGCTCTTGCAAGTGTATTTATAAAAGTACACAGAAACATTTCTGTTTGATGTTTGAGGTGAAATTCTAATGGTGAATCCAAAATCTGCAAGATATTCTCCAGGGATGTTATAGTCGCTATTGCAGATGAGACAGTGCTTCGAAAACTGATATAGCTCTACATGTTTAATTTAACGGATTTTAAAGAGTAACTTCGAAATGTGTGCTTCAAACACGAAAACCTTATAAAGAAAACTTATATGTAATAGGTTGTATGGAGGCTGTATTACACTTTTGGAGGATGAATAGTGCCTATAAAGTATAACTAACGTTTGAAAAACTGTTTAATAAATAAGAAAATGCAAGCCTTTCGCAAAAATGCGCGGTATTAATTACAATTCCGACTGACGGGGACAGCACTACCTGATCTGCAAAAATACCAAAAGGGGCCAAACGGCAACTCTAGAATACGCATCAGCTTATGAAGCTGGCCCATAAGCAGCGCATGTGCCGGATGCGACGGATAAAGTAGGTTTATTTTCTACTTTATTTCTGTCCGTTGCATTGCATTACACCCTTTGAAAGTTGGCACAGCATGAGCGGAACCACTTTCATATTGAAAAATTAAAAGGAATAAGAGGAACTGTCATCATCACATCACCGTACCTATGCGACGGACTCTACGCCGGTTCAATCGAATATGTACGTCATTATTGAAGGATCCGGCTTCGCGACAAAAGCAACAGATTCTCATTCATACTGTGGTCGGCCATCTTGTTCACGTGTTAGGAATTATAGGGAAGTCTTGCATGTGGATATTTATATAGCGATGGCCTATGAAGTTTCGCTTTCCTACAAAACGCAATTGGCTCTTGGAAGTGATAAACGAAGAATGATTTGCTTATTTCGTATAATTTATTAATTAGGTAAAATTACTGAAGCTAATTGAAAATCTCATATGAGAAGTTTAAAATCAGTATAAATTTATGCGGAAATTCTACTTGGTTTGCTTGGCTTCCGTTCTACATATCTAGGGTAGAGGCACTAGTATCCGGACGGTGTTAGTGTCCGGACACTATGTTGTTTATCTGAGAAAAATAGGTACATCACACATAATGTAGTCTCAAATATCAACAATAATACAATCCTTTTTGTGTCACTCATATACATGCAAAGTTTCAAATCAATCATCTGCATAATGTAAGAGATAAGCTGCAGTGTTGTGGCTGAGCTCCGAGAGTGTGGTTGTGTTGTCATTTTGCATACAAAAAAAATAGTGCGAGTATTTGCAAAAAGTAAGTTATTCAAAGAGTATTTCTTAACTTATTCTTCTGGAAAATACTTTGTTTTCCTTTAAATAGGACGCACTTTCATAATTAAAACAAAAATATACAAAAAAAATATTTTTTTGGCCTAATTCTTAGTGTCCGGATACTAAAACTAAAATTGAAAAGCATTTTCAGTATCCAGACAAACTGTCCGGATACGATTGGCAAGAAAAGAAACTAAAAAACGTACAGCAGACCAAAGAAAATATATGAAAAAGAAACAGGAATGCCAAGAATGTTTTGACGAACTCCAAAGCGACGTTGAAGACGACAACTTAAAAAATATTGGCTGCGATTCTTGCGTTAGATGGTTTAATCTTAGTTGCACTTCAATGGCACACTTGGACTATGAGCTAGCATCTAAAAAAGATTTTGTATGTCACTATTGCAGCTGTTATTACTAGCATTAGGTAACATTACATCTGAGCAGAATTAATTTAAGATATATGTATATTTATTAGTTATAAACTGAATTACTATTTATTTTGATATTTTTTTTTTTCATTAATTATTAACTTATTTTTCTTTTATTTAGAATGTTGAACTGAAATACTATTTTTGTTTCCATAATTATGTTACTTCTATAATCTTTTTTCTTTTTCCACGGTTACCTAAGTATTTTGATATAATTAGTGCTTTATATGCATAACTACCAAGCAAAGAACTGAATAGGCTATATGTGATTTTTTTAATTTTTGTTTATGTATATATTTATATTTGTTATTTTTTAAAACTTTTGTTTTTGAATTTGAATTATGTGATGTGAATTTTGCAGGTATTTTAAATACCTTTGTTTCAGTTTTTAGTAAATATATGAAGGTAAATATATAATGAATTAAAGTACCTATATTTATAAAGCAAAATAAAAGCGTTTAATTAAATAAAGACAAAAAAGCCTTAAACTTCATATAAAACTTTTGTGTCCGGATACTAACAAAAAAGTGTCCGGAAACTAAATTCTACTGTCCGGATACTAGTGAAAATCGAACTTTTTTGGATTTATTTTTTGTTAATATTCAGAACGTAACATTTAAAAAAAATGGTAATGTATTATTATTAGTCAATATCGTCACTTTTACAAACATTTTAACTTTTTGCGTTAGCTTTAATAGTGACAAAACTGTTGGAAGTCAAAGTTAACAAATGTGTTAACTGTCCGGATACTAGTGCCTTTACCCTACAATTATAGGTAGAACGTATACGACACTTTATGCGTCTGATTTGTAATCTCATACTTACGACTTTATAACATTTACTGCGAACAAATGGACCTCGCGACCCCATCACCATATCGAACTCACAACCACTGTTTTCAGCCTTACAGGTACTGTTTGGAGTCGAAGTGGTATCAGCGACCCACTTTAAAATGAGAAATAGATTCGATCAGATTGCTTCCCACAATTCCTTTTAAAATAATACAAAGACGACTCGAAGAATTTATGATATTGCATTACATTGCATATAATTCACTGTATTAGGGTTATAAAATAAATTACAAAAAAAAAAAAAAATAAACAAACTTATATCTAATTGTGCAAACACAATAAATCGCATGCACCTCTTCCGGTGCCCGAGTCTTTTCATAGCGAATATCGACTTCGCTCAGAGACGGTTTATGGTAAATGTTAATCGTTCTTAAATCTCTCCGTTGCCATATTTCTTAATCTTCAGTAAATCACAGCTGAATTTGAAGAATTTTTCGCATTTTTCTGGATTTTTAGCATCGGGATGCATTGGTCCTTTACCGCCATTACTAAGATATGTGCCGCCTTCACCCTCGAGAGATGGTTCGATGGCTGCGTATACAATAGTTCTGGATCCTTGTTCAGGAGTCTACAAAAACGAAGAGCAATGTAATTGTACTTTGTTGAACTACACAAATAAGTTACTACCTTAAATATAAGCTTCTTTAACAACGGCACCGCTGTTGTGGCTGAATACTCGAATAGATCAGTGTCGACAACGCCTGGATGCACAGCAACCACTTGCACATGGGCTTTCTGCTCAGCGAGGATTCTATTTAAATGCCGTGTGGATAGAATTTGGGCCAATTTGCTCTGGTTGTAAGCAGTAGCGGGATAGTAATACTTTCTAAACAGAGTTCAAATATTAGCCGCTTGTGACAAATAACTCCTACTTACTCTCCATTGATGTCGTTATAGTTAATGCGTCCAATTAGATTTACTACAGATGAAACATTAATCACGCGTGCGTTTTTACCCTCGACTCCAGCTGCCTTGAGCTGTGGCATGAGCAGGTGTGTCAAAAGGAAGTGCCCCAAGTAGTTTACGGCGAAGTGCGACTCGAAACCCTCTGTTGTTCGGTGTAAGGGTGCAAACATTATGCCAGCTAAAAGAGGGATACTTGCGGTTATATTGAGCATACTTATCAAATTGGAGGTGCTTACCATTATTGAGAAGAATATCAATCTTTTGATATTTGTCCTTTACAATTTTCGCGAATGCAATGACTGAGCTAAGCTCACCAACGTCCAGGGTTTCACAAATGAATTTTCCTTTCGTCTTTGACAAGTCAACAAGTTGTTCCACTGCCTTTTCACCCGATTTCGGATCTCGGCAACCTGGAATACATTAAAAGAACACGTTTAAGAGAGTGGAATCGAAAACGAGCCTAGTGTGCCAGCAAATTTAGCTACTAAGTGGACACATGCTTTTTACTGGCAATTGATTTGCTCTCTACACTGTCGACGCCTCATCAGTATGCTTGACATGCTTTTCTACTCAACTCAGACGTGTCAATTGTAGGAAGCCCACAACTTCTTAACTTTTTGTTCTCCAAACGTTTGACTGCTACCACTTGTTAGCAGACATAATAAAAGTTCTCGATATGTATACACGTAACTGTTGAAGAATTCAGCCTCATGTCTTTACGTACCCATAATAACAGTCATTTCACAGGCGAGAAGTTTCTCAATGATTCTCAGGCCTATTCCACGATTACCACCAGTGATGACAGCAACTTTTCCCGGTTGTTGGTAAAGAACTGGAATAGACAAAATGAAATAACAACAATTAGATTAGAATTTGTTGACCTAATGTAATGGGCACACCTACCAACTTTATCTCTGGGCGCGTAAATCCAATCATGAATGAGACCCACCGTGCCAACATATTGAAATCTGAGCTCAGTCTTCCATTCGTACCAGTTTTTGGGCATCTCCTTTGAGGTTTTGAAAAAGTAAAACATGCACCATAGCGAGAGCAGGAACACGAATAATAAAATTAACATTTTCGCGCAGCTTAATTAGGATCTTTGGCCAGTGGAATGTATACAGTTGGAGCTTTTTACTTTCTGTTGAGTTTCTTCCCAATTCAGCTTCTCACATTATTTTCTCTGAAAAAGAAGTACGAATAGTTGAATATTTTTGTCCCTTATTGGTCTGCATTATACATGGTTGCCACTATTATTAGAAAAAAAAATCCCTGACTTTCCCTGACCAGTTTTGAAGTTTTCCCTGACCAAATTTTGCAAATATACAAAAAAAAAAACAACGCATTTAAACACTAGTCTAGTTTTATTTTCTTGTTTGAAACAAATCACAATATATGTTATTATTGTCAGTCTTGTTAATTCTTGATGGATTCTGCAATTTTTCATTTCTGTTGGTTTGATGAATATTGATTTTTATATCTTTTTGCGGAAACGTGTGGGTAGACTTCAAAGCTCGACACAAATAATTTTTTTGAAATTACAATATTAAAAAAAAAAAATGCTGTGAATTTTCCCTGACTGTTTTCGAAATTCCCCGACTTTCCCTGACATTCCCTGACCAAATTTTCGTTCCCTGACTTTCCCTGACTTTCCAGACCAGTGGACACCATGTTATAAATTAAGTGCCAGTGCTTCCCACGATTCAAGCGCCCAATCGCTGAACTCACGATGAATTTTTTTAGCAATTTAATCGCTTCAGGACTACAAAGAGTCTTCAAAGTCCCATTTGTATGATGTTTGTCAGCCATGACATCATTAGCAAGAATATTTGAGACTGTAATCTATACGAGATACCGATGACTCAAGAACAAACTGCGAAGTCATCGCTGGGTGTTTCTGGGAATGATGATAGCATAAATCTGAATTCCCATGCCTGTCAAAATATTTCACTATCCGCTGTCCGCATTGCACAGATATGAGACAACATGCCACATTTTACCACAATTTCTGTGCAAAAAGATAGCACTCTTTTGCCTGTGCCCCTAATCTGATACTATTTGCTAGAAAATTGCTCAAAAGACTCTCGAATGTACAAGGTGCCCGTATGGCAATCAATTGTGACGGCGCCCATTTGGCCGATATTATCTACTCGACTTGACCAGTTTTAATTTCTAAAGGTTCAAATAAACATAATCAAAAAACAGAATCGAAGTTTTATTAAGAAAAAAAAATGAGAGCCAAACAACATCGGATGACTTCTTTTGGCCAACCTTGTATAACATGGATAACATGATAGAAGATCGCCTTAAGATTTTGGAAAAGTCTCAAGAAAAACCCGACAAACGAATGTGTTGCATTCAGTTCTTTTTACAAAAATTATCTCTCTTCGAACACCATTTCCATACCGATTATCGTTATCAATAGCATATTATGGAAAATATCGAAGCCAAACGTCCCCATGATGTTTATGCCGAAAACACATGTGGAAAGCACTCGCAGCAAGATAAGAATATTATGTGCGATTGCAGACGTAAACTCTGAACCCACTGTAGCAATGCCACATGTCTCTTCCTCTAAATTGACTGCAGTGATATTCGAACTAAAATCGATGTCGCACGGTTGAGATGCACTTGCGCTCATTGCCTAAGGCATAGACTAAACAGTTTTCCAAAGTTGTTTCCTGGTTTCTCAAACACAAGGAGACTAGCAGATGGTTCAAAATATCAATCTTATTTGAGGTTTTCGCCCGATATAGTTTGACGCTCAGGTATCTATTGATAACAAAAAATTGCACAAATTAGTTAGTTAGTTAGTTAGTCAGTAAGAAGAACAAAATATACCTAACTGACTTGCACTCAGCCTTTTTTTTAAATGAGCCAGTACATTAGTGCTTAACTTTCACTTTCGCTAAAGTTTCACTGCATAGGTACCTACTCACCATATCACATGCGAAAGGGAATCAAGGTACAAGCAGGACAGGATAAATATGTAACGTCGCGTCGTCGTCATACGATAGTACTTATTACAAAGAGCAAACATTACTCAGGTGTCAGAATTAAGTTGTCACATGACGCGGTAGTAAACGAAACTACACTTTCCACACGAAGGGGTATATTATGTAGAGAGCGGATTTATGATGTCTGAACGATTTTTTTGTAATCAGTTTTGACTGAGAGATAAGGTTCAATGTATGTAAGTCCACATGGGTACACTTTGGCATTGTGCCGTTTTATTATAAATATTTAACAATGCGTTATATAACTTTTGTCAAAAATGAACAAATAGTTGGCATAACTGGTCTGTACTCTGTATAGTGTATAGATGAGCCTCCTTCAACCGTTTTGTGTGTTTTTTTTTTTTTGGGGCTTACAATTTTTTTAATAAAACATCTGTTTATTAAGTTTTTATTTATCTATAATGCATTTGACCAATGGTTCTACTACCATATTGCTTATCTTGGAATTTTTTAAACTTCTGTAGTCTGAAATCTGTAATGGCGTTTTCGATTGAAGAAAAGAGTTGCCCTTTCTATCGACAGGTATATTCATTTCAACTCAATCTTCTTACTTTCAAAGATCTTCATTAGATTTATCCAAACTTTTATCAACGACAGCGTCTATAAAATATATATGCGAAAAGCACCAGCTACAACTTTTTAAATGTTGTCAAAAATCGTCTCTGTGTTAGATTCCAGGAAAAACAAACACAAATACGAATTTTAGGTTTTCTTAATATGCAAACCAATTGAAATAAAATGAAAAAAAAAAAAATAATTTAAATTCTATCGCAAACGTCTGATAAAAACCCGAGACCGCAGTGATATAAAACGGCTTTTCTCAATTGTACTGAAAACTGAAACAAAATAGTACTGAAACATTAAAAATTGTAGGTAGGAACCTACTTAATTTTTTTAAATGCATGACGAAAATTTAAAAAATAAATATTTGGTTAGGCCAAAAACAAAACTAGGCACATTTCATGGCAGCTCATATATTCAAAGATATACAGAAACCATTTAAAAAATTATAAAAAGTACAAATAGTACTAAAAATTAAGAAGTGAAATGCTATTTCCCTGAATTGCGTACAATAATCAGCCCTCAACTATGTCCAAGATCGACACTGTAAATGTGATGAAAGAGCTTCTCAATTCAGCCATTCGGACTCGTCATAAATATAAAAACTCCCACAGAATGAATTGTTGTAAGAAACTAGACCTAGGGATCCGTTTTCGATATGTTTTCTGTTTCTTGTTTAAAAGATTTCAAATTCGATATGTTCTTATTTTTCGATAACAAATTTCCAAAGCGTTTACACCGCATAACTACAAACTGTTTCAAAGAGCTGAGTAGACCGAAGGCTTTTTCTTTAGTAGCCTAAATTTCGCTATAGAGACGAGCAGTTCGAAACTACAACCGCTGACGCACAGAAGACGTTTTGTTCACCTTTGGCTTTTACGCAAGTAGATTCTGTCATGACAGAGCGGACATTAGAAAATGCGGTAGGTATATGAGCGCCTACAAGACTTTTAACCAATGCACATAGCATTAGAAGGGCAGTTGTGACTTGTTAACCGCGATGGCGGCATTATTTTCCGCAACTTCCTTTGGCTACAGTATAAGCAGACTTTGAAATTCGCTTCGGTAATATATTTATCAGGGGACTACAACTAACAATAATACCAAAGTAACACCCGTCTGCAAACTTGTCGGGCGCAGTAAAGCCGTTAGCTTTCCTTTCCTGATGAATTTGAAAAGAAAAAAAAAACAGATTGCAAGCAGATTTGAAACAAAACTGCGGAAACGAGAGTTCCAGTTCCAGAATGACTAAATCCTAAATCGATTATAGGTTTATGAGGCTTTCAAATTTAATTCAACCACTAATAGACTAATTTTAGGATTCGAAATTCCTTTCATTCACCCAGGACATCTGCAATTATCGAGTGCAGTGTTCTATGTGCAATGGATCATGTGTTCCTTAAGCCATTGCAATTTTTTATTAAAAATAAATTAAAAATAAACCTATTCATCAAAGTTCATTACTCATTGTCATTAGTGAAGATTTAGGAGAGCTTATAAGACTTACTAGTGCTCCCACCCACTCTGAATATATGAACGAGCGCGCTGTCATATTTAAAGTAATCAGGGTCGGCATTCTGTAAGGCGAAATGTTCAAACGTTTTCGTGTGCACGAAGAAATTTGCTTGTGTAATTTAGGGCAAATCATTCGTTTGTTTGTTTCGCCTTACAGAGATTTGCTTTTTGATGTGGCTCTGGCTCCCTCATTTATTATTTGACAATTACACATTTCTTTACTTAAAACAACTGCTTTTATATTTCCCTATACAACATTATCTAACCTAACCTAAAAAAAATGGACCCTTGAACATTGAAGTTTCGCTTTTTTCGTATCCAAAATTGTATGTGAGTGAGTACACAACAATTAAGTTCGGTAAATTCTGTAAATCAATTCATAACTCCGACTCTAGTTGATTCCATCTTAAATTGGAATTCCATTTACACACAATGCATAAAGGCATTAAAAATTAACCCGTCAAATGCATACATAAACTTACTCGTATTTGTATCAACAAATTACAGGCAATTTGCGAACACACTATATTAGCATTAATTAAACTCCATTTAATATCACATTGAATTCGTAAATACCCACTTTTCATTGCGTCCTCGTCAAATTTCTTAATTTATGTAAATTCTATGCGGCAAAAAAAGACTTCTATAGGTATGTGGAAAAACACACGTTATATTTGAACCGCTTTCTCTCGCTCATCAAATTGATGTTTGGTTGTTGTTTTTCTCATTTTATAACTGACAAATGGTTCCTGTAATGCATCGTGTGTACTATGCACGAGTGTTAATTTGTCATAGCACTGTTGTGTTTATAGAGAACTTCACGGTTGGGGAAATATTTAGCATTTAATTGCAAAACCAACAGCACACATCCTAAGGTCAAGAAAAATCTCAATTTGTTGACAATTTACAAATAATGAACTTCACTGCGTTTGAAAATTGCCAAAACAAATAGAGGTGCAACCAGTCATGCTAATTTTTGTGTGAAACTCGCTACATGCATTGAAAAGGTGCAAGGGTGAGTAAGCTACCACAAATTGAACAATTAAGCACGTGGGATTGAGATCGAAGATGAGAAGAGTTCTTGAATGACAAATATCCACTTAAACTAGGTACGATCAGAATTTTCAATTAAAGCACTTGGATTGAAATCTGAGCGATACTAGTCGGGTCTTGGGAAACTGATACTGTGTTTGCTGTCGATTGGTAATATTGATCTTTGGGTCTGTTCCCACCACATAGATACAGAAGTCTTCTCAACATCGCACACAATAATCTGTGAATATGTCTATTTTTGGCATTCCCACTAAACTTGTCTAATTGACAAGGATGACGTTAGGGGTTTTTTTTAAAGACTCTGATTATTTTAATTTTTGTGCTTGTAAAAAAGCATATGAAAGCAAAAGCTGCCAAATGCAAATTTGTATGCAAATCTTCTGATATTTGAATTCACGTTTGCAAATTTGCGGTTCAAAGCGTTTCATATTTTAAGGTTGTTTTGCTGGAAATTGGGATACCTCTCGCGCTGACATAAATGTAACAGTCAGGCCAAAAAGTATGGGAACATAACTAGTACGAAGCCTATGACTGCATTTTATGGGCTGATTGCATTTCCAAAGCGCAGTTACATGAATAAAGGAGTTATGGAACTGATCAGCGTTCAAAGAAGAAAATGACATTTCCATTGCATGATAGGCGATGCAATTGTTCGGGCGTTAGTCTCAGATGGAAAAAGAGCTGCTCGTACTTGATTAGGAGACTCCTTCTTCAATCTTCGTGCTAATAGCCATTGCAACGAACAGTTATTTTATGCTCCCTATTCATCACAATGTATACACCTTTATGAAGTTGTTTAAAAAAAAATGCGTTAAAAATCGGTAACCCGAGTTAAAACTGTGATGCTCGAGTTTTCAATGGTTGCACCGAATAACACCAAACAACGGAAAGAATTTGGAAATGCATACGAATTTAATGCACATTGCATTTAATCCCTTACTACTGCTTGACTCCCATTTCATAATGATTAAAAGTCGCTGTACTGTTCGACTTCTACGGTAAAACGGGAAGTAAAACGAGACGAGTGCTGTGATCAGCGAAGGTATGCGATATACGTTGAAGACGTTTGTAATATGACTGTGAGTACTGGGAACGGGCGGATTTCTTTGGTGCACAAGTACAACTCTTGTAGGTAACATGAATTGATAGCCCGTAATTTAATCCAGTAAACAGACGGGTATCGTCTATTATATAGTTAGGGCTTACATACGCATTTCCCGAAAAAAGAACCACAATGTAAGAACCTGCTCGATAATAAGCGCAAACTCATCGCGCCGCATTAATTACAAATTTTTCTCTCGACTTACAATTGCGGAATTTGTATGGAAAATATAGCAACTAAAATTGAGAATCGAAACTAAATTTATGTTTAAAGGAAAAAGCACATCTATTTTACCCACATGATCTATAGGCATAGATCCAACCATGAAAAACCATGAAAATCGTTGATCTATATAGATCATGTGGGCATAATTTAAAAAACCTATTTCTGGGAGTTAACAGACCAGGTCGCGTACGACATGAAATAAAAGTAACAGCGACATGACACACCAAAGCATCCTCAAAGCATAAAGGTAAAACCTGCCTAGGAAGCCATGTCTTTGTAACTGATGAGTTGCAAAGTTTGAATTTAAAAAAAAATCTAACCTATAAATTAACTCTGTAGAAAATCTAATTGGATAGTGTTAGCTTTGAAAGGGGAATCGAATTAGGTAGTGAAAATAAATAAAAAAAAGGAAAAACAGTTGGCGCAATAGAACTGTAAGACTAGACCTTCTTACAGCCATTCGTTTTGCGAATGCAAGGATCTACAATTTTATGCCGAGTCCAAACGGCTAATTGAGAAGCTCTTTCATGACATTTATGTTTGTCAGACGTTCGCAAGAGGTGGGCCAATGAAAAAAATCCTTAAGATGAGAACTCCCTCCATTACTTCATGCAAGAATAAGGCAAGCATGCTGACGCTCGAGCAAGGCTGTTGTTTTGTCAAAGACATTTCAATAAATCAATTATAGGCATGTTTTTTGAGCTTTGATCTAAGCAAAGCAAAGTAAAGTACGATTTTCTGCACACGATTACGACAAATACTGTGAGTCTCGAAGTGTCATGTAGAGTAGTTGTTGTAATTGCGTGCTGAATATCCTACTCTTTGCTTTGCTGAGATTGAAGCTAAAAAAAAAAACAGACCTTATGTCGTCAGCCGAATACATTGGGATGACAACAAGAACAAGTAACAAATTAAAAGACCCAACTCTAACGCTTATTTGTAGAATGAAGTGTTGTTCCTTTTAACAATAGGCGTCACTTTGACTAATTACTACGTACTACATTATTATCCGCTACAAAATTCAGCAGACGAATGCCATTGAATGGATGATCATGTGCTAAAGTAGTTGTGCCCGTGGAAGGTACGTGTGTCAAATAGTCGCAATATATCAAAACAAGCTCAAATGCCATAAACATGACCGATTCCGCAGTGCATGCCTATGCGACTAATACCACATACTAGATTGCATATATGTAAAATGTAACTGATGTGAAATTGCTATTGCTACAAGTGCATGATAATAAGTGACAAACTATGTGTAGTAACACCGAATTAGCTTCACTACAAGAATACGACCATGAACTTGACTCAATGGACAAGATCAAGGTACAGTCAAAGAAATATGATTCAGCGCTGTCAGACACCAGCAGGCGGCAACTCAACTACACATCCGATTGCAAAATCTATCCCTAGTGCGCAAGACAAACCATGGAGAAATCAAAACGAGTTTTAGTTTTCTGTTGAAAACCAATCAATTAAAAGAAAAACGATAGAAACGCAAATCTAAAAACGACAGTTTCCTTGATAGCAAACAACTACACGGACGCGGATCCGTCCACTTTAAATATTCAATAGATGCGAAATGCAAAAGCAAATCTCGCTACTGAAGATACGAATGAACTTCGTTAACCTCTTTGGCCTCAGCTGCTTTAACAGACCCAGCGAATATGCGAAACTTTCTTTTTTTTTTTCTTAGGCTAGGTGCACAACTTCAATACTAGAGAACTGGCGACATCACTAGGACAAGTTATTTAAAGTTTCTTGAGATAGAGCATTCGCGACGTTCTAATGGACAAAAAGCATAGAAACAGATAACAGCAAAGTATATTTAAAAATCGATAACACTGGTTGTGCAAGAGAAAGCTGAAATTGAATGTACTTTTCTTATTGTGCCACTAACTGTTTAATCTGCTTTAAGAATACCTTACCTAAGCAAATCCAGTCGAATTTTCTTGTCGCGGTGATGTACTCCACGTTAAATCGGGAAAAGAATGGGAATCTCGGAAGACGTATAATCAAAGAGAAATTCAAGAACAACGAACACTGGCGAAGCCCCGGGACTTGGCAACCGAACCGATGGGGATTTTAAAGTAAACTGAACATGGTTTGTCTGGGGCAGAAGATAGCTAAAACGAACTCCAAAACACTGGACACAGCAAACGTGGAAGAGAAGACATGGAAATTTAAAGCGGCGTACGATACGATTCGAACAAATATGAGCACCACCTTTTTGTTTATCTTGCTGTGTTGACAAATTGAAACGTCAAAGAGACGTCACTTGGCAGATGGCATGTTAACTGTGGTTCAGGGCTGTTATTGAGGTTGGCGAACGTAATAAGTTAGGTAACTGCTTAATTTTCATTCCAACATCGCTAAAAAAAATTCCAAGTACCTACGTAGGACCTACCTATAGGTTCAAAGTCGGTTTTATCGAACCAAAAAACCGCAAATCGTATTAATAAACATTTTTGATAGATATTTGACGTTTAAGAACTAGCGAATAGCTAAACTTCCTCCAGGGGAAAAGTTTAGACTTTAGAACTTGAATAATTAGGTAATGACAACAAAATATCAGTAATTGATGAATTTTTTTAGATTTTGGAGAGCAGTGCTCCCACTTGTGTACGATTTTTGAATAGAACAAGTGACTACGTATACTAAATCCCGTATTAATAAACGCTGCGTAAAAGTTATCAACTCGTTATTCAGCAGTTACGTCAAATTTTTTTATGCTATCTGATGTCTACTAGTTAACTTACTTGTGCACATTTGTTTATTAATACCGGGGTAAGTCCTTTACTCAACGACCGTTGAACGGTGAACATTAGATATGGTTTTTGCTAATAGCGATGCAAATGTTTTTTGCAACCAAAAAATAATTAGTTTGTGTCTTTAAATTTTTATGAAATCTAGTTTCAGTGTCGTTGTTATTTTTTTTGTTTGGAATTTCATTGCACGCATTCATATATTTTATAACTCCATTTGCATACACATCATGCACGTCAGCATCCCTACATATAAATAAGATTTGGCACGCGTAGCCTAAATAGTATTCATTTCAACTTCAAATGTTGGTAGGTACCATAAACAATTTTCGAAAATGTTTTTGCCCAAAAGTGCAGAGCTCCGCATGCCTGAATTACAGTACCCCATTCAGTCGTATATGCCTTTGACGTTTTGTTTGGAACGCCGTTTATGTCTTTTGGCTGATATTGTTGTTTTTTCAATTGCAATTTATAGGCACTTCATAGATTTGACGAAGGTACCTACTTGTGGCGCCCAAATGGTGTGGGAAACTAAAATATTGTGAGAGGAGAAAAATCTCGGTATAGTTTTAGGAAATATGAAGACATTTTGTTTCACACAATTGTTGCATACCCTTAAGCACATAAAAGCTGAATGTATCCAACATTAGTTGTTGGTAGAGATTTATTAACAATTATAAACTTTCAACCTTCTACATGTTTTCTTATTCGACATTATCTCCTTTATCCATAAAAGGATGACAAACCATTCAACACACAGTCTAAACCAAATCCAATACCATAAAAGTTTTATTAATGTTTTCAACTGTAAAAATGCGCTGTATGACAGAAGACATTCCACGACTTAACTGCCCTCTTCGTGTAAAATTGCTTTTTAGAAATTACTTATCAGCATGAAAATTCCAGTTTTGTGTACGATATCAGAAATCAGAGTCAGACCACTTCCTGCAGCAGTCTAAAGCACTCCAGTCCAGCTCCAGTCATTTAACAAGTATCGGTTAGAAAGAACGCAAAATGTGTTCTAAGTACATAATCCTGACAATATTGGCAATAATGTTTCCCAGGAGTACTATTGGCAATAAATTTAATATAAGCCTATCGGACTTGACCACCTGTGAAGTGTACAATATAAAAACCAGAGGATACACATATGCGGACTTCTTCCAAGTGGACTCGTTGAAAAACAATAAAATAAACGGCAGTGAAAGATTGCATTTGAAATTCTACGTAATGACATCGATGGATGCTCACATTCTTTTATCGGAAGTCGATAAACCAAGAAAATCGAATCGTGTTTATGAAATCGGTATTAGAATGTGCAAAGGATTTATTCATAAAACCTCTTGTATTTATAAGTAAATTTTTTTCTTATCAGTTCTTGGCGCCGGATCAAATTCATTTTCCGCAATTCGCACAAAAATGTCTAGCGGGCGAGTCGCAACGACCTTGGTGGGAGATCTGTTATCATTTTTTGATCCAATGCCAGTTGAAATTATACAGTACAAAGGTGGGTGTGGTCGCTGTGTAGATAAAGGATAAAATCCAAGTAACTGAAACGACATGCTTTCTGCTTTTAGATGGCTTGCTAGTTGTGAATATCGCAAATGTTTCGGAGCCACATTTAAACTTCACAGATGCCAGCCCTTTGAATATTCGCTACGTTAGCTTTAGCTCATATGGATCGACTCCAGCTAAATGGTATTACGATTGTCAATTTGATGGATTTTGTAAGTACCCTGCCTTAATTTATTTAGTTTTTCGTTTTATCGACAGCAAGTGTTTTTATAAGGTCAGATACAGATCCAGCTCAGTCAGAGTTTCGGTCGTTTTCCAAAGACCGAGAGACTAGATGCCAACTTTTTCTATGCAATTTTTATTTATTTACCGAAAGAAACACAATGATATACCTTTTACATAGACAACGTGTCAATCAGCATCGTTCCTTTCCAATTATATGCCTGGCGTAGAAAAAGTGGCGTTCACTCAGGTTTTTCAGAGAAAAATCTAGTCCATTCAAATATTGTCGGTCTTTTCTGTGATAGATGTATTTGTGTAATTGATTTATCTGCTTTTATTGATCATGTTAATGCAAGGCATTTGATTCTGCAAATATGACTATTTTAGTTGGTGAAATGGAAATGGAGAGCCGCCCACTGGCCAATGAGGAGAGACTTACAGCCGATATTCTTAATGTGAGCGAGCCGGATGTTCCGCCGCCTAATGTGACACAGATAATGTTTTCCTTCAAAGTACGATCAGTTGAGTTCGATCAACGCGCTTCGGTTATGAGCACTAGACTTCACTTGAACATGGTAATAGATATTTGTAAAAGAATTCACTCAAAAACTTTGTATTGTTTCTTACACATTCTCTTCAGGAATGGATCGATACTCGCCTTAAATGGAATGCCAGTGAATACGGAGGCGTGAAATACATAGTACAGCCCCTGTTCAAAATATGGCACCCAGTGCTCAGAGTTGAGGAGTAAGCATTGCAAAAATTAAAAACATCTGCATTTTCAGCATTAAAGTCGTGCTTCGCAATTCTAGTGGCGCTTTGGACACGTTCAAAAAGTTTAAACCATTCTATAGCATTCGAGTTGACAGCGATGGACGCGTTAGAATGTTCGCTAGAAATGCAGAGCTGCATTCGTGGTGCTTCGATGTGAATGCAGATTGGCCAAACGATGTTACCAAATGCGAGATTATTTTGGACACAAGCAACGATAACATTAAGCTTGCCTATAATAGCTCAATACCACTGACAGATCAAAGCATAAACGAACTGTCTGAATGGGCAATTAATGAAATCAAAGTGATGTATTCAACTTATGAAAGAAACGGGAGTGATCAACAGACAAACAATACCAAAAAGGCATATCTGCAAGCGATTGCCGATGACTTGAAGATACAATTGACAATTAGTAGGAATAGTGACTTTTATCACTGTGTCTTTACTGCACCTGTTTATGGTAAGTAATTGAAATATGTGATTGAAATATGTAAATTGTTTTGAGAGTGTCGTTTTCTTCTTTATTTAGTATCAGAAGCTCTCATATTGCTGGCATTCTTTTTGGAGGAGTACAGGCGAGGGGGGCTGAACTTAGTGGCCATAGTCGTTGTGTCAATCGGTTTTATGTTTGTTGCAAAGCACGCACCTCCGACCATACTGTCTGATATTGGTGAGTTTAAAATTTACTTATTTCATAACCTAAAAAAATAGGCACTGCAGTAAATAATGAGGCGCAGCACTTTGATGTGTCGCAGTTTTGATTGGCCTACATCTGTCACATGCACAGTTTTTTTAGCTCACGCTTATAAGCGAATTTGCTAAAGAATTTCGCGACTGCTTACTAAGTTGACAGTTCGTACATGTGGCTGATGTAAGAAAAGTGCTTTCATTACATTTGTGGATAATTAATTGGATTACGCTCTTAAAGTCGTAATTTTTTAATTAGTTACTAGTTTTGGAGGTCCATCGTCGTCTTGCCGAGCATAATAATCTAACGCAATCGACAAAAGACCTTATATGTCGTTTTTCATTCCATATCAGATTTTTCGTGTCACCTTTGTTTTAAATTGTAATTTGTTTTTTTATAAAAATCCATTCAATTTATGTTGATATTAATTACCAGAGACAATACTGAGACCACCAACTTCGACCGATTTCCCGTTACTTAGCCTACAAGCTATATTTCTATGGGGTGGCACACGCTAAGTGCGCTTGTATTGTACATAGAAATTTGTATTGACAAATGTCACGAAACTTCAGAAACAAATACACTCGCACCTTGCATATGCCACTTCCGCTTTGGGCAAAGTGGCTTGCAGCGTTCATAGAATTTTATCCGTTAAATTTGAAATTGTGCGTTACGTGTGAATAATATTTTTTTTTAGGAAAAAGTGTACATTTGCTTAAAATATTTGCGAAAAATGAAGAATGTAGGTTGGTTGAGGGAAAATAAAAACATTTTGAGCAAATTTTCTTTATTATTTAAGAAAAATTTACACACGAAATCGAAGTTAATTATATCCAAAAGCGGGAAATACACAACCATATTTGTCCTGGTATATTTCTAGTATGTAAAACATCTAATTTAGATAGTTTTATTAACCACACAAATCAAATTATTCACCTTCAAAAAATTTATAATTACTAACCAATGGCATTCAGTTATGCTAAAATGTGGTATTCCCGAACTCTTTCACATTTCCCCACGGTTGCCGAGGTTGGCAGCATTTATTTTTGTATTTTTTGTATGTTTTTGCATGTCACACGGATTCATATTTGACATAACACCGATAGGAATACAAAATGGCGAATTTGAAAAAAAAACTGAGGGGGCCAGCGGCAAGAGGATTGTGAGTTGGGGGTCTCAGTATGGTTTGTCTATGTTAATTACAGCGGCCAAATGTAAATTTTCACAGACCTTGTCGTCTAAAAATGTAAATGATAGCACACTTTAAAGTTTGACAAATGACAATAATGTAATGTTTTGGTGTTAGTGTAATGTCGTTTTCCATTGGACAAAAAGAAGCGTCCGGGAGAGTCCGGAATCAAAAAAATGCTGTTCCATTGGCACAAAAATACTCTTCTGGTTATTCTGAGAAGAGAATTTCGCTTCTCGATTTGAAGTCAGAATCCACTCAAGAAGCACTCACACAAGTGCAATTTATGTATTTATTACAAGTTAGCTGACAGCAGCCGTAGATTATTTTTTGGCATTTCACCAATACTTTTGTGGATTCTGTCAGAAGCAGTTTTGCTGTTCCATTGGATTTCAGAATGAGTGGATCCCCGAGTGAAACAAATGGAAAACGACATGAGATTCGCAAAATGGCTCTGACTCTGTTTTTTTTTTACGCCCAATAGAATATGAAAACTGACAGCCAGCTGATTTCGAAAGCAGAAAAACGCTCTGAACTGAAAAAAAAAATTAAAAATGACATTTTATTTGTCGATAATTCTGTAAATTCACAGTACGCTAAAGTATGAAATGGAGCTTAAGCAGATGTTTGTACTAGATTAGTAGATCGATGTCTCCACTCCTTTTTTTTCGCATCGTATTGTCCGGGACATAAGTTATTGGTAGCGAAATTTTTAAAAATTTATTTGGTTTGTTATTAATGACAACTGGCCATTGCAATATGTACGGGCAATTGATAAATTACAAGAGGAATGTATGTACCTTGAACTCTGTAAGAACAACCAGAAAAAAAAACCGTTTCCTAAAATAAATCGTGAGCAAAAGCTGTTCTAATATCGAAAGGGTTTAGTACTTTCTTTTTCTTTTTTAATTCTTAGCTCAGTTTAATTTTAATCTTTGTTTGAAATTGGTCTGAGCTCTGAAGCCAAAAATAGAATTTTGGATGTACTTAGGTAAAGGGTGATTTTTTAAGAGGTTTAGAACTTTTTTAAAAAAAAAACACAAAAAATTCGAAAAAATTAATGAAATATTTATTTGAATCGATAGTTTGAACCTTGCAATTTAATGTTTAAAGATAATTTCATGCAAATGTTGACCGCGGCTGCGTCTCAGTTAGCCCATCCGCTGAGTCCAATTTTGGCATACTCTTTCACACATATCGGCCGGTATCTCACGAATGAATGCATGGATGTTGGCTTCCAGTGCGTCAATCGAAGCGGGCTTGTCCCTATACACATTAGCCTTGGCATACCCCCACAAAAAATAATCTAATGGTGTCAAATCGCACGATCTAGGCGGCCAATTGACCGGCCCGAATATTCTTCCGAATAGACTGCTCAGAAGGTCGAGAATGCCGATCATAAAATGGAAGCAGCGCGCGATATACATTTCGAACCGAGCACGAATTTTGATAGTAAAATTCAATAATTTGCAAGCGTTGTTCATTTGTAAGACGATCCATGGTTAAATTGCAAACCAAACTGAAGCTGTTTGACAGTGACACAAGGTACTAAACACACGTCAGCTGTCAAAACCAGTGTTGCCAAAACCAAACCAGCTAAAAAATCACCCTTTATATAGTAACTATTGTATTTATTTTCTCTTTTTTTACGATTATAGTTATTGCGTTAATGTGTATGAATGAATCGAGAAATTATTATTGTAAATGGGTTAACTTATTTAACAAAAATAAATGCCAAGTAAATATGACTGCCAATAGAATCCAAATAAAAAGTCGAAATCTATCAAGTTTTTTCCAAAAATTGAACGAATTGTGAATGTTCTTTATTAAAACATTCTAACTGTGATGGGACCATACAAACCGTATCAGCCGATTCATTTGCGTTCAATGTGAAAATCACTTTCAGTGTCGTCCTCTTTCTACTCTGAAATAAAATGCAACTACATTCCTGATACATGCAGCCAGCAGCCTTGCTATTTCAGATATACTCGTTTAAGTCTTAAGACCTTACAGTGCTATAAAGAAATAGATCGTTAACCACTGCAATAGAGTATAATCAATTTTCCAAACGATCACCTGTCAGTTTCGGTCTTGGCCAGTTCCAATTAAGTAACGATTACCATTTTATTTATGCAATTAAATAGTGGTTCTTGTACGGTAGGTGCAAAGTGGGTGTTAATTTTTAAATTAAAGTTTTAATCTAGCGCACAGGCATAACGGGTAATGCAATCGAACGATTCATCAACGACACTATTAATTGAATTCAGATTAACAGTTTCTTTTTTCTTTTCCCCACTCTAGTCTATACTTACGAAGTCCTCATGCAAGTAGCGACCGCCACTTATGTTCTTCACGTTGTCAGCATCTGGCTGGACATGTACCCCCCGAAAGCCCAGCCCCATCTATATGTCATGAATGTAATAAATTGTTCAGCCTTGAGGTTCGTTCTCGCCATGAGATTTGAAGACGTAAGTAGTACTAATAGAATAACATTTTCAATTCAAATGATTTGCTCTCTCTGCTCGCCCTTAGTCAACCGCCTATGTCGCCGCCCAGGAATATCCGTGGCAAGAAATATCCAAAATGCTCAACCGCCTAACGTTCATAGGGATACTCATAACTTTTGTTTGCATCAATTGCACAATTTGAATATGCTTCTATGTGAATGTTGGTTTTTACAAAACTGCTACACTTACCAATCGCCCTGCAGATGTGCCACCATTATCAAATAAAACACAACGCATATTTTCTCAGCATAGTTGCAATACTATTTTTAATAAATATTTTATACACGCGTATGATGTAGAAAATGGTAAACAATTTGCGAAAAATAATACGTGACATGCTAAACTCTACCAATCAAAAAGATGACTATACTAACAACAAGTGACACTAGGATTTGTTAATCGTCCATGTTTCCATTTAATGATAGCCATAGCCGTGTCCGCCATAGCCGGAAGAGATGATGGTCGGTGCAGCAGCGTACTTGAGCACGGGTTGTGCTACGGCAACTGGGTGAGCAACGCTAATGGCTGGGGCAGCATGAGCGACAGCAACCGGTGCAGCAGCGTACTTAATCACTGGAGCTGGATGGGACACATGCACCTATATGGATGGGCCTAAGTCAAGCACTTGAAAAAGACTACGATTCTTACCTGACTGAAGGTGGCGTAGCTGGTGGCAGCTGGTGCAACGGCCTTAACGTAGGTTGGAGCGGCTTGGACTACGACTGGAGCTGGGGCATACGATTTGACAATTGTGGGAGCAGCAACGGCAACTGGAGCGGCAACTGAAATTCCACCCAAACCAATACCATGGCCCAGTCCATATCCTCCGTATCCGCCATATCCCAAAAGCCCGCCAGGAGCAGCCAAACTGGCAGCGATCAACGAGCACAAGATCTGCAAAAGATCAGATGGTTGAACAGATATCCATCTATATCGCTGATTAATAACGTAGGCACTCCTCTTACCAAGAATTTCATTATGAGTTTATTGCAAGTTCTCCGAAAGGATGCGATGTTACGATCAGAGGTCGATTGAACTGACTATGCTGGATGCAGCGTTCGGATAGTCTTTTATACCTTAGATCCGATTAGTTTATCTCTCAGATTTGTCCGTTCGTTTTTGAGTACTATTTTATAAAAGTAGTGGGGTGTACGCACCAATTTACCATTCAACATCGATTTGAATGTGTGTCACTTCGTTGGACGCGTGGTTTCCCGCCCCTCGTGCGATATTAGAAGCTAAATTGTTGCTACTGGATATAAAGCTAATAGAACACGAAAAATGTGATCCAACTCCTTTTACGAGCACCGACAATTGGAGTGTCGTGGTGTCCGCTCTTAGGTGAACCACTTATCCATAATGAGTGAGTAGCAGCCAGAAAGCTTGTCTTCTTTCTTGTCTGATGTGATATACACTCGGGTTCGTGTTTGGTGAAGCCATAATGGCTGCGGTAGCTTTTAGGTTGTCTGTCTATGCGAGTACGATTATTTTTTTAATGAACAAAAAGTTAAACACATACTTGTGCCTGAAATCTGTAAGTTTTTGTTTTGCCTGAACTGCTGCAAATGCAGGAAACATGTCAATGAAATGTTTTGCTATTCGATAGCAGGAATTCTTGTCGTTGACAATTTATTTTCAAGAAATGAATTAATTACTTTCGAACATGGCTTTGCACAGATAATAAAATACAACACGAGGGAGATAGTGTTGCTGGTCACAATTACATACCCACCAACAACCGAGTTAAATTTGCGACCTCACATCATCCGAAAACCGAGCGATTTGCTTTACGTTCGCTTAAAGACAGTCACCTGCTGTTCATCTAAGAATCCAAGGCGATACTTCCCTGGTGCTAAATAGTCAGCTGGTACAAAATCGAATGTTGTTCGGTGGAAAGAATCGGGAAAGAACAAATTCGTACAGGAAGAGTATACCTACTCAAGGAGCCAAATGCAAACTAATTGCCCTTGATAATGCAAGGTTGAAGAAGAAGAACTGCGACACTAAAAATAATTAATCAGTTGAGCAACAGGTGCATATGGGATTTTTGCCTTTTAGCACGACTCGTTTTGTGTGAGGTTGTTACTTTTGAAGGGATGTTGATAGCAATAGTCTCGAATGTTAGTCTAAAGTTAACGACAGGGGGCGCAGTGGAAAAAAGTTTGGGTGCGATTTGTTCTTTTCCGGAAATCGAACCTCAGACCACTTGATAATAGAACAACCACACAGTTTCTAAATTCTCAGCCATTGCGCCCACTGCTATATATTTTTTTTTTTTTTTTGTGAGAATGTGTTACCAACCGAAGGGATTCTTTGACGTTTCCGAAATTTGCACTCAGTACTTTTTCCGAAAAAAAGCGAACTTGACAGCAGCAGTTTATGTTGAGACATTTGTAGTGATGTACTATTGACAATGTTCGGAAAATGCTTTCATTTACTTTCATCGAGTAAAAACTAGAAGAAGTGTGAATAAAAAGTCCAGACATACGAGTAAAACAAAAAAATATAACAGTTGAGCCGTCATTCTGAGCTGTTTTAATTGAGTGTTCGTCTTCTTTACTTTGTCTTACTTTGCAGAGATTGGTGTTCAATAAAACAGGCCTACTAACGATACCACATGGGATTGGTGCAGAAGACTGGGTAAAAACAACAAGGATGTACAATCTCCCACTGCGCCATCTCTTGCAAACATCTTACAAACCATCGCCATACATAAAATTGCAGATCCCTGTCAGTCGAAAAATTAAAAACTAGCACAAACAAATGCTAGAAAGTAGCCAACCCTATCGTGGTATATTGTCCTGTTGCTACAAGTCTTTCTTTCTCTTTTTATTCTTCCCCTTTCTAATCCCCAACAAAATAAAACAACATTTTCGACGAATTCGTAGCATACCGAACTACAGCACCACAAACAAAATCGCATACGTCTGAGTCTGTGAAATATCCAAAGCTGTCACATCACATTAATAATAACTTCAAAATGAAACCCAACTGGGCGTTAAATTGAAAAAAATGCTCATGATCAGTTGACCACCTCCAGCAATGACGGCGCGTACAAAAATTTCATTCGGCAATCCATCTAAGCCAACGGTCTGAATCGAGTAAGCACAGGTCGACTGCCATGTAAGCTCTATGCTCCTTTTAGCACTATATTGGAACTTGGAAGCGGAGCGCGCGATTCTTGATGTTGATGGGCAACATAGTCATTCAATAACAACCACCGAATGCGTATTGCTGCAATATTACGCCTTTCCATAAGTGACAGAACCCAATATACGAACTGATTCTCATAGAGTCAGAAAAAGTGAGAGTCGTTTCAATTTGTTGTGCCTTTAATGCGTCATGAAATCTTGAGCCAAAGCAAAAAAATGGAATTTATGATCTTAATTGATCCAGATTACAAGACAGCTGCAGATGTAGCGTGCGCACTGCTCCGAATGCAGCAATCGCACTTGCTATTAGGTGTTTTAGAGCAACAACGTTCCGCAGCTATATTCACATTCGAAGTGGTCGAAGCCACGCCAATAGAGCCTTACATGCTTGGAATCGAAAATATCAATACACGTGATTCTCGTTGTAGGCCATGAACAAATGTGCGATTATCTGCGGATATAAAGACTGCAAAGACTTCGCCACGATAACATCTCACAGTGGAAGTGGGATAAAATTCGGACAGGTGTTTAATTTGAAGGAGTCGAGCACCGTAGGAGCTAATACCGAGCATGTGATTACGACCGCAGAAAAACTGACAAATCGTTTCGTCGATCGTAGACACTGTTCATAGTTCATCCAATTGAATTAGGTTTAAAGTCAGTTCGTTATGCAGTATTTAATCGAATGCTAACAAATAAGATAGGGCTTAATATGGAACAACATTTAGATTGCATTTCATCGCCAAGCTTTCAGTTTAGTTAGTTGACGTTTTGACGGTTAAAATTTCTTATTATTCACCTTCAAATTTCAATGAAAATACTGACAGTTTGAGTTTCGCATAATAACCGATTTCCATTGACAGCACATAATATCCCAGATAAATAACGCCATCAAAATAAAAACGGTTGAATTTACGTTTCTTTTACTTAAAAATGACCGAATTTCCAGTGAGAAAATGCATGTTCATCTTAAATGTAATGTAAGAGACTAGATTCACCTCCATTTATATTAATTGTTTCAACAAATTTGTTCTCCATTTTTTCTCAATATAATTTATAATAGATCCCACCGAATAGATAAATGGCCATTTTTTTTTTATGGAGTCTGACACGCCGCAGTTCGTCTTCTCCATTTGCCAACCTAAATGTAACGATTTTGGTACAACACTCATCTAGGGCGTTTAAATCGCAAGAAATGTTGGTGCTCTGAAATAATAAAAATTGAGCGAATTTCGAACCATTACGTTCTCAAATTTTAAATGCTCAAATAACTAGAGTGGGAAAGTAACAAATTCAAAGTGAAATAAGGGCGACTGGGCTAAATAAACACATCCTTTAAAAATGTTTTCGAGATTTAAATTCAAATTGTACTAGACTAGTCTCAATGACGTCAATTGATATATAACAAATTATACAGAGGTACCAAACCAAACCATTTTAAATGACATTTCTGTCTTTTATATCAAGCCAAGAAAAGAGACAGCTATATGCATTTTAGAACATCCAAGAGAGCTCGTTGATTTTCAATTTGAATTTTTCAGATCCCGTTTGCTTGGTGAATGGTGAATTAGCATTTATTTCTTTGGAATATTTTCGATCAACTCAGCTATGTGTGTATTTGCCTTAAATAAAATGTTGTTTATATATTAATTGTTGTGTTTTTTTTATTTCGTGAAATAGAAAACATCAAAATGGATCACCGCAGATTACTCTACAAAACCAATCTCGCCGCATTAAGCCCAAAAAATGCACGTAAAGCAGTGCACGAAAATCGAGCTAGACAGCGCAGTGAATTATATTCATCAACAAGAAATATATCATTAAGTCCTGCTCGGAAGTTAGAACAAGCTGTTCGCGACGACAAAGAAAATTTCAAACCACCAAATGCCCAAGCGCCATTGAACGAAAAAGATGTAGTTCCATCGCAAACTACAACTAGCTCTGAACCACCGCCTGCCAAAGTTAGTGAAAAAATATCCCGACATAAGGCTTTTGCTCTGAAATTTTTAGCTTGGAAAGCAGAAAAGGCTAAACGGGAGCAGCTGCAGAAAGACAAATTGAAGCGAGCACCATTTGTAGTGCCAACAGGAAGAGCGCCAAAAGCCGAGTCAAATGTTACAAAAACGACGTTCGCACCGAAGAGCCATGTATTTCAACCGCCGGCAAACTTAAAAGAAGTCACCTTGGAAGTAGTCGGTGAGAACACGATCCGCTGTGTAAATGGATCGGAACAAGTGACTTATCGTTTCGTCGAAACTCCAAAGAAGAAGCCCAACCCAGAATCAAAAGCATCGTCAGTAAGTGCTAGCTCTTCAAGGGCGTTGGTGACAAAACCATTCGTTTCTTCTAAACCTACAGTGCATAAGACTCCTAATCCGGCACAGAAAATAGTAAAACCAGCAACAGCAAGGTTTCCAACACCAAATGCGGTACAACATTGTTCGAAACCATCGGTTGCAGTAGGAACAAGTACGTCTAAATGTCCTAAACCTAGCTCAGTACAGAAGAATTTGAAACCAACAGAAGCAGCAGCTTCAGGTCCATCCAAATTTTCAAAACCTAATCTAGTACAGAAAAGTTTAAAACTCGCCGATGAAGCGCCGCAAGGTTCGTCAAGATTCCCAAACAGGGGCACTGCGAAGACACCCTCGGCAATCTCTAATGCGGCAAAGCCGACGGCACTGCGAAGTAAGACACCTATAAGACCGCCTATGCCTCCGCCAGCGCAACCGGCCCCGAAAACGTTTGTCGCCAAACTACAGAGCAATGTCCAAAAGCCAAAAATGCCCCCACCGTCTCAGCCGGTGACGAGAAACACCCGTAAACCACTCACATCCTCTGTTGCCACAGCCAGCTCATCAAACAAACTCCTGAACTCCAAGGCAGGACTACCGCCTCTCAAGCGACCCGCATTTAAGCCGGCCAAAAAGGCCAGCACATCTATTTCCCACGCTGTAGTTGCAATGAATGCAAAATCTTCGAAATCTACGGCCGTACCACCAACTTTTAAACTAAATGGCAAGTCGTTCTTACACAGCATGGTGGAAACGACGAAACTCTCCGACCCGATTCCAGAAACACCAACAGACTCTAATCCTGACCATTCCTACATCAACTTCGTGACATCAACGAAGCGCAAGTCATCGTCATCAAAGGATCTTCGGGCGGATTTACTCTTCGCTGAGCTCGGTAACACTATCAGTCCAGTTGACGATGTTTGTACCGCCACCGTGGAAACAAAACCTAAGGAAGTAAACGACAATAAATTTGATTTTGTTCGCTACTCCATAGTACAGTCGGACAAAGCAGAACCATCTAAGCCCATGGAAGCTGAAAAACCCAAAACCACTGACGAGGTACTTATTACCCCGGAGAAAACTGCTGCGGCTGCCACAACATACCTGAGTCCATATGTGTCAGTTTCACGAGGCAAAGTGAACACGAAAATAGAAAAGGAAAAGCGCAACAGCATCTACATGCCGGCAGACGATAAAGTGAAGTCTCCGGGGGCGTCTGCAACGTTGCGCCGCACTCTCGCTACAGTTCATTACTACCGCAAGCAGCTAATGGATGAAATCGGCCGCTTGGACGCCCAGTGCCTCATTTGGGAACAGTACAAGGAGACAAACGCCCAACTGATCGAAGACGGTGGAGTGGATATGATCAATGTCACCATTGGTCAAACCAAGCTGCTCACTTCAAAAAAGCTGAAGCAGTTCGGTGGCCTGATCGATCGATGTGAGGATGGTGTGCTGGGACGAGCTGCCACAAGCAGCGCAGGAGGTGAAGCCACCAAAGCTATACTACCCGAGGACCTGGAAGGGTTTTGGTCCATGGTTGGGCTTCAGATTGAAAACGTGGACAAACGCTTCGCCAATCTTGAACGCTGGAAGGCAAACAATTGGACAGATCCCGACGAAGTATTGCCAAAAGCTGGCAATAGCCTGGCAAATGTTAAGAAAACGAAAAAACGAAAGCCAATGGTTAAAGCTAGGCCAAATGGTGGCCTTCAGAAGATGCTAAGAGCCGCTCATGCTGCCTACCTCAACAAGAAAGGTGTCGGTGGAGCCGATGAGGATGTTATTCTTACGCCCTCGAAAAGCCGTCAAGTGGTGATAATGAATCGTCGCTCCAGGTCTGCGGCCGCTACTGTCATAACTGTCAACACACCAAGACGCAAGTCATCGCCCCTGTGCCAGGTGGAACACTCCACGGGTTTGAATGAAACTCCAAAACACTTTCCCAACGTAAATGGCCATCGAAAGACTGTGAACCTGTTGAAGAGCACACTTCTTAGTGAACTGGAGAAGAAGTCTCCAGCGGCTGAGTGTGGTAGTCCCATACGACAACCAGTGATGTCCAGAAAGTCAATACTAAAAACGCCGGGTTCCATAAGCAGGCCCAAGAGAAGTGTCATCTTCAATAGTCCATCGCTGAAGTTTACCATTGAAGATGCAGTCGGTACACCATTGGCGGAGCAGCAGCAGCAAGAAGAGGTTCAGCGTATGTACAAGTTGCGGAATAGAAGAATCGTTTTGCGAGATTCAGCCGAATTCGTGATTCCCAAATAGAATTGGGTTGCTTGTAACGATCGATTGATTTTTTGTTTGTCTGTTTGCATTTTAGTTTCATTTTTACACGTTTACATATTTATGTTTTGTACATCATCCATATCCCCATCACTACTTGTTCTTTCCTTTTTTGTAGATTCTAAGTCGTTATAGTAAAATAAAATTGTAATAAACGAAAACGGGAACTGTGTTCTTTATTAAAGTCGTTTACATAGATGGATGGCCATGGAATTGGGGACAAACTAAAGAGAACACCATCGCGTCAAAGACCACAGTATTTGCTGTATGGAATAATTCAGTTAAAATTTGTCCCATTTAAGTAGCAGTTGTTGCTACAGATGTGTAGCGAATTTGGGCCGTTTTTTCATTTCTCGTTTGACTATAAATACTTTTATCTTCCACGCAAAAACACTAAAGTGCCACCGAGAAGTAGAAGAGGTTGAATTTAGAACTGGTCCATTCAATGACGGAAGGCAACTGCTCTTATTCGTAATGTAGTTTAATCCGTTCAAGTTGGAAAAATATTGGCGAAACTACACTTGACTTAATGGAAAGAGGGTAAAACAGCTGTGGGCGCATTTTGAAACATACCTTACATAATCGTATTCCATTGGCAAATGCCTTCCTTTATTACTTATATCAGCAAATCAAAATTCTAGCCTCTGTCATGATCTGAAGTAGCAATTTGTCTTTGCAACCAACACTGGGCACCGTATTGGATCGCCAAGAAGTTTACGAAATCTCCTTAGCTCAAATATTCTAATTCATTTTTGGCGTACAGTTGATATAATGATGACTTCTCTTAAAATATTCATGGGCTTACTAATACCTTTGCAAATTGTAGTTGAATGCAACGATCTGAATGCTGAATGCTTGGATTCCAGTATTTTGTTGATTTCTTGTATTTTTTCAGGAAAATCTCTTAAAATCACTGCATACATTTAGGAGTTGAAAAAAAAATATAAGAACACACGATACAATTCCAGTACTAAAATGTGCAGAGTACTTTAGGGAGTTGATCTATGTACTTACAAAAATAATTATTTCTCCCCTAAGAGCTTAAACAAATTAGCTTGCACAGAATGAGACGTGTGTTGCGGAATTATTGCAGTTTAATGCGGGTGATCATCACTAGCTCAATTAAGTCTACATAAACTTCTGACATTTTCGGAAGGCCCCTTGTCCAATGAAACCCTACATTTAAATACCTAATGTCATACATACTGTGCTGCCACAAACATTGCCAATTGATAATACATATTTATTTTGTCTATTGGTGGGTTTGGAAAGCTCGTCTGAAAGAATGAATTTTTACCTAGTTTGTTGGAAACATGGTCAGAGCAATAGAAAGTGGGTTGTTGCCTCAGAAAGTCCCACGTCAACATAGCTTCGAGACATCCATAAAACTCAATTGCGTAAGTCAAAGACGATTATGTCTGTTTTGAACCTTTCATTTTTCTTCTTTTTGCACTGAAGTTACTTGCCAATTACAAGTCCCATATAGTTTGCGCTGTCAGAAGTTCTAAGCGGTTTGAGTTCAACAAAAGAAGAAGTGACAAGCTGTGGTGTTCACTTTTTAGTTGTTAAAATTATCACCTCGGGTTTTTTTTTCCGCTTTGAATGAGAGCGACTTGCTGCGACGATAATTAAACACTGCGCTTCGTAACATTGCAGGGCTAGTTGAACCAGTCTTTTCGTTCAAAGCTTGTTCATAACTAAAAAGTTTCCCACTCGCGGACAACATGTTACGCCTCTGCACGATGTGATCTCGAATCGTTAAACCGTCCTTTAAGATCGCCCTTTGCTATATGCCCTAAGTGATATAATTACAGTTAGTTGGTCACATGAACCCTCTATCCAGGGGCACAACATGCAAATATGCAAACTCCTGCAAAAGCTTCCTAAGCAGTCCATTAGTAGGTACATTTAAACCGTCTCGGGCGGTCAGCCAGTATAAATACTCATTATTTAAATTTGGTTACGTAAAATGCTACTACAAGTTTCGATAAATTTGTGACAGCCCGACTATAAATAGCACATCTCAATGCATCCCCACCCAGTTTATGCCAAAGAAATTGCGGACCGCACAACAGACTTAAATAGCTACTAGTGGTATAGTGGCAGATTCTCAAAGCTATTCCTAAGAATTCCATTTTTGACGTTTGACGTTGACATATTGTCTGTCAAATAATCCACTCTCGCTTCATGGGTTTCTTTTCGAAACTATATGCCCGTTGTCCGCCTTTGTTTTGGCAAGAGCAATTCCGCTACAACACCGGTGGTAGCTAACAGATAGTTTATCGATATGCGCATATTAAATATCACTATAACCTTTCTTTTGAGCCCTAAAGCCATAACCAATACTTCATGTGTGACGGCGGCGGCGGCGGCGGCAGAGTGCATCATTATTGCCCAGGTATAGTGCGGCCAGCCATACATACACAGGGAGGGAAATCAAAGAGAAGTGCCTGACGAACGGACTTCTGTGTGATTGATTTGCATACCTACCTGGCACCTGTAAGCTGTAACCGCAGTGCAGCAATTTCTTAATAAGCGCGCAGTGCTACTCACTTATTGTTGCCTTAAAGAAGAAACTTTGCGCATTCATAAGAGTAAGACCGACAAAACCTAAGAACTATTGCCGTTTGAATTTGTCCATAGAAATCAGCCAGTAGAAGAGGTAAGGACGACCAAACCAACTCAATAGACAGTTTGAACTCTGCCGGTACGTGCTAGAATGCGCGTATAGGTATACTCGGTGAATATCTAATTTCAGGGAGTATCTCTATCTATGCCTACGACGAAAAACAGTTTCATTGTAAATATTGTCAATTAATTTTAGTTATTGGAATAAATTAATGCAACGATTATGAGTGGATGGCGTGACAATGTTGGAAAATGTCTTTGATGAAGCTATGACGGATACCTACTTGTCTTTGACGACACCATAATTACGCATGCATGTGATAATGTACATGAATGGCAATTTTACAGGTGGTTTGGTATCGATTATCTGTGAGATTACAGGGTTACCTGTCTATAAAAGGTTGCGATGCGGGGGATGTGTGTTATTTTCAATGCAACGACCTTCAGGTTTTTTCTCGTTTACTTGAGTGCTGAAAGGTGTAATGTGGAAATTGCTCGCTTTATGGTTCACTGAATGTGGTAACGCGTATTAAAGGGATAGACTTATATTTTTTTAGACATAAGTGAGGACGTAATTGCTTACGCAATGAAAGCTTCCTTAAAACACACACAAAGTCGATTGAGACTGTTTGAGCGGCTGCAATTTATTTCGATTGGGTACCTAGATATTTGAATGTTTTTTAGCAATCGCAATAATTTAGATTAGTAAATTGAGCAAAAAAAAAATTATAAATAGTACAGCAACTCGTTGGTCAGTATACCTAGTGATTAAGTCTTGACTTTTATAGCGTTCTTTATTGTAGATCCGAGAATTGCCCCCAAAACTCATAATTACTACATTCAATTAAATTTGTTGGAGCAAAAGTAATAGTTGACACAATGCACATCATACGCATAGCTTATTTTAATAGTTTTGGATCATAAAGCGTAAAATTTGTTTCTAACACACCAAAAAAATATTGCAATCTGACAAATCGGACTCTTCTGTCGTATTAAAAAATGACTTTGTGCACTTTTTTCTTCAATATAACTAATACAGCTTGCTTTTTTGATAAAAAGGGCAATTCTTTTAACTTTTCATTAATCAAAAACGCCATTAGTGTAATTTACCGTTCTACTTTCCCTTCCGCTGAAAGTGAACGGCCGCATTCAAGAATCTAATTATCTTAAGTCGACTAGATTGGTCTGGGTGAGATGTAACCTGAACGCAAAAACTAGATTGGTCGGGAACGTCACTTTTTCTGCGTCAGCAACATATGAGAACTGTCAACTTAGTACTCAGTCACAAACTAGATTCGTCGGCTACCCCTCCATAAACGTCAACTGAAACAGCTGCTTTTTTGACCAATTTCCCCCAATCAAAGCCGAGATAAAATTAGTGAGAGAGCTGTCAGACTTACTAAACTAGATACTTGAACGTCCCCAATCTCTCTGAAAGAAGTTTACTAGCACTGTCAAGAACACAAAACCTTTATAATAAACTGCTGATGTCAAATCACTTCTATTTCAGGTGGGCATTGACATACTATTTATACAACTCCTAGTATCAAACTTCAGACTGGTTCCATAACCTTACATTGCTGTCGGCGACCAAAACTGAAACACATACTTGAATGAATGGGGACGTTCAATAATTGTCTATAGTTTAGTAAGTCTGACAGCTGGCTGACTTGATGTTACCTCAGTTATAATTGGCTAAGATCGGTCACATGAACAGCTATTTTAGTTGACGTCTTTGGAAGGCGACGAATCTGGTCAAGAAATTCGTGGCTGAGTTCTAACTTGACAGTTCGCAAAGCAACATTTTAAAATATAAATATGACTGCGAATGCTTAAAAATTTAAATAAAAACAAATATTAACGACGAACTGAAGGTCCCGGTAATCAAAAATGAAAAGCAAGTAGAGTTGGATATGTATTGTATGAATACCCCGCAGCATTTGCTCAAAATATATGGATTGTGCAGCTAAAGAACAGACAATGGATTCCATCCACAGCACAGACACATTCAATAGCTCATCCGAAAGCCATGTTATGCTCTAAAAAATTAAAGTCAACTCAAAATACGACCTTGGCGTTCTACGGACGCAAAACATACATTGCATTGCTAACAAAATTGCCAATGCACGTGATTTTAGAAAATTACATGACACCTCCAACGTCCAACATCTCTCAAGCAGAAAACAATGCACAAACTTTGTAAAGCGTTTCACTTCGTTTCAATTGCCGCACACAGCTAGCATAGAAGAATAAATTTGGTAACGAATACAAAGCATTTTCCTATTAGTTCCGCCACTAACACATACCTATGCGCCGAAGAAAAATTGTTCCGTTCAAATTTGTAGTGTTGCGAGTACCTTCAACGTATGCCCACAAGAATACCCAAAAAGAAAAATCCTCCAACCTTGTGACCTAATTTGTATAATAAACGCAAAATAACGAACAGAAAAAATATATGTTTATTAATTGCGAATCCACATTCTGATACACCTACGCGATGCTAGGCGCAAATGCCCGCTAGGTGGAGGCGTTAATTTGGTTCAATAAAAAGTCAGTCCAGTTCCAGATTAGGCCCAATAATCTTGCGCAGCCGATTAAGCTGCGGCGGCGCTGTAATTCACAAAACAGCTCTAGAATAGTGGTTGTGCCTGGAGTGGTCCATATATTGGAAACGACATAATTTATGATCAGTTTCAGCTACGAATTTCCACGCAATATGATTGAAGGAAGTTGAACACTCTTTAAATGAGTTTGATTAATTTTTCATTTGGCAAATCTGCACTCGGAGAATATGCTTCCTCTTTTTATTCGCACACAAACCAAATGGAGTGTGACTTAGTGGGCGCCACGCGAATGGTATTGGAGGTCGGGGTCGGGGAAAGTATAAATTATTTCATTCTACAAATAAGGATGGGAACAATTTGCAGAGCCATGCTGGGTAGCTTCACTTTGTAACTATTTGGAAATAGCTTCTAAATTAGTCAAAATCAACGACTTCAAAGACTAAAATCTGTGGTGGGTGGGACATGAAATTTTTATATTTCTAAGCCATGATAACAGTGGGTTCCCAGTAACTTAATCATTACACGAGAGCTGTCCAACAATTTGAACATATACCTACATTGCACTATTTTTTGGACGCATTCGGGCTCATATTTTGATTTTTTTGACAAGATTTTGACTGTATTTTCTGACGGGTTTTTTATGCGTTTTAGTACTACTTTTTGGTACATTTTTGGATTGGATTTTAGATGCGTTTTCGGACGCTCTTTTGGATTATTTTTGTTTAATTAAAAATTGTTTGCGTTTTTGCACGTTTTATCTTGGACACGACTTTGGAATACATTTTTTGACACATTTTTGAACAAGATTTTAGACGAGGTCTTAGATGGGGTTTATGACGCATCTTTTGACACGTTTTTAGGTGTTAAAACTGTTTTAAAGTCGTTTTCGGGGTGGAATTTTATACGGGTTTTTGGACACGTTTTATTTGACCATTTTTAATGCGTTCTTGGACTAAATTTATGACGTGTTTTCTGACGCATATTCACACTCGTTTTTGAACACTTTTTGACTGGGCCTTAGGCATGGCTTTTGTCGGGGTATTTGATGCTTATTTGTAAGTCTGCCGGGTAGTGGAACAAATTTGATACCCTTTGGAAGATTTTTAATAATACTAACTTCAACCAGTTGCCACTTAAAACTTACGTCCAAAATATTCCCACGGCCTCTCAATAGATTTATTTTTACATTGATGCGCGAGCTTATGCTTATGATACTCACGACAAACAGCAACAAGAAATTGGTGTTTAAGCCATTGGTGGCCATTTGCGGAACTCTCTCCCCAAAATCTGTTATTTTAAATCGAACTTCATTGATTTCCCAAAAAACCCAAGAAATCAAAACAAATGCACTCATATGTCAATAGGACAACAAATTGCAATTTCAATTCTTAAGCTTAGTATCCTGCTCGCGCTAAATTTGAAAACATCAAATTAAATTTTTAAACATCATGTAGGTAGATGGGACAAAAACTATTTCTTCATGACAGTAATCAGTAAACATAATTTTTACATTTTTCGAATTTCAAACTTCAAAACCATCGCAGTATTTGAATCCTTCCAAAACAATGGTTATGAGAAAAATTGAAGAAGATGTTATTATTGCAGTAGCAGCTCAAATAATTTCTGTAACAGCAAGCAGAAGAAGACACTTTTCTTCGTGTCCGATAAATTCCTATTTGCAAAAAAGGCAAAAAGGCTGATTTGCTTTCCTTCAAACAAATATCCATAGTAAACGCCAACACAAACTTCTTCCTCCGTTTTTCATGTCAAAATTTATCTTCGATTTAATTTACCGGACATTTATTTCGCGAGCTAAATGAGTGGAGACTTTTCATCGACACATCTATATGAAGTAAAGAATTTAGCGTGCGAACAGGATACTGCTTTTCTAAACTGCCTCGCTAAATTTTATCTTTGTAGACATTTTTGTCTGGGAGACCAAGAAATTTGTTGAGCAAAAATTCGTAAGTCTCTCAGTGGATGGGTAATATCTTGCTATCTCGATGGTGCTCTCTTTTACGAAATTTTCGAGTTAAGGAACGGCATTGAGTAAAAATTCGTAATAATTAGTAAAAAAAAAGTAAAGATACAGACGATGATAACGATAACGATATCCAACTGACGCAAAACCCTTAAGCGAACTCTGCGTTTTACCCATATAAAAAAATCTCATAGATTCGCATGCACAAGACACCGAGTGATGCATTTCCACTTTATAAACAATTAGGCCCCATTCCAAATTCCCAATCCCTGTAGCCCGCACCACTCGACTATTATTTTCAATTTCGTCACTTGGTAGATGGCAAAAATGGGGTGGCATCAACACCCACAATCACGAAGCAAAATAGCCGCCAAAATCCATCCAACGTGTTGCATTCGTCCGAGCTGTCATTTTTTATATTCACCTCCAAGCAAAACATGTTGCACGTCAAACCTCAACACAACTTAATTCCGTTTACCTTTTTCACTTCAGTTTGGCCGTCATAATTCTATTCACCTCGTAGCCGTCGTTTGGGACGAACGTGTATCGTTACTTTCTGCCGCGCACCGGACAACGCAACAATCGTAATATATAAAAATATATCGGGACGAACATAAACAAATATACAACCACACAAATTCTAGTTTGTGCTGTTCAATATACATATTTTAAAGCAAAAAAAATATATGAAAAAATCTGCGAAATCTGGTTTTCGGCAATCGGACCGGGCAACAACAAAATAAATCCGTATTTTTCTTTGCGAACGGGCAAGGTTACCATAACCACGCGATCTACCGAGCAGCACCTGTTGCACACCGCGACAATAACAACCGAAACATTCGCGCTTCGATTAGTAAATAATTGAAACAAAAACAAACACAAGAGTGAACTGTAATAATAATAACTACACACTACTAGTTGATAGGTGGATTTGTGCATTTGTACATTTGCATAGTGGCGTTCTAAGAGGCGAATGTAGTTCACCACCTACTTGACTTGCTTACAAAGTGGATGCGGAGTATCTACAAGAACCAATTGCAAAGTATCTATCGGTATAGTGTCACGTTTTGGTCTAGATTCGGTCGGAGTGGAAAATCGGTTACTCTCTGAGCTCGCATTTGCATAATAATGAAAAATAGCGGTTTTATTGTTTTGGATTCCCTCTGCTCTATGTCTGTCCCATGGGCCAAGACTCGATGACTCCCTGACTCCCTGACTCCATGAGTAACATAATAATAATTCTGCAAAGTGATTTATGAATGCTTTTTCAATTAGTGACTCTTTCGAGTGAAGAGTTCTATTTCTGTTGCTTGTTATGAGCCTGCTCTCCACTAGCTGGATGGATGTTCCTCGTTCGTGTGCTTCTGCTTAGTGGTGTTCGTGCAAAAAACAGTTAAAGCCCTCGAGTGTTAAACGCAATCATCCGTGAAATAGTTTTCTCGGTTCGCATATATTTTGTTTTGTGTATCGGATTGAGACCGGCAAGTGGTTTTTCGAAAATTGACCATGGATCGGTGTTGCTGGTGAGAGCTTCTTTGGTTCTACTTTTAGTTTAGATAGCCTACCCACCTCGGCTGGGAATTCACATCGAGTGGATTTAATTCTGATCAACCCGCGTCTCGTGCCAGTGCAACACGTTCTTATTCGCGTCAGATAATCTTCGACGTGATAGCTGGCAATATGCAAGTCAGGCTTGGAATTCAAAGCCTCAATTGACGTTCGCTTCGTTTCGAAATTACTAAACTAAACTGCTAAGTAGAAAATTCTTCATTTCAATTGATTATTACTGCAAGTGTTACAGTGGTCGTTAAGTGCAATTTATCACAGGCTGCAAATCTGCATAATTTAAATCAATTTAGATTCAGCAATCTGCAATCGTATTCAGCTGACAACGAAGACTGCTGCGAAATTGATTAATAATACTCGTCTTTCGTCCGCAAGAAAGAACGCGTGATATATTGCATAATTCGTTAACAATTGATTTCTTTGTTTGGTGTTACATATACACCACAATAACTGACTGTGGTACCTATATTGTTGTGCGCAATTTGAATTGGATAACGCATTGCTGATTTCTTCGCATCTATGGAATTTATTGTGAGCACTTATTCAGCTAACTGGAAATAATAATGCTGACGAGTGTGGGTCTCCTATAAAAGGTTCGTGTGCTACTTAATAGTTTTATTGTAAACAGTATCAGTTGGTTTAGTTCGACGCAATATTTTGACAAATTAAACAAACAAGGTAACCATAAATTATTGTAGGAGTCAATACACTTGTTAGGTACGAGTTAATCATCTCTTCTCCTACCTGTGCCTAGTACATCAATCGCTGTGAATGGTGTAGCGATTTAATGAACTTATTCTTGTTAAACCAATAAACTACAAGTGACTTATGGACTTTTGGAGATTCATAGATTTTAATGACCACAGGAAATGGGTTAATAGTTAAGTTGCCTTGTCTGCATCGTTAGTTACCTCATAATGTAAGCAGGTATACCTACCTACCAAAATAAATTGTTCCGCTTGTTATGTTGTGTGTAACGCACTGATGGTACTCATGCGTCATGCCTACCTTCCTATCTAACAAATTGACTTTTGAATATTAGTTGCTAAGTCGAGCAGGTATACGATGGATAGTTGCACACTTCTCCGTAACAAGGAACTAAATTGAACTTAGTAACACTAAGGTAGGCGGAAGCCTTACTCATTCCAACTTCCCCACAGCTTCGGCCAGGAAGTGCAGCTTAAAATTGTTTTAAAAATTGTAGCGAAATATTTTAAGTTTACTCTGTTATTGCTGTTTGCCGCTAGATAACTTTAAAATGCCAGCTTAACGACAAAATAGCAAATGTACTATTTTAATAATACATATTTGCAAAATCATTTGTGGAACACACTTAGCTTTATCTTTTATTGCGTTTTCGATTGAAAAAAAAATTCTCCTTTCTATGAAAAGAGCGGATCTAGAAGAGAACTCTCAATATTTCTTTAAAAAAGTACATTTTCATGTCAATTCTTAACGAGACATGCAAAAAATGACAAGCAAAAGTTCACTTCCTTCTACGGAATTGAGGATTCTTCCGTTGGACTTTATTTGGAATTTATGCTGCTTTAGCTACCGATGAAAAAAAGCATAGGTGCGTGCATTCCTTTACTAGGTAAGTACGTGCTTCGCGGTCTTGTCGGGTTGTAAAAGTGGTCTTAAAGCTGAAAGTGACCAGCTTCTTGATACTTGATATACCTAATCTTTTAAACATTTTGCAACTTTTTGAATTCATTGCGGAAGGTTGTTTTAGTTCTCCCTCAGCTTGTTGAAGACTACATTTTGTTTTCGTTACTTTAGGCTGTTAATTTTTTTTAGGAGTCAATATATAAAGGTTTTCCGCCAATTTAATCTAGCTTTTTCTTACCAGAGCCTTCGACAAATTGCAGCCTTTTCCCTGTCCAATTGTTCTATCAAGAAATAAAAATAAGAAAACGCTTGGTGGACTTTTGTATTGGAACCAAAAAGAAGGAATGCATTTCAATGTAAAAAATGGAAGAAAGGCAAATGGTTATCTGGGAAGCTTGTGGGGGAAATTGTACAATCCTTTCAACAAAGCAAACTTTTTGAAAAGAATAGTTTTTGGACGACTAATAAAGAAGAATTGATTATTCTGCTGCTTGATAACGGTATCCCAGGTAACTCAAGTGTTCCAAACACATCAAGTAGGTACCTAACTAACCTATGTTCGCTCTAAGGTTTGCTTTCTAAAAAAACAAAGCTTCAAAGTTTAAACGTTGCAAAACGCACCACACTGAGATCGTAATACCAGCCAATCGGCAAATGTGCGGGAGACAATCCTGTCTAGATCTGATTTGCATTCCTTTGATATGGGAAAAACACATTTCAGGAAGCAGGGTGATTGCTTATGCGGAGATATTGCCGTGTCAGAAGAGCACCTCAGCACCCTCTTTTCGATTCTTGGTAAGGCTTTTTACAGAAAGACACTTCAACCTACTCTAACCCACCTTTTCAGAGGTTAGATCTTAAGGCACAGATTGCCGGTTACCTGTTGTTAAGTAGGTATAGTTAAGGGATTTGGAAGTCATTCAATACAGATTTAAAAATGAATTCAAATTAATTCTGACCAGGACTTTTTTCCAGTAAATTTTAAGATTCAATGTTGTGTCACATAACAAGATCCATTAACTTGTTGCCTTGCAGGGAATTGATTTCAGTCAGCGATCGCGCAGATCCTGTTGAGTTGCGATGGCTTTTGTTTCTTCGATCACAGTTAATGCGACACTCTCCGAATATTTTCAGAGTTCCTCTGAAAATTTACCGAGGCATAACGCTAAATCCATCTAAGGTCATCATTGAGTATCACGCAGACACAAACAAGCAAACAACTTCACAACTATACTTAACATAACTAGTATTTTTAACATTGACATTTATTTTCGGTTAATTGATCAGCGGAGATCAATGGCCACAATCGACAAAGTGTTTCCTCTCTTACTTAAATTGCATAAGCAACTGAACCACAAGATGACCAAAAACAAAACTGAAATCATTTTGAATTTAAATATATTACCATTTGGGATCGATCGTGCAGATACCACCATAGGTCGTGATGGCCTTCTTCAATGTTAGATATGTGTCCAAACAGTAGCTTTTAATTTGTTATGCAAATCTCCAACCACTGGAATGTTGCAACAAGTGATCTGTTAAAGTTACAAGAATGATTTATAGCTTAACCCATACATGTCATGTAAATTTGGGAACAATGTAAGTGGAATTCTGTGTGGAAGAACATTTTTCGGGTATGAAATTCTTTCGGAATGTCCGACTTATCTAGCTGGGTGTTTTATTTCTGTTTGGAGCTCCGACAAAAATCCAAATCAGTGAAGTCATTCAGGGATTAACATAATCTTGTTCGACGATCGTGCGCATTAATTACCATTTCAAGTATGAGTTGCTGCAAAAATGTCATATATCTTGCCAACTGTTATATTTATATGTATTTGTTGTTGCTTCAAAAAACATGGACACATTAACGAATTAAAAACAAGCAAAAATAAAATTTGTGCTTATCTATAATTAACTCACACGATGATTGCTGTTCGCCTATGCAATACATTTCGAGTTCAAAGTTCTGATGACTGAAAGTTGACCAGCTGAAGTGTTGTTTATGCAAATTGTGAGCAAAAAACAAAAAAGAAATATTTACCAACGATGGCAAAAAGGAAATCGTATAATTTGTCCGCAATATCTACAAGTCATTTGAGCGTTTTTATGGGCAGATTTTTTAAACGTGAGTAACTTCACTGATCGGGGATTAGATTTAGGTGCGAAAGAGAGAACCTGACACAAGCCGGTACTTGACAGTTGGCAAAGAATTTGATTTTCTAACTGTAATAAAAAAATTACGGAGATTTGTTTAGATTAAGTCTGTTTTACTCATTTTTCGGGAGAGCAGTTTAAAATTTTTGACAAACGCGTGAAATTACAAATGACTCTAGTGACTTTTATATTTTTAAATTGTGGCCACTTTTTTAAAAGCTGAGAAAAATTTTCAAAACAGATTTGAGTACGCTGAATTTAATGGCATCAAAATCTCGATTTCGTCTAAAGTCGACTTTAGGGGCTATGGTTTGTGGCCACAGTATGAGCTTGTAGCGGTTTTTATTCCCATACCATTACGTGTATGAGTTTTCACAGGATTTTATTCAGCTCATCTATACCAAAGGATTGAACTTCAAACATCTGATATACCTGCTTACCTGCTTGAAAGCTGAAGTTAAAATGGAATTTCAATAAATAAGTTGAAGGAACAACAACGAGAGTTTTAAAAAATTAATGTGTACTCTGGTCTTACTGTCTTTTCCTCTAAATCAACTATGTTCCTTCATACTTCAAAGTGGATAGAGCAACATAAGTCGCAAGTTTCACTGATAGGTGATAACCTAAAAAAACTGCCCCGAGCTAAAAACTGCCTGTTATAATTATAATTGTTTAATTACACTTTAGAAAGAAAAAAACATGTGGAATAGGGATATGTTTGATGTCATAATAGGTGAAAATATTTCAGCCAAACGAGGGATCGAATCGCGCCATCCATGAACGAGCATTACATGTTTTTATTTCACATGTAAACCAACTTAATTCAGTGAACGTATAGCTCTAATACTCAGCAGTGCTGCCAAATTGGGCGCTTGTCGTATTTTAAGCTTTTCCTTAAAAAAAAACTATAGAAATGAAAAAATCCCAACTTTTGGGGCATAATTTTACAAATTGTGTGTTTATTTTGTTTGTTTTGTTCGTTCACAAAACTAAAAAAAAAATCAAACAAATCCACATTTTTAAGACTTGGTAGCATTCTTTCACTCAAGTGACATCGAACAATCGTTCAACTTGCAGGCAAAACCATTTTATTTTGCGGGCTTTTCTTTTTGATGTGACACGAGCCACAAAAGCCAACTGCAGAAGATAAATAAATTTCGCGGCATGCATAAGTAAAGTACTCAAGGAATTGGGAAAATGTTCAACGATTTTTGGGCTTCTTTCTGGACAACGATTCAGGGCTACATTTTTTTTAAGGTTTGGGCACAGCAAACTAAATTCTGGCAACCCTGATACTCAGCAGTCAGCACGAGAAAGTTTCACGCAAATTGCTATTTAAAACACGCGTAAAATGTCGTTGGCACCATGCATTCAAATTTTTGCACAGTTACAATAGCTATGCAAATTGCAGATCCAAGTTGAAAATCACCAAAATTTTGCAAAAACAAATATAAAGGAGAAAATAAAACGTAACTCGATATCAACACCTTTCCGGGATTCTTAGCTAAGACCAGACCACTTAGCTGGGGCTTTTAAAATGAATTTGAATAAATAAGTATTTCATGATTTCGCTATAAAAGAATTTGAACAAAAATTTAAATATGTCTGTGGTGAAATAAATTCCGCTGGCTTATCTTTCAAATACCTACGTCAACAATGAATTTAAAATCAAGCGAGTTGATTGGACGTTGCTAATTAAGGTCGATTGACGGTGAAGTTGTAAAAACAATTTGTTACAGAAGGCTATGTCAGTTAACAGACAATGGCGACAGCTATTTCGAAATTGCTTATTTATTAAACCAATTGATTTGATTAAAGACATTTCTATTGGCAGGCATTCTTTGACAATTTGCCTATAGATCGCACAACAGTTTATTTCATTCTCGGTTCAAGCTAAGCACTTACAAACCTTCCCAAATAAAATGGAAAGCTTCTAAAGCATCATAGCATTCAGTAATATTAGTAATATTATAACGAAACAAATGTATAATCAGCAAAGCAACCCATTTTGACAGCCAAATATACATGTTCCGAGCTGAGTTCTCTTAAAACTTTCTTCGCAACAGCATTTCACATGAATTAATACCTATTCAACAATAGGAAACTTTAAGACCATCATTACAGCTGAAAGATTCGAATTACGTAACCAAGCAGTTAATTAAAAAGTACACAGTGATTTCGAGCGCAGTAACTAATTGAAAGTGTAAAGTTTTAATTAAGTAATAGTTAGGCGAATCCAAGATTAAGGCAAAATTAGCCATGAGGCAACACAGAATTACTGGTGGTAGCTGTACAAGTTAAAAGATTTGTTATAGCATCGTAACGTAGTTTATTACGAAAAAAAAACGTTTTCCTTTTTATCAGAGAATTGCATTGCAAAAGGAAAGTGCGGTAAATCGAGGCACTTAGTGTCAGATCACGGTACTAATAATCAAAAAAACAATGGTAATATTTTCCATGCATATTGTGACCTGCAAAATACAGGGTGCGGCAAGAAAACTTGCTGATTTTCAAAGGAAATAAAACCAAATGTAGTGGACATACCGTTAGAAAACTTGTTTATTCTTGTTACACACGATCTGAATTTTTCATTACATGCTTTTAAAGATGATATCGGACAAGTGATGGCCTCCGTTTTCGATACACTGAGATACCCGATTTTTGAAGCTCCTCTGAACTCTTTGAAACATATCGATGGGTATGTTCGCTATTGCTTCACGAATGTTGTCCTTCAGATGATTAAACGGTCGAAGCCGATCGGTGCAAACGATAGATTTAAGGTAACCCCATAAAAAAAATCGCAAGGAGCCAAATCAGGTAAGGTCGCCCCTCAAGGAGATTATAGACGATCGGGGAAATGTTCCCTCAAAAGATCCACCGATGCTCGTGCTGTGTGGGCCGTGGCTCCATCTTGTTGAAACCACATATCAGCAAGGTCCAGTTCATCGAGTTTTGGGATGAAAAATTCTTCAATCATCTCTCTGTAGCGAGCTGCATTGACCGTAACAGTGCGTTCGTTTTCTTCGAAAAAGTAAGGACCAATTATCCCTACTCTCGAAACAGCACACCATACGGTGACACGTTCACAATGCAGTGGCGTCTGATGAATTTCACGTGGATGGTGATCACTCCAATATCGCCTGCGGGATGTATGTTGAAGCGAGTACGGAAAGCACGTTGAGTGGAAATCATGGAACGAACTTTGGAAAAGTAAGCCTCGCAGGCAAATGCGCGTTGCTCTTTCGTCCAATGCATGATGTCGACTGACTGCGGCGTAGATGAAACTTCAGGAAGTCCCCTAAAAAATGAGACACTCTCCACCCACATCCGACCACTCCTCCCCGCTTGGCGCCAAAAACAAATAAGCAAGTTTTCTTGTCCCACCCTGTACATAGTGTGGAGGTTAGTAAGACCCATTTAGTATTTTTGGATGCTTTGGTAGTTTTATTCGGTTAATTTATAAGTAATAAAAGAATTTGGGCTGAATTTGAAAGATATGAAAAACACAAGAAAGAGATGAATGAAGTCGGTGCGCAGATGACGGCGATTTTGTATTGGTTGGAGTCATTGCTTACTTGAGACCTTTTTCTTGGGTGTCGTCCTCAAATCGAGGCTAAGGCAGATAACAGAAGGTTACCATAGCCCTGAAAGATGTAGAAAAATTAAACAGAGATGCCGATGCGACTTTTTTATTAATTTTTTTTATTTCTGGGCAGTGATTTTTTTAAAGATCCATGTAGGCTTTTACAATCTAAATAGCTGAAAATGCTAAAAATGCTTTGGAGATATTGCGCCGTACTGATAACAAATTCTAGTCTCGACTTTAAATATACGTAAGCGCACAATTGCGAAATTTGTATGCAAAATATAACCACTACTAAAATTTAAAATCGAAACTAAAAATGTTTATTGGTAAGGCCCCATTATGTAGGTGATAAACGGGTTTCAACTTCAAGACATTATAACAGCTGAGAGCTTCCTCGATCTCTGACTTAAAAGGCTTTAGCGCAAAGGTCTTATAAAGCTTCTAAGAGGTTATGATATCCACCAAGGTAGGCTTCTTATAGCTTTTTCCAATAAGAGGTGTTATTTTGGTATTCAAAGAAAAATTACATTTCTTGAGATAAATGATCGGATGTTTTTTTCATAATAAAGAGGAAGGTATGCCGTTAATAATGAAAAACAACATCAGCCAAATGGCCACCACGAGCACGCATACAGGATCATATCCTTTTCATGAAATTTTCCCTAACCAAATCGCAAAGTGGCTGCCCTATGTCCTCGATAGGCTCACGAATTTTATCTTTGAGGTCTTGAATCGACGCTGGGCTGTTGGCGTGGACTTTATCTTTCACGTGCCCCAAAGGAAGAAGTCGCAAGGTGTTAAATCACACGATCTCGGTGGCCAATTGTGAGAGATAACACGGTCCGGAAAGTTTTCCCGTAAAAGATCAATGGTTTCGTTCCTTGTGTGGCACGTAGCAAGATTTTCACCATTTTTGTAGTGAATTCTAATAATTTCAATGCGTTTTTATACCCTCCACAGGAAGGTATATTCACTTTGCCCATACATTTGTAACGCCAAGAAGGAGTCACCGGAGACCTAATAAAGTATATATATTATGAATCAGGATCACATTCTGAATCGATTTAGCCATGTCCGTCTATCTGTCTGTCTGTCTGTCTGTCTGTCTGTCTGTCTGTTGAAAGCACGATAGCGCCCAAAGTAATTGACGTAGGTGAATGAAATTTGGTGAAAGGACTTCTTTTTATCGTTGTTAGGTTGGTATTGAAAACCTGCTATGTCGGTCAAGTAGTTCTGGTACCTCCCTCACAAAACCAATTTTGCATGACTTGTATGCAGTGGAGGGTATCAAAGCATCGGCCAGGCCGATGATAACACTTTTACTTGTTGAAGCGTGTATCGTTCCATTTTAAGTAATGGCGTAGTTTCTACTTCTCAAATGTCAAAGAATAAAAGCTAATTCCTCTCTCTCCCTTTATAATGAGAATCTTTTGTCCATTTGCTGCACCAGAATTTGTTATAAACCGTCCCTTCTCTCCAAAACATTCACAGTGCCGCCTTATTTTGAAATAAGGAACCCTCGCACAGATAGGTGTATCCTGGACTGCGTATGTATAAATACAAAGTGCTTCGCAAATAAATTCACTCGTACATTTTATCTCCGACCGATATCACTCTGGAACAGCAAACACTTGTGCACAACTCGCATGATAGATCTCATACATTCGTGTACAATCCACAGAGACCTCTTATGGTCTTCATCTTCTCAAGTAATCTTGCCGCTTGAAACGTCTTAATCCCGACTTTACAAGCAAATCACGTTTGTCACCCAGCAACACGAACAAATAAAGAACCAAGTCATTAAAAAACTCCTGCAAATTATACACAAAGATGACAAAACGAAGAAAAAAAAACCCCCCAACAACCGACTTACGTTAAAATTTTACACCTAAGCTACTCGTAGATAAAAATCTCCTCATCTGTACACACCGTCGCTAACAACAAACATCAACATCAACATCAACTGCATCAAACAAACAAAACCCTAATGACAGCTCAAACGACAGAGACTAGTTAAAGGAAAACGTGTTGTATCAGAGTCATATTTAATTCCACGTAATATGAATGCATGCATTCCATCATCCATTCGTTGCTCTTTGCGAGTACGCTACGCAGTACGACAGCGACTACGACACTACGAGTGCGAGTAAGAGTACTCTTAGTTCGCATTTCTATGACTATAAGGGTTCTTACTGCTTACTTCTTACTTCTATGAAGGTGTACGCGCACGATACGGTGCAACTTGTGTCGTTGATCCTGGCTCCTGAGTATGAGTAGTGCCGACTGTTGTGGAGTACGGAAAATGGGGGAAAAAAGTACGTTCGGTTGATGAATCTGTGTCCACCATCAGGCGCAATTGTTGATGACAACAACCAGCAACTGGATGATGGAAAATCAAAATAACAAATGTCCAATACGACGAATGGGAAAACTCGCAAAGGTATGCGTTTTCTGCAGAGAAATGTTTTATGAAAGCCAATCGGTGGTTTTTCTTATATTCCTCGCTCGCTTTTCTGCACACGCTGAACGCTGATGATGTGAATTCCTGAATTGTGTTGATAAATGTACGGCGAGCGCTTCTCCGGGGCGATAACGATACAAAGGCACATTGCGTGACTGCATCTGCTATATAGGTATAGCCTCGGGCTTTACATTCGTTTCTTTTTTTTCCTTACAAAAAAGTGACAATTTAATAATAATGAAGCCATGAATACAATGGCAAAGATGGAAGACTCGGAGATTGGTAACTGACATTTTGTATATTCTTGTGAATGAAGCTACACATATACAGAAACGAATCACAGACATTTCAACTGCTTAAGGATTGAGCGGGACTTTGAAAAGACGCAAGTTACGAATGAGCAAATGTCGCCGTGAAAGCCTCTGTCACGGAACGCTGTGAACGGCCGATGTTGTCAATATCGTCCGCCTCCGCATACTTCTGGTAGCCGAACGGACCCGTTGAAGATAGTGTCTTTCGTGTTGACAGCTACCCTGCGTCCTATCTGCTCCAGAACGAGATTGCGCATCTCCTTGCGGAAGACCAGTGCATGTTTGAAAAAGTTCGGAGAAGCTACTTCCGCACTGCGTGTTTTTTCCAGTATCACGAGACACATATCTGAACAAATTTTGTCGGAATCCCGAATTCGGCCATCAAGACGGAGCTCCTGACGATAAATGCTATCATATGCATCTTTGAAGTCGATGAAAACGTTGTGAGTCTCGTCTTGGAATCGTTGGTATTTTCCAGGAATTGCTCAGTGCCTGGCCGTTACCCACAATGGCACGTGCCGAGCTCAGAACTAAATTTTTAGTTAGTTCTACATCTGTAACGAAGAATGATAAAGCGGCCACGAGCACATATCGTAATTAGGTGAAAACTATCGCTCAGTAGGCCGAAACGTTCAGGGTACTCAAGATACCATATAAGAGCTCTTAAAGGTCACAAAAATGTGTCATAAAATACACTCAGAAAAAAAAGGTTGTTCAGCGAAGAATTTTGAGAGCTCGCCCAATTTCAATTCCTTTATTTCTTCTTAAAACAATTAATATATCGTAAATCACACCGCTCTCTATTAAGGTTACATTATTGCCATCTTCATTTTTATAAATAACGCCGCTGAACACCTTGGGCCTATAACACAATGCGAAAAGTGGCCGCATTCAAGAACCTAGTTGTCTTAACTGAAACAGCTGCTAATTTCACCGATTTTCACCAATCAAAACCGAGATACATCTACTCAGAGAGCTGTCAGACTTACAAAACTGGATACTTGAACGTCCCCAGTGTCTGTTGAATTTGCCCACAATCAGCACTAAATATGTAACTTGCTGTGTTACAGAAATGCGTGACAGAAGTTCCCTTGCTCTCCATTCCAGACCGTAAACACGAAAATCACTTTGGCTACCCATCATCTTGTTATTTTGCTTGACAAACTTGGTGTAGTTTTCAATAATCAAGAGTTGTTCTTTTGGCGCCAAAAAATTACATATCATTTTGCCGTCACTGTCAAAATGACATGAGTAATTGAAAAGCAAGACAGCCCACCCTTTGTATTGAAGTCACAACAATTAATTTCTTATAGCAAAAACGGGCTAACGGATGTTGTTGGCTTCCTCACTTCTGCTGCCCAAGAATGGGCGAATAAAGTACTAAAGTCATGCGTGCACCTCACCTCTGCCCCTACTGTGCCAGCAGGCGACTGTCGTACCTCCGCATAGACGTCATCGATATTGTCGGGTGATTAAAATTCCAACGGCAAATGACAAGCGTCTTTATTAAGTTGTTTGCTTTTGGAAATGTTTCACAGAAAGGTGAAGGAACTGTGCGAATTTGTAGACGTGAGTCAGACCTCACGACTAGCTAATTTGTAAGGAATTTCCAAGACAGATAGTCGACTGCGAATGTAAAAGAGAATTAGTGTCAATTATAGCGAACAAACGACCATGAAAGCAGAGATGTTAAAAAAAAATATCAGGAAATGATTTCGATTAGAGCGACTGCAATTATTTCGAAATCACACGCATCGTTGCATGCCATTTCACTTGAACTAATCAACAATTGAAAACGTTTAAAACCTGACAGATCATCATTTCCGCTCCCCCGAACACCACCCACCCACAGGGCAACCACTATTCCTATTCTATCAGCGCCAGCGATTCGTTCGTCGTTCCCCCATTTGCATGCGCGCCCGTTGCTGTATCTGCGATGAACTGACACTTGAACTCAGAAATCAAATTGTTGTTGTTATTTTTCTCTTTTTTTGGCGGGCAATACTTTTGCTTTCCGATTGTGTCGGTATCGAAGCCACTTGACAAGCAGTACCAACTGACTGACGTACACAAGAAAATAAAGGAACGATTTTAAATCTCAAGTGGTTTTCCTACTTGCATTGGCAGACATTTTGTTTTATGTTTTTCCTTTCACGATTTGCATTCCACAAACAAAAAAAAAAAACCCAAACCCAAGTGCAACACAGACAATTTTACTTTCTTTCAATTACTTGAGTTACAGCTTCCAAGTTAGTGTCTGGGTAGATTGCAATGCAGACCTAAGCGAGGGAGCAAGGCCAAGTGGTCTTGTAGAGAGTTTAGTTTGCTGTCACATGAAAGCAAAATGACCGGCGAAAGATAAATAAAGGAAAATGCATGTGCGATTTTCCAGCAAACCAAACCAGACACACAGGTGTGCAGATGTAACTGGGTGCAAAAAGTAGCATGACACAGCAGTTGGTTTCTGGTTGCAGTCGCCAATGTCTTTATGGAGACAAACTAGCTTCTTGTTTGTGTGGTGTTTTTATTTTTTTTTTAGGTTAGAAAGTGATTTCGTCTGTGCGTCAAAGAGAATTTGATGCCGGGGAAATGGCTTATACGGAAAAGGAGAAAGGTAAAAGACGTTTAATTAGTTAATCGTGGATAACGCTAAGTAGTTGTACTAGTGGACTGTTATTGACTGTAAGCGGATTAAGTAGAGGTTGGCGGTACTATATACTTTGTTACGAGTATCGATACACTTTAGATTGCCGGACCAATATTAAACAGCAGGAGAAAGCTTCGCAGGTTCGGATAACGCATGATAACGCGGCGCTCAGCATCTTAACGCAAAGTAGGAAATGTAACTACTGTGTGAACAATTTATTCAGATCATTGCCGTTGGATTTGGGCGACTATTAAACTTTTCAGAACCAATGGATCTTAATTACATGGAAACTTTTGTATTGCAAAATCAACAAAGCTGGCGTCAGACCTCAAGACCTCAGGAGATTTTGGTTCCCCCTGTCCTTCAATCATTTGACAGCGTATAGTCGGCTTATACTTTACTTTAGTCTTTTGGTGCTGTTTTTAAGTTTTAAATTTGTTTCACATGACTTTAGCTTCTTTTCGTGCTGTTTCTCTTTGCAACCTCCATCATTTGAGCTTCGGTACAAAATTCGTTTCTTGCGAACAGATGTTTGCGTCTTATTCAAGCTTAGATGATCAGAAAAAGACTCTAAGCAGATCAACCATTTATTAACAAGTTCCTCCCAGTCTGTCTGGTGACTATTCGTCGTCCAGTTCTTAAGTTTCGAGGTGGATATTCACCTATTTTAACAGACTCCATCGTCGAAACGTATACATGCAAAAGCACTTGCTCTTAGTGAACATTATAGAAGATTATTATTTGCCTCAGCTTTCCCTTGTCTAGAAATAAATATGCGTCATCTTTTAAGTCGATATGTAAACATTGAATAACTTTGACATTTATCATTCGATTGACTTGAGTAGACATATTTTTAAAACCTCAATTCAGTACAATTTAAACCACGGATCACTTCACACCGAAACAAAGCGGCGAACTGGAACTAGTGACGCTGTACGTTGAAAACAGTCGTTCAGTTGTGTTAACTAAACGTGCACCAAATTATTTTTAACGAAATGCCTGTCGAAATAAAGAGAAACTCTCGGAACGATTTGAAATCACCGCTGACGTTTCATAATTTAGTTGGGGAGCACAGAACGAAAATTTGGAAATTTACTTTTAGCTAAGCGTTTTTTAATTGCGATATTGTTTCTATGTTTTGGAAGCGTATGGCGGCCATGTTGTTTTGGTAGAGTCTATTTCATCTGCTGCTTCTTATTCAGTCACTGGCTCAAGTATGAAAATAAGTGATCGTCAGGCAGACGCGCGGTGGCCCTTCAAAGTCGACTCTTCAACGTTTGGTGGCCAAATTCAAGACAACCGGTTAGGCAAAATTTGGACCACTCGGTGCCATCGTGAGAACGTGCGGCGGATATTTAAACGGTGTTTATTTCATACATAGGCATATATGGCCCTTTCGAATTAAAGAACATATTTCGTAAATACCTCACACACAGATTGTTTCATTCCTTTTTAGCATTGAAACATTCTTATTAGAAAAATAGAGGCAGAAAAAATGTAATTTCCAGGATCCGCAAGAATTTGTTCAGCTCTCAGATGCAACAAATCTAACTCGAACAAAATTCGATGCAAACAACCAGAAAGTAAAATTTGTCTTGCAATTTACTAAATAGAGGAATTGTCAAGGCAAAGTAAAAATAGTTCAATCCGAAAATAAAAATTGGAGTACAATTTGTAGTTGGGGAGTGTCGGAGTACGGCCGATAAAAAAAGGAGTACAAAACTCCTATTGTAGTACTTTCGGCAGCACTGTTTGAAATACATAATACTTCTCTTCAATATGGTCACAACTAGATCAGTATAAGAAAGTCAACTTTGCTATTGGAAATCTATTTGTTTTTAAATAAAATCGGTGTTTTAATATAAAAAGGGGACAGATATTTGTCGCAGTTAAAGACCAAATTTTCTCGAGCTGCTGCAAGTAGTCCAAACGTAGTTCGCAAACGTTTGCTGAATATTTGATAAAACGAAAGGTGCACGTTTTCGCTTTCGCATGATTTCTTTGGTTTTTTAAAGTGGAAAAGTTTGGTTTCCGTTTTGTTTAGTTTTACAAAATCTCATCCCTCGCTCTGTGGGACTACTTCTGAGTCTTCAACGGCTTGTAACAAGCTGCCTCTCCATCCATCGCTAATCCATAGAGTTTGAAAGTTGTTCGTGGCGAAGTAGGCCCCTGTTAATATAATCTCTATGTAGGGTTGTACTGCAAATCAATTGCCGTACTTTCTTTAAAACGACGAGCACCAACTTTACAGAATTGGTTCTCATTTTCTTTGCCTCATTCCAAGCCCTATTTCTACCAAAGTGTTAAGTACTTTTTCCCTTTTAACTCGAGGCCAATTAGCCAATACAATGTTGGTTACTCAACACCTCAATTTTGGCCCATTTGCTCGTCAAACTGATGGCAAAAAGACTGCATAACCCAAACAGGAGTCAACAAATTGCGGTATCCTCTTAAAGCAATCGCCTTGCTCGCGGTTAATTTGGATACACTCCAAAACAGCACGCTTGCAACGTAATCCCTTGCAGCTGTACGTACTTCATTTGTTTTTAATCTTGTAACAGGTGCATCATACACAATTTCCCCGTATCTATAAATCAATCCGAGGGCAGATTAACCAAACCCCGACTTCAGCAAAATTGGATTAGGGAACAGCAACAACGTAAAAAAAGAGACGCAAAGAAGAAAATAATCTCTTGATCATGATCATGATCTCTTAACCGTGGGAATGAGCTGCAACTACGCGCACACTGTTTATCCATTATCAGATAATTGCATCCGTTGTGAGAGATGGACGAAATGGAAAACAAGAGACGACCGCATTCCCCCCCCCCCCCCCCCCCCCAGCTACTGAATATGATTTTTTAATTGAATTCTTCTTCTATACCGATGATGGTGCATAGAAATGTTTGTTACAAGGATAGGGGAATCGAAAAGGCCAGGTCACCAACTGCGGCTTATAAGTTCACGCAGCTGGAAATCGGTGAAACGACTGCCGACAGTAACAACGGTGATTGGTATTGTACCGGTACCTATATCGCTTTCTTTTAATTGTTTATTTCAATTTGGGTATGGGTATACTATTATGGTTTACCATCAGTATCCGAATGACAACGGAAGCAGAAACAGAACAGAAAGTCTGTCACTTTCGTCAGCGAACCAATCATGCAGTTGTCAGTGTAATGACCTCGGATTTACTTCAATTACCGCCACATGTTGACATCAGTGTTGTTATCAGCGACATGTTTCATTGTTTATTGCTGAATGCGTGACGGAACAAATTTGTTGGCTTGGGGTATGCTATTGTTTACCAGCCCGGAGTGTGTTTAAAGATATGAGCACTCTGATTAGGTGAACTCGTCAAGTGTGACGAATTAGCTTTAGCGGAAACTGTCATCGCAATCATGAAAGTTTCGAATTAGACATGATGCATTAGAGTGGTATGGGATCGTTCACGCATATGACTGTCTTTCCAATACGGAGCACTTGTTGCTCACTTGAATTGCCGGTGCAAGTGTTTTTGAATAGACCCCCAAATTTGGGAAACAAAAAATTTGTATTCATATCCAAGTTATCAAATAAGCTATTGTGACCTAAAATAAAGTTAAGGCGAAGGTTGTCATTTTTTATTAGAACAGTCCGTTCACATTGAAATTCATTGCGAGGAACCATTCTAGAGCAGATGTCTCAAGTTTTATCCTTTTTTATGAAGCATGGCAGGGGCAGCGTCCTCCCACAAGGAGTAGTATGTCTGAACCTTGAAAGCCTGTTAGAACTGTCCAATCTATATATAATTATGATCCAGGAAAATCGGGAAACACGGTAGAAAACTCAATAGAACTGCCAGAATTGTTAAAGTCTGTATAAAGATTGCTTACGATATAGGATACTTTACTCGTTGAAAAAGAACAGATCAAGTTAAGAGTCACCAGTTTCAGACCAAGAAACAACTCGTCAAAAAGCAGAAATCGCCAAGCACCATCTACAGGGAAGTAAACCACCGTCTTGCGTTCACCTACCCGATTTTACCTGCAAATCTTTAAAAAAAACTGTAGCGGGACAGCCGTCGATGACACACCTCTGCCAGGTGTAGATAGGCAAGACTTGTTTATAGAAAGAGTGCACCTTGCCTTCTCCACCTCAGTAGTAGACGACGGACTTGTGTTTTCGAGGGTCACTTCGCTTTCGTCAAACCCTAACCCTTGGTGGTCTTATGCGAATCTAAAACATGCGACAACATTTTCTCGCTTGAGTTGTTGTTTGAGGGGGCAGAAGGCAGATCCAGTGATCTCCAATTTTGACGCTTTTTGAATGAAAAAGGGGAAAACGGGAAAACGCAAAAAAAGCTTAAAAAAGGGGAAAATATTAAAAAATATCTATGAAGCGTAAATTGTTTCAAAATAAAAATAAAACTAAAATGTTTACAAATCATCATTGTACATAATATTGTTAAACATGACAAAAAAAAACAGCCCATCGAACGTCTCGATAAGAATTTTTGTGTACCTGAATGCATTCACTGGGTTTTGATAATGGCTGTGTTCCACTGCCCGCTAGATAACTAGCGGTCAAACTCCGTATAAAAAAAGTTGACATTTCACCATTTGCGCTAGACGTCTAGCACTTTTTGAAAAACGAAATTTTTTTTATATGGAGTTTGACATGCCGCTAGTCATCTAGCGGGCAATGGAACGCGGCCATTGTGTCTTAGAAAAAAGGAAATGATCCTGAACATGTTCATTTTTATGTTATATGGTTATTTTAAGCTTGCTAAAACGGTTTTAATATTTAATTTTTTCAAATGAAAACGAGCTCAATTTAGGGGAAAAGGAAGTTTTTTCGAAATTTGGGGTCAAAACTAATGCTTTCGGTGATGGAAAAAAGTTGGGAAAGCAGTCTAAAAACACTGGGTAGATTTTTTCTGCTGACGACTTGGTAATAGCATTGTATATGAAACTTATAGTAGTATCATCACGCCAATTTTTTTATTTCTGTCTCCAGCCGCCTAGGGGGTGATCGATCGTTTCTCTCGAGAGAAGAAACGTTTGTTCACTCCTTCTGAATAGAGTAAATAATGGCGTAATGAGTGAGTTTATAAGTGATTTGAAGAGTGCAAACAACAACAAACCGGTTTTGGCGTACTCGCATTAAACTAATGTCGTTTTCCATTGGACAAAAAGAAGCGTCCGGGAGAGTCCGGAACAGTGATGGGACTTCTACCACTTAAGTGGTATTTCTACCACTTTTTACACTTTCGGAAATTCTACCAACCTAAACTCGAAATCTACCACCTTTTACTCATCGCTACTAGCTAATAATATTTCTTTTCCATCAATGCATTAAATTGAAAATTGTTCCTATACCTACTCGCCTTAGTTTTGCCCATACAGACTCACCTTTATGCTATCAGTATTTCTCTCTGAGATTTGCATCGGCAAAAACTTCCAGTCCAGTACACCATTTACTGCGCTAAAATTTCTATATTTTACTGTATTCGTGAGAGGGTGTTTTGCTATGTTTGGATATTTTGTGTTTAATGATGAGTTTAATCTATGACATTTTTTTAGTAGTTTCAAAAACTTTTAATTTTCAAATAATATTTAGAACTATTGGAAGTGAAAATGCGTAAATTCTTGGTTCCTACAGGAAGTTAGTGTGCTTTCTCTAATGCTTGCATTATTTTAGTGCAAGTGGAACATTTTATTTTCTACCACTTTTCTACCACCTTTTTTTAAATCTATCTACCACCGTTTCGCTTTTCTCAAGTCCCATCACTGGTCCGGAATCGAAAAAATGCTGTTCCATTGGCACAAAAATACTCTTCTGGTGATTCTGAGAAGAGAATTTCGCTTCTCGATTTCAAGTCAGAATCCACTCAAGAATCACTCACACAAGTGCAATTTTATGTATTTATTACAAGTCGGCTGACAGCAGCCATAGATTATTTTTTGGCATTTCACCAATACTTTGGTGGATTCTGTCAGAAGCAGTTTTGCTGTTCCATTGGATTTCAGAATGAGTGGATCCCCGAGTGAAACCAATGGAAAACACCATAAATAAGATAATAAGCAATATGCAATGGTAGAGGTTGAATATGAGCGATGAGTATCAATTAAGCACACACACAAAAAAAAAATACTCAAAAAACCGGTTATTGAATTGAAGCAGAGTGCATACTGTACGTGGACAAAGATGATATGGGATGGGATGATGGGAACATACATTATTCATGCTTCCTTATTCACTCAGGCTCAAATATTAGTATACTTTGAGTAAATTAACAACAAAAATACGAAAATTAAATTTGAATCTGAGTAAAATATGAAACAAGACATGTACAACCTACCTCAGCAAATGGCTTTGCAGCACTGAGATTGAGATATGAAATGCGATTGCTGATATCGGCGGTATATTCGCATTGCAACAAAGTAACTCACTTCGCTTTCGTATTTGACAAAATGAGCGGGAAAGAAATAGTATATTGGCATGCGATTGGTTTTATTTTTAAGTAGAACTGTATAAATTATGTGAGTGGATCTCCATTAATTTTAATAAAGAGAGCGTAATATTTTCAGCCCTCTTTGGCCTAGTAGTATCTCGCGCCGATAGAGGCATCACCATCGATTTGCCAAAGTGATAGTACTATTAGTTTCATATACAATGGTAATAGGTAGCTGAATTCGTAGACTCCTCACATCTTTCACAAAGAACGAAATAAAAGGCTGGGGTCTTTTTGGCACTACACCTGACCAGCAGATGTGTCTGAGTGGGCCGGTTAGACAGCAGAAACCTCTAAAAGAAAATGTCCCCAAAAGTAGGTATATTGACAATGAAACAGATTGACTGCAGTTAACAGCTTTTTAATGGATGGAACAAAATTTCCTCCCAAAACAACAAAGTTAACCGGCTAACTTGACTAACCGACCAATTTTAAACAGAAACCTAAAAAAAACCACCCCCTAAGGGTAGCAAACATAACTTGGAAAGAAGTCCTTCTTCAACTTAAGCTTCTGTCCACATTTTGACATCGATTTCTCATACCTAGTTCACACCCATCCAAAGGCGCGGCACAATAACTAATACCTCCGTCCATCACCTACAAAACAAGAAAACAAATAACAGATTCAATGCAATTCCAGTTTAGATAATAATACCCGCAACAACACCACATTCCCGGCTCATGTGTCCAGCGCTGACACAAAAATTCCAGTTGCAATCATGCAACCGTATCATCATCACTACGTCGTCGTCGGTCAGTCGGCTGTACAGCTGCTGCACGAGTCCAACTATACATTTTGCAAGCATTTGTAATACAAAGTTCTATCTCTACCAGGGAGATACAATTATGGGATCTGAATCTAAATGCACTGCCAGCCTGACTTATTGCGATGGGTAATAGAGAACCTGTGCTGCCTATAATCAGCTATTTATATCTGGCTATCATTGCATAAGACTCTCATTAGTGGGCTAAAATGATCCACTATAAGCCAATAATAACATAATATCATTAGGTTCTCCGAAACGGGTTACACTCACTCACAACTATATTTAATCATTCAATACCGTTCGCTAGTTGAATAACAAAAGAAACAATAACAACGGTTACTAACCTTATTTTCGTGGCAATTGTGCTAAAGTGTAAATAACCTTAAAGTGCTAAAGACCCGTATCCGCTGTTTTCCTACTCAACTGGTAATGAATATTAATCCATTCATTATTTTCATAATCATAAAAATTAACAGGCCTGCAACTCTGCGCCAGTGAGGTAAAAAAGAAAAGGAAACGCGCATACCTTCGACCAGTCTACAAACATCAACAATAGCCCATGGTGTCTGTCAAGAAAGACAACCGAATACGAAATGCACAGAACAATGCCAAATTCTAAGAATTCCAGCTAAAAGAGGGCGAAGTCTACATATACGTGTATAGAAAAGAGAAAGACACGTCTGACGCGTCTGCTTTAACTTCAATAATCAGTTTTCGTGGCACGATTTTCGCGCGTACAGTTCTTGGCAAATGTCACCAAGTGTGTTAAATAAGAACAGAGCTTCATTATGTACACGGAGTTTACATCAATATTTGTTTTGTTTTGTTTTGTTTTGTTATGGCTTATGGGTGCCAACTGATTTGACAGAGACGAATGGGTAAAGGTGTCATCACGCAGTTCTGTCAAAATGTGACATTGAGTGCGCGTTCATCGATAAAGTTACGAAAGCCGTCCCAAATATTGTTGACGATACACTCAGCTGATGAGCGTCGATCGTTGTCATGTTTGACATATAATTTTATTGGCATATTACACATTGTGACGACAACGTTTTGTGTGTTACAATTTAGAGGAGATGACAAATGACATAAAGAATAAGCGAGAACTGGCCATTCAGAGCTGGTAAGAGAAAACTGAAGATAGGTTTTTCAATTAAATGGGCTAGTTCTCTAAATAATGAAACTTGCAAACACTGATGTCTGATGTCACTTTTTTTCAGTTTTAACTAGCCGATGAGTATAAGGGTTAAGAATGCCCAACCGCAGCTTGAATTGTATTAATATTTATTTATTTGTCAGTAAAAATACATAGATTTCGTAGACATTAGTTTAGTGGGGAGAATGTTTTTGATCTAAATGTACTTTTTTATGTGACTTGACTGCCTCAATTAGGAATTACTTAACAAATTCTAAAGCGTACAGGAAAAAAAAGAATACACTTAAAAGAGCCAACACTTTTTCTTAAATAATTTAAGCTATCAATCAACTTTCTGCTTCATCCTGAGCTACAGTTCAAAATCCAACGAGATCGCTTTAAATTTATTCAA